>OY728151.1:177440293-178054460 GCA_963277665.1 Viscum album
ATTTCAAAAGGGGATTTAAAATAGAATAGATATTTCAATATCCAGAAATGTTTTCTTATAGGTAAAAAAGAATGTTTCTAAAATGAAATATTTTATGTATTATGTTAAGGTTATAAGAATTTTTTATTATGATGGGTGGTTACATTATAAACCAAATTCATGTGATCCCATTATAGCTCACCAATTTCTTGGGTAAAGAGATATAGTTAATCGACTAGGCTTCTCTTAATATAATATGTGAATATACTGTGATGGTTATTCCAAGTATAACCGTGATGGGTATTTCAAGTGGAATTATAATGGTTACCTCATGTATAATTGTGATGGGTTTTCCATGTGTATATAATAATGATATTAAAATGATTACTCATTTTACCTATATGTTTTATTTATGATTTATTTAAGTCATTATGGAAATATTATGATTTAATAAGGTAAAGGAAAGTATATGCTACTTTGTAAGTTTTAAAAGTAAAAATTTATAAAAAATTTATTATGAATTTTTTTTTTGTTTTTTAAGAAACAATTATGGGTTTTTATTTTACCATTATGATTTATTATAATATTTTTTATGAAAATATTTGGATAAGTATAGTGATTTCGTATGTCAGAAAATTAGTATTTTAAGTCTAATTTTTTTTT
Organism: Viscum album; assembly: GCA_963277665.1. Taxonomy (NCBI): domain Eukaryota; kingdom Viridiplantae; phylum Streptophyta; class Magnoliopsida; order Santalales; family Viscaceae; genus Viscum; species Viscum album. The sequence continues at coordinate 177,440,936 of OY728151.1, forward strand.
GAAAAAAAATTATAAGTAATCCTGGAATAATGATTTATTAATTTGTTTATATCCCCTAATGATATTTTTGTGTTGATACCAAATTATAAAATGTTTTTTATTTGTGTTAAGGATGATTAAGGAAATAAATAAGTCCAGTTGAATGTCAAGAATATTTATCATGAAAATCAATTATGTTTTAATTTAAAAGTTTTATATTGTAAAAAAAATAGAAACTGAGTAGAAGTTTCCTCTATGTAATATATGGGATTATTATATAATATTTATGGTCTAACTCTTTAAAAATATAAACCTAAAATATCTTTAGTAATGATAGAAAATGAATTTTAGGGTAAATACACCAGATTAATTAATTATTATGGGTGGGTCCTTATAGTTGATATTAAAGAAATGTTTAGATGAATTTAGAGGATATTAAAATTATAATAGAATATGTTCATAATATTTTAATTTATTTTTAAGTTGGAATGATAAAGAATTTTGATATTAACATTTATTATCATGTAAACTATCTTTATTTGGAATGGATTTCCATAGAGGGAACTATGATGTTAAACTAGGAAAACACCCATGGGATAATATCATTCTGAATTAGCAACCTGGAATGGTTGGAATTATAATAGAGCAGTTAGTTGAAAAAATGGATCAATTTATATAGTCTATAAATTATAGTGGTATCCATTCCAGATATCATCTATATCAATCAAAAGTTAACTTATTATGAGTGGAAAATTTGATGAGGAAATAACCTCCTCCAATCAGTGGATCTTATGACCTTGTGGTAGTTAAAGGATGTATTAAATCCATAAAAAATAAATTCAATGTCATGGGATATTTATATCATCAGAAGGAAATTCATTATGTTTACCATTTTGAAGGTGATGTCTATTAAAGGTGGAAAATGGCCAAGAATACTAAAAAAAGATAAGAGACTAATATTTTTTAATACAATGATTTTAATAATACCGTTCTTGAGAAATATTTTCTTATATAGGTAAAAAAATTTAGAGAAAAGAAATTAAAGGAATTTAAGAAAATGAGGAATATTTTTTGGTTGCATACAAAGAAAACTTCACCCAATTAGAAAGGTGGGAACCAAATTTTATAGGTGATCTTGATAGTAAGATTAATTAGTTTTACATAGTATTAAGGACGGTATATTTAATAGAATTGGATTCTTATGAATTCAAAAATTATGAGAAACATTTACGATGTGCTGAGATGATGTAAATGGAGTTTTACACTAATCATGTGTACTAGACAACGTGTAGAAAAAGTCTTCAAGGTGGTAGGCAATAGGGAAGAACATATCAATGAAATATGATGTTAATTTTATTTTCATTTTGAGAGAGTCATGGTAAAAAGAACAATGAGGAATTCCTTATGAATTTGAGTAATTTATTCCAATGTGAAAATATTAGGGAATATGGATCATAATTGAAGTAAAAAATATCATAGTTTTAGCAAGTCCAATTATGGTAAATTGGTAATAAAATGTTTTTAATGTACTGAGGTGGGTAATTATACACATGTTTGTGCAAAAAATAACCCAAATGATGGGAAAAAACAAACTATAAGAAAAAAGGTATGGTGAAATCCATTACAACCACTTCATTAGTTGTTGGTCCATAAAATGATGTGGTATCAAGTACATTTATTATTAATTCATATTATTCTAATATCTTGTTTAATTCTAGGTATAATTTTTTTTTTCATTTCTTATAAGTTTTTTATTAAATTGTTAATTCAACCTCAATAAAGTAATCAAAAATATATGGCAAAGACACGTGGTAGAAGTACAATTGAAAAAATAAATTATAAAAATCATTCTATCAGTGTATGTGGGAAGAAATTACCTGAAAACCTTTTTGTATTTACCATAGTAGTGTTTATTGTTATTATGCGTGTTGATTTTATTTATATTTACCATGATATGATATATTGTAGAGATAAGTAGGTTTTTTTGGGATAAGTTTCTGTTTGTATATAAGAATGAAATCATACCTTTCATAACATATCAAGAAGCTAAGACACTGTTATAAGATAGAAATAAAAGTTATCTTGTACATATTATCTAGATTAAGGGAAATTAAAAATTAATGATGATGTGGTAGTAAAATAGTTCATGGATGTTTTTATTGATGAGTTGTTTTTGGTGTTATACATGACCAAGAAGTAGAATTTACAGTTTAATTTGTTTTTTAATTCTAAAAAAATTTCAAAACCCCCTTATTGAATGACTCAAGTAGAACTTTTTGAATTGTAAAAGAAGTTTAAATATTTTCTTGATAAAGTTTTCATTAATCCCATAACATCACCATGGGGTTCTCCTATCATATTTTCTAAAAATAAAGAATGATAAATAAGGTTTTGAATCGATTATAGAGATTTTAATAACATTACTATTAATAATAAATATATGTTTTTTCATATTGATGATTTATTTTATTATCTCTTGGGAGCTTGATATTTATTAAAATTTAAACTAAGGTATGGGTACTATTAGAAAAAGGTGAATGAGGATTAAACACTGAAAATATAATTTTAGAATTGATATGAGAATTATGAGTTTGTAGCTATTCCATTTGGGTTAAAAATTTATCGAAATATATTTATGGATCCTATGAATAGATTATTCTATGTCTCTTTAGAAAGTTCTTTGGTTTTTATATTAAAGATATTTTTATTTATTAAAAAAATATAAGGGTTATGAAAAAAATTTAAGGATTACTCTAAAAACCCTGAATAAAAATAAGTTATGTCAAAAATTTAGCAAATGTGTATTTTGGTTGTAACATATTTCATTCCCTAGACACATCATAAATAAATATGGAATAATAGTTTATCCCCCTAAAAATAAATTAGTTAATGAATGACCATGACATATAATTGTTACTCAGATTCATAGTTTTCTTAGGTTGGAAAGCTATTATTGGTGGTTTTTTATAACATTTTATAGTTATCTATTCCAGTGACTAAGTGAACATGAAAACAATAAAATTCATGTGAAAAAATTGTGATGAATATTTTGAGTAACTAAATTGAATATTTCTAAACACTCTAGTTCTTTCCCTTCCATATTGAAATGGTGATTTTATTATATACTATGATGATTTATTAAAAGAAATTGGTTGTGTCCAAATGAATAATAATTGGGTCATTACTTATGTTTCATGGAAATATAAAACAGAAGAGTTAAATTATTCAAAGCATGATATGAAATTAGCTTATTTTTTTGTATTAAAAATTTGGAGAAATCATTTATATATAGAAAAGTGTGAAATATATAATGATCACAAAAGTGTTATGCATATATTCACATAGAAATAGTTGATCATGAGAAAAAGGAGAGGACTGGAATTGAAAATGATATTATTAATTCATAATTTTTTATCATCATAGAAAATTAAAAAATTATCCAATTATTTGAGTTCGAAAGGTAGTGTTGAATTAACCATCTTATATTCAGAACATAACCCTTTGGTTAATGATGTGATGGATTTTGGCCTTGAGGTTATGGGTGAAAGAATTTCATTTTCATTGTTTAAGGTTTTAGTATAATTATCTATATTTGACTTCCAATAGTACGTCACCTCATTATATATGTATTGTTATATGCATAATACCGAACATATAGGTTTAAAGGTTTGAAATTGTCCAAAGTGATGTATAGTTTTTTACCACATGCTTTTGTTTTATTCAGTCTCCCACCCCATTAAAATATTCTTAAACCATGATAAAATAAAAAAATAATAATAATAAATATACTGATGTTATATTATGTTAATTTCTTTACCTATATACCTCTCCCCATCCATCAAATGGGAAATTAAACAGTTGTTTGTGTGTATGGGGAACTACCACCTTAGAGACCCATGTAATTCATTTTCAATCACCATCTCTCACAAGTAGTTATATTTGTGGAATTAGTTTAAATATATAACATAAATGAAAAATTTATCATTATTTAAATATTATATAACACATATGTCATTACCTTTCCATACACTGGAAAATGACAACGTCATTCATGGATATATATTGACTACCACCTCCACAATGTGATGTGATTAATTTTTCATCAGCACATCACATGGATGATATATATAAGTATATTTAATTAAATAACATTATATTTAAAATATTATGATCATTATAGAAAGAAAAATTATGTTTTCTTTATTTACATAATTATTGCTAAAAATAGAACTGTTATACATGCATTCATATAGACAACCATCACTATGATTATAAATAGTTCATTTTTATAGTGATTTATCACAGTTTTTTAAAAGTAAAATTTATATCTAAAAAAATTTTATTTCATAAATATTATTCAATATATGATGTAATAATTACCTCTTTGATTATAGTCAACATACCAAATCCATTTTTGGACTTCTGATGTGAATATCATCAAAACATGAAACATAAATTTACTTAATTAATTTATTAAATATAAAATTATAAGAGATAGTATAAAAGGAATTATAAAAGTGAAATTTTTTATTATGTAATTAAATAATTATCATTTGTTTATTATTCATGAATAAAGTATCTGATGAGTTAGAATCTAGGTAATGTATTTTCATTAATAAAACACTTTTAATGTTTTCAACAAAACTTTATTTTTATTCTATATATATATATATTTAAAATAATTCTATTGATGTATATATATGGATAATATTGAATTAGAAATGGAAATTTATGTTTCTTTTTAATTTCATTCAAATGTTTAAAAAAAATATGTTTACCAAAAAAATTGATTGTCTTTACAAAAGTCAAAAGGAATGTTCTATTTTAACGTATACAAATACAAAAACCTTTCCTTCTATCATAACTGTTATCTTATGTTTGGATTATTCTATAAGAATTCATGTTTTATTCAAATAAAAAATCTGTTATAATATTTTCTAGTTAATTTCAAAAAAAATTAAATTTAATGGATATTTCAACATCCAAAAATGTTTTCTTATAGGTATAAAATAATTTTTATGATGAAATATTTTATGTATTGTGTTATTGTTCATGGAAATTGTTTATGATTATAGATAGTAATATTTTATAGCAAATTTTGGTGAAATCGTTATAAATATACAAGGCATTGAGTAAAGGGAGAGTGTTAACCGATTAGGTTTCTCCTAAGATATTATGAGAATATACTATAATGTATTTTTTGGGTATAACTGTGATGGATATTTCAAGTGTAACTATGTAATTTAAACCATGTATAACCATGATGGTTATTATATGTTTAATTTATAATGATACGAAACTGATTTCTTATGTTAATTACATGATTTATCTATGCTTTCTATGAGTTTTTATGATGAAATTGTGAATTCAAAAAGCAATGAAAAGTATATACTACTTAAAAGGTTCAAAAGTATAACTTTTTGGGAAAGTTATTTTGAGTTTTTGATGATTTCAAAGAGAACATTACAAGATTTTATTTTTTCCATTAATATTTATTATGATAAATTTTATAAAAAACATTAGATATATAAGGTGATTTTATACTTAAGATATTATTTATTTAAACCACAAATTTTATTTTGAAAAGGAATTATTTTACAAGTATTCATGGAATAATGGTTTATTTTGTTCATTTTATGTCCCTCATTGAAATTTTATGTTCATATCATGTTTTTTTCTTAGGGAATAAGGATGGGTAAGGGAAAGGAAAAAGTGAAGTTGATATCCGTGATGATTTTCCTTGAAAATAAATCCTATATTACTTATAAAATTTTATATTTTTAAAAAATAAATATTGAGTAAATGATTATTTTTTAATATATTGGATTATTATGTAAGAGATATGAAATAACTCACTAAAAAATAAGACAAAAATGTCTTTGGGAATGAATGAAAATTAAATATTGTGTAAATACACGAGACTATGTAATATTTAAGGTTGGGTCCCTTTATATTGGTTTTAAAGAAACTTTTTATATTGAAAAACATGTAGGATTTCATATAGGTGATGATTATTTAAGGATTTTGTTGTTGAAAATTTATTTATATGGCCAGATTTAAGCACCTCATTCTTAGTATTAATGGTCAGATATGTATTAAAAAATTTAGATATCATAAGGGGAGGGGTTGAGAATAATATCTAATATTATTTATTAGGAGAAGAGTGGTACATGGTTATTTTTTGTATGGATGATTTCATTTTTGAAAACAATAAGAAAATTTTCTTTACCAAATTTTAAAATATAATACATCAATAATATTATATGTTAATGATAGGGGAGTTAAAGTACTTTCTTAAGTTATAAGTTCAATAAATAAAATGTTATATATTTATATAACCAATGAATCATGCAAAATATATGTTAATGACGTTCATAATAGAATATATCAAACTAGGTTCAACTATTAGAGTTGTCAGAATATAAAATAGAGATAATGTGGAAAAAGAGGGAGTAAACTCAGTATTGTATTAATAAATTATTAGGTGACTTCTGTATCTAACAATAATAAGGACATATATATTTGATGGTGGTTACTTAGAAGCTTGTTATTAATGTTTTACAAAGTAAAAAATTCTTTTTTTGGCAAGAAGATAACAAGGTATTCTATATGAACACTGGTCATTAGATTGGTTTTGAATATAGGGAAAGATATTGATTTGTTGGATTTTTTCGAGTGTCGAATGTGATCAATATCTTTTGAATTAAAAATAAATATGCGATAAAGAAATATTTATTAGAAAAAATCTTGTTTGATTGGTATGTAAGAAGTATTAGAGTATACACTTGAGAACAAAAGTGGAAGAATATATTTTTATAACCCTAAAATAGACTCAGATGATATAGAGAATTAAATATATATAAGATCTTGTAGAAGTGGGATGATAATTAATGTTGATTAACTATTCCAATAAGAGTTTTGTCACATTAATAAATAAAATGGTAGAACACTATCACAAAAAACTGATTGTGATTTGTTACCACTTCATAAATGATAATTTGGGGAAAAAAATTTAAAACTGGAGTTTCATAAAACATAGTATCATGTGATAGAAATATTTAAAAAATTTCAATAGATAATTGCGTTTTAGAATAATATGTGAAAAATTGAATTTTTACTAAAATTATCAAAATAATAAAGATTAAAAACCATTCTCCCCCTTATATATAATGATTTACATGGATATGGTATGATTTTTTTTTAGATTTCAATATTGTTTTATGTGTAAAAGGATATGTAGCGGAATAATCCATGGTAAATTTAATACATAAACAATGGGTTTATTATAAAATATTTATATAAATATATAAATCAACTTATTCTGTTATTTCCAATAAAAATAATAGACTCAAATATTCTTAGATAATTTAATAATAGATAGAATTTTATTTTTTTAGAATAGATGTTTGATGAATGTTTTAATTTAATCTGAATAAGAATAGATAATACCCTTTTAATTTTATTATTAATGTGGAATAATTAATATTGGGAGAGAGACCTAATGTAGGGCGATCATTTATGTTTAGGAAATGATAATGAATAAATGTGAATAAATTTAATATCAGTATTTTGATAATAAATTCCAAAGAGAAATATTTTTCAACGATGTATTATAATGTTAAATTTTGTCCACTAAATGACAATTATATTCAATTGAAGTTTGATAGTTTTTGTTGTGTGAAGTTAAATAAAGTTGATGAGAAGTTTGGTGGAGAAAACCTAACCATCAAATGATGAGTATGGTTATGTCATGATGGGTCATAAAATGGTTATAAGGGAGGAGTTGTTGGGGTTATCAAATCCATTATTATTTTGAGTGATATTATTTATAAATGGATAAGTTACCAATGATATATTCAACAGAGTTTCAATGAAAAAAATATTTCTATTTGGTTATAAAAATAATTAATTTAAAAAGATATTTACATTCTATGGAAGAAATTTTATTGTGTGTTCTCTAAATTATAATGGGAATAGTATTAACCAAAACATTGAGTTGATTTATTACATAGTATAGGGAATTTCTTTTGTGATTGAAAATATTAATATAAAATAGGGTATAAAAAAACAACCTCAATAGAATATCTTTATACCTCATGTAAGATTAACTTTACTATAAGAAAAATTATTTATATTGTGGAGGATTGATATAAGTTTATTCAAAAAGATTTTCTTTGGAAGAACCATGCCATGATTTAAGAGTTTTTGAGTGTGAGGTTTTCTAGATATGATGAAAAAACAGTCATACATGCATAGAGAAATCCCAATTGAAGATTATTTCCCCATAGTGGTAAAATGCTAGGATATTTAGTGTACTATGACATGTTTGGTCTCTTAAAAGGCCAGAAATATATTTATTAGGTAGAAAAATTTCCATGGAGTTTAAAAAATAGCATCTATTTCCATTTTCGATGATTAATAAATCTATAAAAATTCTAGTTATTAAAGACAGAACATCATCAAAATATATGTAATTTAATGGCTAATATCTACTTGATGACGATCCAAGGAATAAATTTGATATATAGGAATTTAAATGTAGTTAGTTTATTTAAATTTTAATTTTAATATGAATACTAATGAAATAAAATTGAAAGAGATGAATATAAAAAGATATGAAATATGTTCCAAACAGATTATAAGTAATATAAAAAATGATCAGAAGTAATGAAATTGAGAATGTAGTAAGATAAGGATTTTAATGAGTATCTTTCATTAAAGAGTGAGTTGGGACAATATTGAATTTCATTAATGAGAATGTTTAAAATTTATGATTTATTGCATTTAATTATAATTATTAGGAATTAGAGATCAAAGAATCATGGATAATACCAATTAATATTTTTTTGGTTATATTAGATATTATTATATTTGAGTGTTTGACATGCATCTATATTTTATACTTTTGGTGATTGGTGGGAAGACAATGTGATAAATTCCACCTATAATTGATTACATGAATATAAGACCGATATAAATTTAAATAATGAAAAAATTTAAACCATTTTAATCCACCCCCTCATAGGGGGAATTTGGGGACCTTAGTTTACAAAAGATAATAATTCATGAAATTATTTTTATTAGAACCAGTGTATATCATCCAATACCATAAAAATATAAATTAGGTATTTGTTGACCATTAGGGTGACTCCTCAAGTAAAATCCATGGTGGCTGTTATATACCTGAGTTTCTAAAATTTAAATTTTATTCAACATAACCATGAACATATACACTAGTGACTTTTAGGGAAATAGTTAAATATGGACAATAATAAAGATTTCTCACACTATACATAAGAACACGTGTGCATTTGCAATATGTTATTTGTTATACTTGTCATAATTATTTCCCATGTATATGTGATGACCTTAAGGATATCAATGGTGATGTTTATATGAGCCTTAGGCGATGATAAGGATACTGGTTGGTTCTTAGTTTATTTTTCCATAGAATCTATTTCTTCTATTATATATATAATTAGACTATCCTATGACACATCTTGGATTATTCACTATCTGACTTTCATATATTCACATGTTTAAATAATATGGATATTGTTTGTCATTATATCTCCTTGAGTGTACACTAATATAGATCATATTTTTTTCATTTTATTATTATTATTTGTTTATTTGATGATACTAAATGTTATAACATCCACATGGTAATATTTAACCCAATATAAATATTTGTTTTATATTTTATATTTGGTGGGGTGAATAATATTTGTGTTGTTCTATCTGGGATATTAAAAAATCCAAAACATATTATTGTTATTGATAGAAGCAATTGTACCTATCTAAACATTATTTTATTTATTATGTGTTAATTTATCCTTTATAAATCATTTTTAGGATGTTCTTTAGAAAATTTTTTATTCCTTCATAACTATATTTCATATTAGAAAATAATAAGTTTATTATATGATATATGGAATAGTAAATGATCCAATTTTAATTTTATAATCATTTGGGGCCACAAAGAATAATCAAGTTGACATTGGTCTCATAAAATTGTATAATAATTTGAGAAATTAGTATTTTTCATTATCCCAATGATATTAGATAACATTTGTTTTATAGTCTTACTAATTACAAATATATTATTTCAGGATGAGATATTTACATTTATAAGAATAATTCTTTTATAGGAGTTAGTAAGAGGATGTATTCACATGGATTAGTTTTGAAAAAATAAATAGAAAATGTTACTATGATGTAATTAGAGCCAGTTTTCTAAAAATTAATGTAAAAAACAAATATAAGATATAAAAGAACCTATTTTCTATAGAATTATTGATTATGATCTTGAAAAAAGACCAAATACTATAAATGCGTGGTTTATGAATTTCTTTATTATAAAAGATGTAGAAAATAGAATCCTAGATACAGGGTATAAAATTCATAGATATTGATATAATTGGATTATTGGATCAAGTCAAAACACATATATTGGTAAAAGGATAATGTATTTTAGCATATAGAACCAAATAAATAAGGATCTAACCGTGATTTATAGAACAAATATTTTGATGATGAAAAATATTTTGAAATAGTTATAATTGTGTATATGATTCCTTTTGTATCTGATATATGTTTTATTATCTATTCAATGTTATATACCTAAAATTATTTTTGTTTTACACTAATTACAACAAAAATATACCAATCATATCCTTCATATAGTCTTTTCATTTTTATTCATAATATCTTCATGTATATGACAAGAAGTAAGGACATGTTCTTGATCTTTAGAAATGAGTATTAGCTCATTATAAGGGGTTACACTAATGTTAGTTTAAAATATGATAATAATTATATGATATCTCAATCATATTTTTTTTTATTTTCCTCAATTATAGATCTATATGATAGAAAATTACTTGATAAGAAATGATAGTGGAATCAACAATAGAGGAAAAGTACATCATTAAATGAGATTCTATGAAGGAATTTATTTGGATCCTGAAATTCATCCTTTAAATTTTAATGGTTCCAAGCATTGACTGCGAAATTACAGTTTAATATGACAAAAATGGAGTTATTTATAAGTTAAATGAACCACAGTCTAACCAATGGACCCTGAACATCCAGTATAAATATTATCTCATTTCAGATATTGATGAGAGGATACATGTTTATATTGGTTGGGTTGATATGGGTGATAATGATGTATATCCTTTGAAAAAACAATTATCACATAAAAACAATAAGGTTATTATTGAATATCATGGTTTTATATATGTGATATGTCACAACCCACTCCCCAAAAAGTGTACCCCTTCTGGGACGACAATGTGAGAAGAGAGATAATGACCGCCGAGTCCTGCCTCCAGTAGGCCCCTGGTTGGCGACTAGCACCAAGGGTATAATAAACACACAAATGGGAGGCATTACCCTCTAAGAGATCACATGGAGAAGAGAGAGATAGAATATCCTCCAATCAACTCCAACTCAGAACTAAAATATAAAAGAAATCAAAGTACATATATGAAATGTCATGAAAAATTACTACAACTGAAAGGGGAAAATAAAAGTACCCAAAAGAAAGTAAAACGGTAGCAACCACAAGCTCGAACAACTCCTCCTCCAACGACAATCTAGTAGTAACTAGATTGATCTCCGACCTTCTCCAAGTGACCTAAAAAACTATTTATATATACAAAGGGTGAGTATAACCGTATACTCAGTTGGATCCTCCCCAAGCCTCTCGTGAAAAAGTAAAGAAAGCATGTTAAACCCAATGAACAATAAGTGAAACTAACTCGTCAGGTATACTAAGTTCCCAACCTCACCATGGATACTCTCACCAAGTAACGTATACAAGAATATAGCATATAGTAAATAATATCAAGGGTACCCTGCTACTACTTCCCCACTGGTTTGCCGCTTTTCCCCAACAACATACGTCATGTGCATCTCTCTCCAAAGGCTTGCTCGTAGTCACCTGGGCTATGCTCCACAATATAAACCTCATGCACCACAAAGGCTTGCCCGCAGACACCTAGGTGAAGCACCACACCATCCTCCCAACCAAAAGTAACCAGGTAAGTTCCGAGAGCCACCACAGCCTGCATAACGTGTATCATACATCGGGTATTATACCTCAAGCCATTATAGCCCATACACCGAGTAGGGATCCTCAAGCCATCATAGCCTATACATGTTACACCTATAGTAGTCCATAGGATACTATATCCAGAATATATGTGTGTGAAATAACCACAAGCCATTACAGCCCTCTACACCCATATATGGGGAAACTAACTATTGTGCCTATTGGAACATGTATCTATCAAGATAAGAGAGCGGGGACAAAGGGGGTAGTCAACCATTCGACCTCCCATCAAAATGTTTTGGAAAACACCCCCAAGGGCCCAGAATCCCTTGGTTGTCAGTTGCCCTTACCGAAAGGGTGGAGTAGCATATAGAAAAACAAAAAAGTACCGAATATATATAACTCACATCTAGACTATGGGCATTACCTAGTCTTAGATACAACTGCATCTAACGTCTCTCAGACTACAGGATGCTACTTCTAAGACTAGGTGTCCTATAAGCACACAAACATTTGAAGAGCTTTATTAGATTACTCCATTCTCATTTTATCAGTTCCAATGTACATTAATTAAGTCTTTAAACATTAATTAACCATGAATAATTTAACATTAAACTTCATTAGCATCACACCCAAAAAATCAACTGCTCTTTTTAAGATTCACATCACCTTTAAATTCTAGTATCTCCCTCCCCATGGATTATCACCATTTAATCAAAATTTTATTATAGAATTACATTCCTATATTCCCAGGAATTCTAGAAAGGCATCCTATGCTACTAAAAACAATGGGGGATCAACATGATGAGTAGATATACTACCCGTCAAGTCTTTGCCGCCTATAGCAAGAGAATAAACCTATTCTCCCTTGAGAGGCTAAACACGGAATGCACGTGGAATACCCCGTGTGTCTTCGCATCCTTCGGAAGGGGGGGGGGTAAGCAAGACCAGTTGCCTGAGCAGTGGGGAAAAGTAATGTAGATATATAACCAAACAAAACCACCAACATCTAGCCATCACATTCATCCCATACCATTATCCTTGGTGTCCTCCCTGACACCCACATGCATAAGCTGATGCATCTCGCCACCCTAGACATCATCTGCTGCCAAAACCACAAGGCCTCCATGCCTCCACATATCACAACACCCCTCCTGGGTCACATCACATCACAAGAAGCAGGAAAAAAACAATCACATCAATGGGCTCTTGGCCCTTTAACAATCAAGAGGGTAACTCAGAACCCCTTTAATAAATTCTCACACCATCTATTCTTTAATCAATATTGAATTAACAGATTTTTTATTAGTAGGTTCCAATTACGGGATATCTAACCAGTAAGATATCATAATTAAATAACCATGCTTAATTCCCTAATTTTATTCACCTCAAATTAGAACAACTACAATAACGGAAACAACCAGATTCATTTACATGACTCTTTATCTTTATCCAATTAATTAAAATTAATTCCGGATTTACGTTCATTTTCAATTTCCATCAAGAATGAACCACTATTCAAAGAAAACATAGATATCACTCTATCTAGAAAAACATGAGGTAAACCGTTATCACAGTATAAAGTAACAACATGCGATCAACCAATTATTTTAATCCAGTTCAAGTATTTAATTAGGTCAATTTCATTGTGATCCAAAGGGATAAATCATGCTAATTATGCGATTGAACAAATACAATTAGAGACGCCATGAATCCCCTACCTCGAAGAGTTCATGACGTCCTTTATCCATACAATGGGTCACAATCCTCCACTCACGACAACTGCATCCACTGGAGGATGCCACAGTACGGCAGTACCAACCAACCCTAAGAAAAACCCATTAGAATCTTGGAAATTACATGGTTTAATATGGAAGGGAGAAACAGGAGAAGATGATCCCCAAAAGAACGATGATACAACATACCTTATATCGAAGATTGATCGATATAGCTCGGTTGCATCCAAAATAGAGCAGAACCAATCAGAGGATTAGGATTTGATTGTGAATCTCCTACTGGAATTATTAAAAGGTTCTAGTGTCTCTTAGCCGAGAACAATGAGGAAGAACAAGGGAGAATGATATCTGGTTCTTTTTTGAAGATTTAACGAGGCGACGATTTAAGATCCGGTTAATTCTCCATTAAAAATGGATCAAATTAACCCACGTGGTTTGAAAAAGTAAATACATCCCGGCCATAGGAATAATTAATATAGGATTTATGAACTTTTAATTGGCCTTAAGAGTCCTTAAAACAACGCTTTAAATGTATTTTACGTCAAAGGAAACATCAAAGGGGAGAAACTGTAGGAAGATGGAAACACTGTTCACATACTCAAAATTTGGAAAAGGAAAGAAAAGGTCACCGTTAGACCTCATCATTCTGGAAACACTGTTCAAGTCCACCGTTAGAAGGTCAATGTTAGAATGTTACCATTCTGGAAACATTGTTCAAGTCTACCGTTATACGGTCACCGTTAGAAGGTTACCATTCTGGAAACACTGTTCAAGTCTACCATTTTAAGGTCACCGTTAGAAGGTTACCATTATGGAAACACTATTAAAGTCTACCGTTATAAGGTCACCGTTAGAAGGTTACCGTTATGGAAACCCTATCCAAGTCTATCGTTATAAGGTCACCGTTAGAAGGATACCATTCTTGAAACACTGTTCAAGTCTACCGTTATAACGTCACCGTTAGTAGGATACTATTCTGGAAACACTATTCAAGTCTACCATTATAAGGTCACCGTTAGAAGGTTATCGTTTTGGAAACACTGTTCAAGTATACCGTTATACGGTCACCGTTAGAAGGTTATCGTTCTGGAAACACTATTCAAGACTACCGTTATAAGGTCACCACTAGAAGCTCACTGATAGAAACACTATTTACTGAACCTCACCGATAGAAACACTGTTCACCTACCGATACTGTTCATAAAACTGGAATCACTGTTCACAGAACTGGAAATTTGGCAAAGTGTTAGGGATAAGTCACCTTGACCTCCCAGAACACCTCTAACCCCACATTTTCACAAAGTAATGGCCCGGAGAGGTCCGGGCCATTACATGATATATTTGATGTAGTGGTTTTAAAATGAATCATATATTTATAAAAAAGGAAATATCTATTTATCATTCATTTAAGTGTGTTTTATATTTATTATAAGAAAAGTGGGGTGATTATTTTCTCTTAACATACAGCTTTGGGTTTTATCTTATCTATTCTCTTTAAAGAGTATTGCGGGTTGTGATGATATAATTTTAATTGTGTGAGTATTATATATTATTCATTTATAAGTGATATAAATAGTATAAAGAGAAGAATCTTGAGAATATAAGTCCAAACATATTATGTAGACTGGCTCTCTAAATTATAACACTTAGAATGTCATATAGTCATTGATATTTATTAGGGAATATAATTATTTGGAATCCAAATTACGTGTAATTTGAATGAAACCTTGATAGATAATAATTATATATTGACACCATCCTTATGAAAGGCTTATGGGATAAATAATAAGAGGTGTCTTGGATATTTTTTGGATTAATTCATATGTTTGAGCTTAACCATATTTGAAGTTGTGCCCTAGTATGATGAGGACAAAATTTGGGGCACATGATTTAATTAGACATTGAAAATTCCGGGAAATTATTTATTGAGTTACATGTAATGTGATAATGTAACACCTCAACCCTAGTAGGCTAGAGTCAGTTTATTATTTTAATACATTGGAATGATTAAAAGGAATCAAGTATCGAAGGACCGATCAGTTTAGTTTTCATGGAAAATAGATTACATACAAGAACATTATATTATACGTTATAACATAAAAAACAACATAAATAATCATTTTATAATGCAATTATTCCCAAAGCATAAACCTATATATCAAACATAATACACATCTTGGCATTTTGGGAAAATAAAACATAAGAACGGGGTGAGCTTAGATGCTCAGTAAGGGTAAATAATTTAGCAGAAGCTATAAAAATTTAAACCGAGATGTATTATAAAAACAAAATCCTTCTAAATGTAAAATTTAACATAATGTGGGAAAAATAAATCAAACATTACTATATAAACAAACACATTTATACTCTACTAGTAAAATAATCACATGTAACAACAAATTTCATAATGAGAGAATACATAATACCGGACATGATAACTACTATGCTGAGGCCTTGTTCCAAGAACATTTAAAAAAAAAATCAAGGTCTTTTTCCAAGACCCTAGTGCGTCTCATGAGACCTACCGATGCATCAAAGTGATATAGTGTACCCCGCCCTTCACATACTAAGTCTAATGCATTTATCATATAAAAATGGTGTATCATAAAAAAAATTATCCATATTAAAACTATCATATGAAATGTTAATACCTTTTCCATAAACCATGAATGGTATAAAAATATTACATCCAAAGTCAATCATATTATAATTTATTCAATTAAATATGGAAGATTGTGTTTTAATAAATCAACCTCAATCAAGAATAATATCTAGTAAATGATGTTGAATTAGTTGAAAGTGATTAGTTAAAAAACATTGAGAGAAATATCCCCCCACCTGAATGCCCCGATGGCCTTAATTTTTGTTGATTTTTCATAAACCCTTTTCAAGGGATGGGGGGAACCCTTATAATACCCATAGGCTTAGAGATTACATGGATCATAGGCTTAGAAGATCACATGACTTGAAGGTCATAGGGAATTCAACCAGACTATCTATAAGGAACTACCCCTCCCATGCATCTACATCATGATAGTAGCTCTCCATTTTCTCATGGCTGTCATGCTAGGCTTCCCATGCATGCACAAGATGGTCCCGATGGCATAGCCATACCCTCTCATTCTGACAAATCCATTTGGCTCTGCTCTGGTGAGTGCATCTACTCTGAATCCTATTCTAGGGATACTCTTTTTTTTATAGTGTGTCTGGGGAAACTGTATGTGGACCGAAGGCCTTAAGGTGGCCCTAAATCCTTACTAACCTGAATGCCTAGGTGGCTTGAAATCCTTAAGGACTCCAAGACCAAACCGGTTGCCCAAAGTGAATAGTTCATGCTGCTATAGTACCGAAGAGTACCTACTGCAAGTCATGATTTAAATACTTCTAGAATATAAAATATGATTTATATATCATATATATTTCGAATATAAATATTTATAATAGATAGATATATGAAATAGAAACACCATTCATGGAGACGGTAGTCCGTACGTACGCATGAACATTGTTTCTGTTTTCTTATCATACAGTATAGAAGTAAGTAAAAGACATTTGTTTATCTACATAAATATTTATTATTCTAGTAGAAACATTATTTCATATATATCATACTTAACAAAAATATATATTTTTATAAAAAAAATTGAATGGTAATCATTGAATAGGAATCTCATCGCGTCGTGGAGACGATAATACGTATATACGCACGAGTGACAATATCATTCTATTAATGGTGAAAAAGTGTTTAATTGGATGGTATATTATATATATATATAGAATAATTGACATGTTATATTCATTATTTACATTAATTGAACTCATTATTATACACATAAAAATAATGCAGTGCAGAATAACAGACTACACCATGACATGGAGATAGTAATCCATACGTACGCACACTTGGTGACTTAGTCATTCATTAGATGTGTAGAATAATGAATATCTTTGTAAATTTTTTTTAATAACATCTCAAAATGTGTAAGACATTATATTTATTATTTTAGTATGGTAACAACAAATAATGTAGAAGTAGATGAAGAAAATAACTTTGAAAGAGGTGATAAAATAATTACCACTTCTTTAGGTGTTTCCTATTGATATGAATGAAAAGGCTCTATAGGTTGGATTTATGCTCAAGTTAAGGAATATAGGTTGAAGTGAGATAATTTTGGAGGATATATGGGTACGTTTTGTCCAAGAAAGAGTTATTTATAGGTGTGAATTAAAGAGAAAGTTAGGTTCCCTTTTATAAGAGAGGATATAGGCACTTTAGAAAAAACGTGAAATATAAATTTATTTTCAAATTATTTTCGGATTTTAATTTCTCAAAATTGATATATTTCATGGTTAATATTATTATGGGTTAAAATATTCTCAACCAATAGGTTTTGGACATTTTTATATCATAAAAGTGACCTTATCGTTGAGATTTAACCCTTTGAAAAATAAGTTAACTCTTACCATATCCTCTTTTATTTTTATACTACACTTTTAATATCATTACTATAAAATTATATGAGAAAATAAGGTGAATACTTTATGAATTTTTAATCACTATAAAAGTTATTTGGATGAACTGTAGATTTTTTGGATTTTTTATATTAATTAATAAAGACTATTTCTTTTAAAAACTCATTTAAGTCAATTTTGACACTAATTAGTAATTTTTTTTGTTAAAGTCATACCAACTTGATTCTATCAATAAAAAGGCATTATATCATACCTAATAAGACAATGTAATCCCAAATAATCTTGAATGACATCAAAAGTTAAAAATTATATTTATTTTAATATTTATAATATCATTTGATTTAATCATTCATTAATTAAGTAATTACTACATTATCATTGTGACATAAATAAATATAATTATTTATATCTAATAATTATAAATATAATTGCATGATTTTGGAAATATTTTTATATTTATAATAATTTTTTTTTCGAATTTATCTTAAGTATATCCCTACATTAAAAATGTTTCAGTTATTAAAATTTGAATTTAACACTTTTAACGCTTCTTTAAATAAAATATAATAAATGTCCTAATATAACTCCATAGAATAAAAAAGTATCATATTTTTGTACTAAGGAAGATTTTGTTTCTAAAAAAATTATCTATTAGAGTTACTACATGTTTTGGGATAATTTTATATTATTATAATTTCATTTTAACCTTTAATTTCCCTATTTACCTTTAATAGTGGTAAATGTAATTAAAAAGATACTATTCACCGAAAAATATTTTCATCCTATTGAACCAAATTTTACTTACTGATGATAATTGTATCTATAGGTTTTTGGAAATTCAATTCAAAGATGTGGTAATACTATGTTTTATGAAAATTTTCAATTGTGGCTAGAAGGTGGGTAATTGATGTTAAAAAAGTTCAATAAAATTTTGTATATCAAATTTTATTAGAAAATAACTCAAATTAAATACATTGGACAAATATATGTATTATGTATCTATTTGTACTTTATGATAAATTTTAATTAAAAATAAGTATTTAAATGAGAAAGTCGGCATTTATGTACGATATAGTATTTCTCACTATTAACCAAAAATTTAATGTTTTCAGAAAAATACCAAAAATTCATTGTAATCTAATATTGATATTCTGAATTCAAAAGTGATGTCTATTTTAAAAAATACAATTATTAGTAGTGTGTAATATTAATTTTATTATTTTTTACAAAAGGACATAAAAAAGTAGTTCTTTTAAGAAAATATATTTTATAAATATATAACTACTTATACATTTCATGATAAATACGTTTCATTTATGTGAAAACATTATAAATAACATTTAAAATTTATTTGTTACTATTTTTATTACATTTTTTAATTGATAAATAAATAAATCATTTAAGTAATTATAATATTATTTTGTTGTTTCGCAGATAATCAATGTTGCATATAATGCATGACAAGTCAGTGTTTCGTGAAATAGAAGATATTACACTACTATAAAGAGATAGTGTAATATGAAATATTTTGGGTGTTATAGATAAAATAAAAGGATCATTGACTTGTGATATATTAATTAAAATTGATAACTCTATTTTGGAGAATCATTTGTGTGTTTTAATGATATAATTTGAAACCCCTTTATATATTGACTTACAATGATGGTTTCCATATAAAGACATAAGAACCGCGCTTCTAGATCAGGTGTAAAAACATGTTGTGTAATTTTTTTATTAAAAAGTTATTAAAAAATACACAGCACATTAATGAATTGAGGATATTTTTCAGTCTAGGTTCTAGAGAATTAAAAAAACTATAAAATTCATCAGAATTATTCAAAAATAAAATAAAATAACTAATTTTATTTTCATGCACTAACCCAATAAATGAAGACATTAATTTTAGATCTTCTATGATACCTATGAAAAACAATTTCAAAAATAATTGATTAGCATAAAATTTCCATGTAAAGAGTATTAACACTAGTTAAAGATACATTTAAATTTCCATTGAATACATTTTATAACAAATAAAAAATATTTGAAAACATATATGTAATTAAAAATAATAAGTTGGGATTTTTATGAAAAATAATTTTAAAAATATAGTTAGAAAATACTTTTCAATATGAAAATACATTTCAAAAATATTCATTGAAAAAACACTATAATTTAAATATTCATTTAAAATATATTCATTGAAAGACACTTAGATTTTTCCATGCAAATCATTTAAAAATACTAATACCTTTATGGATTAAAATGATACAAGTCATATCTTATAAAATCCTTGTCACCACATAGTAGTATCACTGGTGGGATAAAATCCCATTGAGGTCACATGTTCACTATATATTCCTAATTATATCATATGATATGTAAGTGCCAATTTATTTTTTAAAAACTATTTTTTTCTTAAGATTTTTCTTTCATGTAAATAACCCATTAAAAGAATTTCAATTTCTCAAATAAATTATTTCCACAGTAAAAAATAATTATATATATTCTCATCTTGAAAAGATCACCATTTTTATCAAATTCTTGATATTTTAGGAGAAATTTACTTTTCTATATAAATACTAACATTTTTAAGCACATAAACATGAGTTATTTATAATTTAAAAAAATTCTTATATATGAGTGCATGAAATGTAATAACATCATATAATATGACCATATCTACTTGAATGAGATTAATTTATAAATAAAATATAAATTTGGCATAAAATGATAAATTTTATGAAAAATATAAACATTATAGATATATTAATGGAAAGAAATTATGTTTTAAAAAATAAAAGCTAAATAGGTATAAAAATTATTTACAAGATGGTTTTGAATTGAAATTTGATAATAAAATTATGATTAACAAAAACGGCTTTGAAATAAATCACCTTCATTGGAAGATGTTTGAAAATAAATACTTTCTTGATAAAGAGTTCCCTTACTATGTGATTTTTATAAGAAGAGGCAATCTTCTTCTATGGAAGATAAATCTCTTTTCTATTATCCTCTCCTCCGTTTATATTTCTTTCTCTCCCCAAAACCAGGCATGCATATCGAGTTAATCAATTTTTAAATTGGATTTTCTTTTTAATATGTTTATAATATCAATATATATATATATATATATATATATATTTATATACATGTTTATTTTTAACTGTATATAAACTTTGGATAAAATGACCAAATTGATGGGGGATTATAGATTATCCTTTAAAAACACATGGTATAGTTTTATGTCTTGGTGAGAAATCATATATATTATATAAATATAACATAATATATCTATATTTTATATTCCATTGATTTTTTAATGTTATATTCAATGAATAAAATGATGAAGGAAAAATTAATATTGAAAGCAACACATTTGATTAATACTGTAAAAAAATTTGATTTCTTGAATTTTTTTTATATTTTGTTTTGATAACTTCTTCGTGAATATCTAGATTATTCTATTCCAATTTTAAGTTAGTATGAAAAACATAACACTAATCTAGGGCCTTTAACACCAACATGGAAATATAATCTTGGTTGAGAATTAAACACACATTAGAGGTAGGTGAAATGGAGTTAGGTATTTTTCTTCTATCGCACCCAAGTTTTATGATGACTTGAAAATTAAACCGAACACTAGGATTAATTCAATATAATATTCACAATATAAATGATGTATTTAAATTAGGTGAATAATGACTTACCATTTCATCCCACATCAAAAGAAATAAAGGAATGGCGATTGTATTTATATCAAACGGTGCCCGAAACTTCCCATATGTGTTCAAAGAGCCTTATACATGGGCCGTATAAGCTTCCCTTATACCATATGCACCAACACAGTCCATATATATGGGCCTTCCCACTTGTCACCGTAACTCTGCTCTACTGATGTGACACCTTAGCACCTTGGTCTGACTTAGGTAGATGCCTCCCATATAGTATTGGCACCTAGTGGGTCCTCTATTAGTCATTGAGGTTTCCCTTAGTTATCTCTTGGTTTAATTTTTTCTGTTTATATATATATATACTAAGAATAATAAGCAATGAAAAAATTCCTTATTTTATATATCAATCATTATCACTTATTTTCCTAATAAAAATATTAATTATATATATATATATATATATCATTTTTTGTAAATATTATTAAAATAATATAAATGTTTTATATACTTAATTACTCTACTATTAAGATACTAGAAAAATATTTTGGAAATCAAAAATTAAATATTTAATACTTTCTTCAGAATTAAATGTACCCACTTTTATTTTTAAAAAGGAATTTTAAATATTTTTCATTAAAATAATATAATATATTCAAAAAATTAAATATTAAAAAATTATTTTAAATAAATAACCATATATTTTGTCTTATTTTAATAAAAATACATTTCTTTTAGAAAATGTCTTTGTTTCATAAAAGTTTTTATTTTAAAACATTATGAGTTATTCATTACTTATAAAAAAACCATTAAATAAATAATTAAATAAAATAAAATTACTATTTGAATTTCATTGGATAATATATTCTCCACTTTTAAATTTATTGTGCTCTCATAATTCATTAATGGTGCTTAAGAAAATTATAAATTCCCATCTTCAAAATAAAAAAAACTAGAACTTATATGGGGGATCAAATACTTATAAGTTTAAAATAAAATTGCTTCATTTTTTAAAAATACACAACATAAAATCTCAAAATTTGTCTAGACCATTTCCATAATACCAAATATAATGTCCCGAGACATGTGGTTTCATATCTGGTGTAAAACATGTCGTCTATGTTTTATTAAATACAAATTTAAAAATATATAGTACATTAAATACCCAAATATCTTATCAGGTCTAGTTTCTGTATAATTAGAAAAAACTATTGAATTTATTAGAGGTATACGAAAAATAAAATAAAATAAATAATTTGTTTCACATACACTAACTCTTTTTAAGAATTAATATAAATTATAACATCTAAGAAAACTTTGATTTTTTTAAAAAATGTGAAGAAAAAATATCTCTATATGGATTTTTAAAACTGGTGAAAAATACATTAAAAATTCATTTGAAAAACATTTATATCAAATAAACAATATTTAAAATGAAATATATATTTAAAAATTATAATAAATGGGTTTTATGAAAAATATTTTTCAAAACATTTTAAATAAATACTTATCAAATTAAAAATACCTTTCAAAAATACTGTTGGAAAAAATTCAAACAATTTTTAAATTGATTTCAAATATATTCTTCAAAACAAATCAAATTTCTCCTTGAAATTCATTTGAAAATACTAATACTTTTTATAGATTAAATTGATATATGAAAGATATTATAAAACCCTTATGGATAATGATACAAATCACTAATGGAAAAATGCCTCATTGGGGTCATGAGTTCACTTCTTATTCCTCATTATATCATTTTATTGAAAGCACCAATTTAATTTTAAGAATACATTTTTTGAGGATCCATCTTTCACATAAGTAACCCATTAAAAACATTTTGAAATCATAAATAAATTATTTATATAAAATAAAACAATTATATTACAAATTAACTTGAAAAAAGTTTAATTTCATAAAATTCAACAGTGTTTATATGAAATATGTATTTCCATAGAAATACTTTCATTTTTAAATACATAAACACAAATAATTTTTAACTAAAACAAATTCTTGTAAAAAAGTGAATAAAATATCAGTAACATCATATAATAAGTTCATATCAACCCGAATTAAATTCATTGATAACCAAAATATTTTCTCATATAAAATGATGGTTTTTATGAAAATTATAGAAATTATATATTTATTTCTACAAAATTAAAATAAATCTTCAAAAATATAAGTGAAATAAGTACACAAATTCATTAGAATATGGTTTTGAATAAGAATTTGAAAATTAAATTACCTTACACATAAATAGTTTTGAAAAATATAATTTTCATAGGAAGAATTTTGAAAATAAATAAATGCATGTAAAATAGTTCCCTTACCTTGTGATTTGAAGGAGTATTGTTCTTCCATGGAAGATAACTCTCTTTTTGTTACTTTTATCCTATATTCCTCTTATCATTCTTTCTCTCCCAAACACTAGGGATACAAAATAAAGTAACAATTAGATTAAATAATATTTTAATTTTACTATTTTTATAATATTATTGTTTATATAAATATATATATATTTATATATAGTTTTTTTGTTGTAAAAAACCATTAGATAAAACAACCAAATTGAGGGGAGGTTCTCGATTCATCTATAAAAATAATTGATGTAGGTTTATTGATTTTCCATAAATCATACATATTATATTTGGAAAATATTTTATAATTATATTTTATATTTCATTTATGTATACAGGTCAGATTAATGGAAAAAATGACAAAGGAAAAATTAATATTAAAATAAAATAATTTGAAAAATACTATAAAAGGTTTATATTGTTTGAATAAATATATATTTTATATCCAGTTTCTATTTCATCATCATGATGCTTTGTATTATTTTAGTCCCATTTTAAGTTGGTTTAAAAAACATGAAACTCATTGAGGGCCCTTGACACCGAGTTGGATATCTTAGTCGATAATTGAACACACGTCCGAGGTAGGTGAAATATTTTGGATTGTTATTTTTGTCTTAACCTTAGGTTGAAGAAGCTTAGAAAATGAAACAAACTTCTTAGATTGATTTTATTCGATAGAAATAATTTAAATAGTGTATTTAACTTGCGTGAATAGTTTCTTAACACTGAATCCATCCTCGAAATAAACGAAGGTCTATTACTTCCACTTATATCAAACAGATCTTGACACATCCGAGAACTGATCAATGAGACTTATACATGGGCCATGGGAGATTATAGGCCACTCTATATACCAACACAAGCCCTATACATTTGCATTCCCACTTACAAAAGCAGTGATGCTCCAATGATGCACCACCTAGAAACCTTGGGCTAGCTTGGGCAGATGCCTCCCACATGGTGTTGACTCCTAGTTGGCCCTTTAATACTTGTTGAGGTGTCTTTTAGTCATATTTGGAAGAATATTTTTGTTAATATATACATATATATATTAAAACTAATAAGAAAAGTAAAATTTCATTTTTCTTTTTGTATATAAATATTTAGCACTTATTTTCCTTATAATAATCTAAATTATATATATATGTTCTTCAATAATTAATATTATAATAATTTAAATTTTTATATATTTAATAAAACTACTATTAATATCTTAGAAAAATAATTTGGAATGCACAAATTAGATATTTAATATTTTTTCCATATTAAAAATATCCACTTAAAATTTCAAAATCATTTTTAAATAGTCTTATTTAGAATAATATAATATATTCAAAACATTAAATATTGAAACATTATTTTAAATAAATAATCATATATTTAGGGTAATTTTACGAAAAATATAGTTATTTAAAGAATATGTTAATTTAATTTCATTATGATATGAGAATATTATTTCTTGAAATATATATTAATATATTATAATTTGAATCAAAACTTTTTTTATTATACAATATATCTTTAATTCATAAATTATTTTATTGAAAACCTTTATTTTGTAATTTTAACTTTTAAAAACTATTAAATAAATACTTAATTAAAATAAAATTAATATTTGAATTTCTTAGGATGTTACATTCTCATACTCTTAAATTAATTACTCTATCAAAATTTGTTCAGAATACTTAAATATTTCTGAATTTATGCCATTAGAATTAATAAAAAACAATAAGTTCTAAGAGAACTTAATTACTAAGATGTTTGAAAGAATATTTTGTCACTTAATTTAATTTAAAAAGTAGACAACAAATAATGAACAAAATTTTCTAGACCGTTTCTCTAATACCAAATGTAATGTACCCAGAATAACCCTTATGAATCAAGTGTACATAACCTATCATTATTTTTTTATTAAAAAATAAGTAAAAAATAAAAATTATATTTCTAAATAGAGGATCTTTTCCGGTCTAGGTTTTAGAGAATTTAAAAAAACTGTACAATTTATCAAAGTTGTACAAAAAATAAAACAAAAAAACTTATTTTATTCGGGTTCACAAACTTTTTAAATGAAGACATCCATTTTACAACTTCTAAGATACCCATGAAAAACATTTTTTACCCTAAAATTTATCAATAAAGAATATTAAAAATAGTGAAAAGTACATTTAAAATTACATTGAATCAATTATATAAAAAATAAAAAATATTTTAAATAATATATATCTTTCAAAATAATAAGATAGGTTTTTTATGACAAATGTTTTTTCAAAACCTTTTAAAAAAATAAATATCTATTTGAAATACATTTAAAAAAAATTTATTGAAGAAAATTCTATTATTTGAAAATTCATTTCAAAAATATTATTTGAAAAAGATAAGATTTATCCTTAAAAATCATTTTAAAATACATATACTTGTATAGATTAAAATTATAACTTTTATATATTATTAAACTATTGTGTCCACTTAACAAAATCATCGGTGGGAGAATATACCGTTGAGGTCATGGGTTCACTCCTCTTTATTTATTTTCTCACATTATATGAAAGCACCAATTAAATTTTAGGAATTTTTTTCAAAAGTTCCATCATTCTCATAAATATCTCATTAAAAACATTTCAAAATCTTACATAAATTACATCAATATAATAAAATAATTATATAATTTATAACTTCAAAAATTCTCTTTTTTATAAAATTCATGAGAGTTTAGGAGAAATCTATCTTTCAATAGAAATACTTCGATTTTAAATTATATAAACATGAATGATTTATAATTAAAATGAATGATTGTATAAGAGTTCATGAAGTGTCAATAAAAAATAGAATATGGCCATATCTACAAGAATTACATTCATTAATAAAAAATTTATTTTTCTCACATAATGATTGATTTTATGAAAAATATATCAATTAATGATTTATTGTTTCCAAATATAAATAAGACATCAAAAATAGAACGTAAAATAGTATAAAAAATTTTCACTGCATGGTTTTGTATAGAATTTGATAATAAAATTCACTTAGACATAAATACTTTTGAAATAAATCATATTCATATGAAATTTTTTTATTATAAATTAATTCATGAAAAATAGTTCCCTTACATTGTGATTTATAGAAGGAGAAGTAATATTATTCTATGGAAGATAACATTATTATTTTTATCTTCTTCTCTATCACTAATCTGTTTCTTTATTTCTCTTTATTTCTTCATATTTATTTACATAAATGTATATATTTATACACACGTCTATTTTCAGCCTTATACTACCATTGCCTAAAGTAACCAAATTGAGGGGGGATTCTCAACTCATACTTCAAAACATGTGATGTATATTTAAGTCTTTCTAGGAAATCATATATATTATATCAAGCTAATATTATATATATATTATATTTTTTAGATGTTTATAGGTTAGTTTTAATGTAGAAAATGATTATGGAAAAATTTATATATAAAGTAAAGAATTTAACTTATAATGCTAAAAATTTATACCATTTGAATATATATATATATATATATGTTATATCCCATTTAGATAACTTATTCATGCAGCTTTGGACTATTTTATTTCCATTTTAAGTGAGTTTGAAAAATATGACACTTATCAAGGGCCTTTTACACTAATATAGAAATATAATACTAGCCAAAATTTGAACACACATCGAAAGTAGTTGAAATGGCATTGATGATTTTTCTTCAGCAGAACCTAAGGTTGAAGATAACCAGAAAATGAAATAAAAAGCTCATATTGATTTTCTATAGTGATCATAATATAGACAACGTATTTAACTTGGGTGAAAAATGACGTACCACTATGTCCTATATTGAATTACATTAAGGTCTCGTGCTTACATTTATATGAAAAGGTGCTTAACCCTTCCCAAAAGCGATCAACGATCCTCATACTTGGGTCCTATATGATTTTTAGCCACCCATGCACCATCATGGGCCCCATACCTTGGCTTATCCTCTTGTAGTGGTTGCTCTACTCCATTGACATGCCACCATGACACCTCGGGATAGCTTGGGAAGACGCCTCCCACATGGTTTTGACCCCTAGATGGTCATCTATTATTTATTGAGGGGTCCCTTAGATATCCCTTGGATTAAATTTTTTTATTAACATATATATTTTTTAAAACTATTAAGAAAAGTAATATTTCATTCTTTTTTTATACCAATCAATAACACTTATTTTAATTATAATAATATAAATTTGATATATAAATATTTAGTAAATATTATTATAATAATTTAAATGTTTTATATATCTAATAACTCAACTATTAACATCCTGGAAAAATATTTTTGAAAGCACAAATAAAATATTTAATATTTTTTAAAAATTAAAACTATGTACTTATAATTTAAAAATGTATTTTAAATATTTTTCCTTATAATTATATAATATGTTCAAAACATTCAATATTAAAACATATTTTTACTAAAAATAATCGTATATTTTGGATTATTTTAAGAAAAATACATTTATATAAATAAAATGTTAATTTATTTGAATAATGATATAAAAATATAATTTATTGAAATATAAATTAATCTTTTATAATTTTACTAAAAACTTATTATGATTATAAAAAATAACTTTGATTCATAATTTTTTTTATTTAAAACATTTCTTAGTTAATTTTAAAATTATAAAAAAGCATGTTAAGAAAATACATAATTAAAATAAAAATACTATTTCAATTTCCTACGATGCAAAATTTTAGGAGGCCTATAGTTTTATAGATCTATAAATTATGGAATTAATATTTTTTATCAATGCTAAAACCAACCATATGTCACATAGTTTTGTCTTATAATAAGGATTAAATATTTTTTATAAAAATTTTGTTCCAAAATATATAGAGTTTGAAAAACTGTATCAAAATTAATTTCGATAGATACATAAAGAGTTGTGATATTTTTAGTAAAATAGTTAATGGATTTTAGTTAATGAAAGATATTTATTAATATTATTTGAAATATATATATCCTATATTATTAGATACCGTATTTTATAACAAGTAATATTCATATGATGTAAGTCAAATAATGTATATAATGATATTGTTGTGGGTACATGATGAATATATTGTAATGTAAAATTTAGATTGTGTTATTTGATATCATGTGTATTGGATTTTATATGTGATCAAACTAGTTTTTTATAGTTACCATGAATATATATGACATACCTTTTCCATGATATATATATATATATTTTATAATCAATTCAAATATGTGAATGATTATATTATTGAATTGGTATGAAATATTAACTAATAAAAATCACTTATAATTCATTGGAATTTGATGCATGACTCAAGTTATTCAATAATTAAATCCTATATAGGACAAGGTCATCTTGTATGGAATGTGTGTGATTTTTTCCTATAATAATATATCACCCTTTCTTCATAGTACTCTATTTTTAATAAACTAGCTTTCCCTACTCCTAACATGGACACCATCATTAGCACACGACATGGCCCAATGGGTAATACTGATCCCCATGGGCATGCAACTCGAACATGGGTATCAAATATTTTCCATTGGGATTGTTTTTTACTAATAAAAAAAATATCAAGTGACTTCCATCAAGGAATATGTCATGAAAATTCCATGCATTGGAAGGACCTTAATATATAATAAGAATTTTCAAAATAAAACAAAAACCAAACAATGAACAACTGATAAAAGAACCACTCATAACTATAAATAAAGTCCAAATAAACATCTTTAGTACATCCCAACATCATTAAAACCCAAATAATATAAGAGAAAATAATTATAAATAAAATAATGTTGATACATTATATGCACTAAAGAATAAAATAAAAATAAATCCACAATTACCCTTATCCATAAATAAGTAAAACATAATCAAATACCACCACAATATTTATTGATCCACTGTATCATATGATAAATATATTTAAAACCCCTTATAGGAATATAATATGATATGTGTAAGAATGATATTACCATTAGGCCTCCTCCCCAAAACCCATGCTTACCCATTAAAAATATAATCATCTCATTCTTGTTTGGAATATTGGTAGACAAAGATATTTTAATTTCCATTAAAAAAACTAACTAAATGGAAATCCACGAAATTGTTATTTCTAAAAAATTATTTATTTATTTTAATCAATGTAATTGAATTTTCCTTTTAGTATCAGATCATTGGTACAAGGATATTTTGCTTAAAATCACTTTAGAAATAATCATGAGATTAAATAAAAGAATTCCAATTTAAATATTACCCAAAATAGATAAATGAAAATAATGGAAATAATATCCAAAAATTAATATCCTTAATATAATAAAACCTCAACCATAATGGGAATTTAATGAACTGAAAATTATGGGAACAACTGGGAATACTAGGGACTATATCATATAATATTTAGGCAAAATCCATCAAATCCTTTCTAAATATGATCCAACAACCGAAAATCATAGTCTTACCCTGAGTAGAATAACTATAGGGTAATTTCATCCTTTTAGGCTATAACATAACTTAAGGCCAATATACATGAAATGTGATTCCAAGGGTAATATATAAACTAACATATCAAACATAACTAATCTTGCGTCAGTATGAGATTTAAAATGGAGTTGATAAATTAATGTAGATAATTAGATAATTCAAAATAAGAAATATTACATATGTTCGCATTAAAATTCCCTTCATTTAAGACATGAATTTTTATTGAGAATGTATCATGTAAAATAGGACACTTAACAATGAAATTTCCATTCATTTAAAAATCCTTTTGACGGGGAATAATTCAATGGTATATATACATTAGAAAAATATTTTATTATATTATAATAAAGATTTTTTAATTGTCCTTTATATCCATTTTATAAAACTATCCATGGAAATAATATGTCATAAAATACATTATATATCATAAACATATAAAAAATACGAAAGAAAATTTGTCAGGATATAAACACAAATAATGATCTGGAATAAATATTCTTTTATTTGAATGGAATCCAAAATAATCATTATATCTTATGGAAGTAATGTTGAAGATTCATAGAGGAATTTAGTAAAACACTATGCATGTACGGATATGAGAAAATATTTTTATTCCACGAAACAATATAGAAAACCCTTTTACATTTAATGAAATTTCCATTACACTCTTTTAATATTAAAAAAACATTAAATCATGTTTGGTAGAATTTAAAAAATATTCATTACCTATATTAAAAATCACAATAATTGTGGAATTATGGATAATGACCAATCCCTAGGGAAACGTATACCAATAATTTCACTTTAAAAAAACCAGTTTTATGACATCTCAATAAGTCCACATAATCTCTATGAGGCCAAGAAGAACCTAAAAAATTAAAATTACATAAATAAAAATTGATCTAAGATATCCACTTGGTATCTACGACCATCTCAGGTCATGAAATGAGAGGATAAACATTAATATGGTGAGATAAGGAGATCATGTTGAGAATAAATCAATAAATTACAATTAAAAAGGATAATATTACATGGAATATACCTTATAGGGATAATATAAAGGGAGGTTATGTGCTTAAGGGATAAGGAGATGATTAAGGGGAGGAGAAGACAAAAGGGGTTAAATTTAATCAATTAATAAAATGGAAATGTTTGATTAAATCTGGGTAAAAACCATCACAGTGTGACCTCCCTCTATCATAAAATGATGAGGCATCCCACGATCTGGGTTCCACTTTCCATGGTCACATCATTAAGCCTTCCCTACCATTATGTAATGGTAAGGATATAGTATAATACCTTATACATAAAAAATAGCATAGTGATGGAATGACTATCCAATGTAAAGATATGATAAGAATATAATTTTAAAGAGTATATTGGCCAAAAACACCAAAAGTATTAGAGAGAAATTAAATAAAGAAATCTAAGATAATAATAGAGAAACAACAACAACAACAACGACAACAACAACAACCACCACCACAACAACAACAACAACAAAAGCAACAACAACAACTATAATAATAAGTAGAGGTAGAGGAGTGGATATTATCCTAATAATGAAACTTCATACCTATTGAATCAATTGGGAGGGATAATTGATTCAAGGGGAAAAAGAGATCCAAATACCTATTTAATGACAGATTTTATATAATTGAGGAACACAATTATTGATCAAGATTATTACAAATATCTATATACTAGATCATTAATAGATAAATTGATAAAAAAAACCTACCAAGTTTCATCATAATCATGTGATCACTAAAAATTCCATATTAGATAAATAATGGATGGTTAACTAGAAAAAGATCATTTAATATTAAAGAAAGGATATTTATCCAATATATTATTAAAAAACCATTTTATACTCAAAAAATATATATATAATATAACGAAATTTGAAAATACTAGTTCACAATCCATAATAAATAATAACAATCAATATTGGTTTGGGGATAAGATGAATTAAAATTAGTATTTTTCTTATACCGAACCACTATTGATTTTTAATAAGATAGCGAATCATATAAAAGTCCATATAAGATAAAAATTATCACAATTGGTTCACCAAACATAACTCATACATCTTCTCCAACAAAATGATATCTCATCCAAATAGGTTTATTAATGCTTGTTTGACACCATATTATGGATATTGTTTTCACCTAAGTACTAAAACTATAAGATCAATCCGTGGAAAAAATAAAAATTCAATTACATAAGACAAGAGAAAACTGAGGATATAAATTAAACTACCCTCTTCATAATTAAATAATACAGTGGATAGAAAGTGGGTTTCAAAAATACCAGATTAACCATCACCTAAAATAGCACACAACTAAAATAAATTAGATTTGGGTGGATGAAATAAAATAAATTGTACCTTCTAAATTTTCTATATAAATAGAATGTTCAAAATATTAAAAATTATAATTTAACAAAGTGATAATTATAGCTCCACCTTTTGTTCACACAACACTTCTACAAATAAATTTCATGTGACATATATAGCTACAACTATGACTTGTATTAAGATATTCTTGACATGAATATTATTATTCCCTATCTTTCCACCCACATGAAACTATAGGGTATTTCACTTTTAAAATTCAGATGCGAGGAAGTATAGTAGAATTTTGATACCAACCCCATTTGATCAGAACATGTGTTCTTTCATCCCTATTTAATAAAAATTCCATCTATGTCCAAAATTATAGGAGAGAAGTCAATTATTTCAATCATACAGGACATGTCTTTTTCAAATATAATGACTATGTTCACTAGATCATTAATGTAGTTAATTATTTTTGAAAATAATATAAAATATTTCTAAGAAAAAACCTCTTCTAAAATACTATTATTTTAGGTGATTTCAGAAAAAAATCAAAGATAGATATAACTACAGCTTACCAAATCAATGGTCATACTCTAATACCAATATATCTATTAGGGCATGTATATACAATTCCATTGATCTAGACACTTTCACCACTTTAGGGATATACTACTGAATAATTTTTCTTGAATCCTTTAAATGTATAGGCTTTATAGGATTAGTCTAGAAAATTTACATCCACCACTTACAACTCAAAAATTCTAGAATATAGGAAATAAAAATGATCCTAATGTTTTAAGATGCTTAAGATTCAAAAAAACATTTTCAATATTCTATAACCATTATTTTTCTTCTAGATAATATAGGTTATCAGGGATTTGAGTAGAGTTTATGTTATGAAAATCTCATAAATAATATTTATTACAAGATAAGTGAGGATGATTTCTATGATTTTTAATAGTAGAATATGAATAAACTAACTAATATATGGAGAAACATAAAAGGGGGAATACTTTTGAAGAACCACTTGAATATTCATAATAAGGATCATTATGAAAATATGAGGAAATAGTTTGAAAATAAATAATCACTAAACACAATAAAAAAATCATCAACATCCAATAAATTAGGAAATAAAACAAAATATAAGATATTATAATATAATAAATGAAAATCACACCTTTAGAAATAAAAAGAATATAAATATCCCTTTAATATAATTATCTCATTATACCTTAATCTTCAACAAAGTTTATATTATATAGAAGCACAATCCTTTATACTCAACCTTAAAAATACACATCTAAATAATTCACATCTCAATAACCTATGAATGATATAATTTTTTTCATAACCTTATATGAAATAATCAATTGATTAAAAATAAAAAAATTTCCCAAAATTCAATCACATTTTTTATTTAAAAAACATAGTAATTCCTCTCTATTTAAAATTTTTTACTTCTTTTAGAAACAATCTAAATTTTTTTATCACAAATATCAATTAAAATTTTAAAAAATCAACAATTACCATTTAAAAAATCACAAATCACAATAAATAAACCAAAAGGATGAAATATACAATAAATATATACATAAAGGAACCAAAATACAAAATTCTAAACTAGAAATGAAATAGTTGCACCACATTAAAATTCTTACTCATATCATAAAAAATTCTCTATATGTACACATTCCTATTAAATTAGTTATGTGCATGTTTTGATATAAAATGTATAATGATTATAAACTCTTGAGTAACATTTTATTTATGTACTAAACACTGAAATTTATTTAAATAATTCATTCTCATAAAAGGAAAAAAACCACACTAAATGAAAAAAAAAATCCTAGAAGGTATTGATAACACCTCTGTAATTATAAATAAAACCAATAAAATATCTCCAATATAATCTAACATTATACAAATCCAATGAATATAAGAAAAAATATTCTAAATAAAACACAGCTAATACGGTCTCCATGTCTGATATATTATACACCAAAATAAGGATAATTTCATAAATACCCATATATAAACATAGGTTAAGCATCACCACATACCACCTATATTTCACCCAATTCTGAATATCACTATTTTCATTTGTGTAGAAACTATGCTCAACCTGTAATATAATAGGGGTGAGAAAAAATTTCATGGTAGTTACCCTCCAAAAACCCTATTTATAACAATTTAAAATTTGTATATCTTATGGATGATCGAAATATATATCTAATTTTAGGATATTAATTTAATTTTTAAAAAATTATCAAATTTTCTTCACTTTAAATTTATGTTTCAAAAATAGGGTGTTATCAGGTTTCATTAAAACTGTTCATTTTTAAATTTTAAAAGATGATCATTTTTATGGGGAAAAAGTTAAACATTTCATTGTAAATAATCCTAATATTATATAGATGTCTATCAATTTAAATATTAAATAATGGATAAATGTAAATATTTGATATAACATCCAAAATAACCATCATCATGATCATCTAAATAAAACCATCATGTTAATTTAAAGAACAAGGAGTTGTTGGAACACCATTCAGATTTGAGGACTACCTAGGGTAATACTCAAACAAAATATATTTAATCTGTTCTTTATGAGATCCATCTAAACTAATTCTCTATCTGGTATTTTGTCACCTAAATAGGGTGAAAAATCCTTTAATTATGGAATACCCTCACTTGAGGCCATAATCTATAAAATTCAAGTGTTTGTTCATCATATAAACCCAAATATTTTTGATTCACCGTGATATTTAAAATCTAGGTGAGAAATATATGTATAATGAGAATTTAAAGTAAAAATTTATGTTTGAAAAACTTTATCTTTGAACACCATTCATCGAAGAATCCCCCTTTTCCTGAGAATGTAATATGAAAATCTAGACAACAATGAGGGAATTTCCATTCATTTGGCCATCTAAAACAGGGGACATGACTCATGGATATATTTTTATAAAAACCCATTATAAATTCTCCATTTGGTCTCATTAATTATACTTTTATCCATGTTATAAAACATTTTTTGGAAATACAATCACATAAGTAACATTACATATTATATCATGACTAATAAAATAATTTTTGAGGGGATCCAAACACACTGAATGTGTAAGAATAAAACATATTAAATTAAATTGGATGAGAAAACACCATTTATAAATTTGGGACTAAAATTTAAATTTTAAACAATGTATTATAATAAACACTGGGTATGTATATGAATTATATTATAAATTTAAGACATGAATCCAATGAGAATGCCTTTTTGAGAAGATTCATTCATTTAGAAACTTAAATTGAAAACATATATTTCAAGATCATCCATATTACTATACCTAAATAAGAATATGTATACCCATTTTGACAAAAATATACCATAAAATAAGGAATATACGAAATAAAAATCAACCCAAGAAAAATAATTTTCCATCGATACCTTATAAGGTCCAAATCTCAGAAGAGAAATAATATAATGAAGATGTGAGGAAATTTTGATTAACTATACTAAATAAATCAATATCATAAACGAATTTAATAAATGGGGGAGGCCTTAGAAGGATAATAAAACTAGAGCAGATGTTCCTAATGGTGAGAGAGATGAATAATAGGTGGAAAGACCCTTAAATGGGTTAAATATGGTCATTGGTAAAACGGTAAAATTAACCTTTTAGTCAATCAAGAAATACCTCATCATAATGTGACATCCCTATGTTTTGGATTTATGTCCATTATTTATTTTGGGGTGATATAATATTGTGATACATCATTGTGTGACCATGACCTTTATATTGTGTCTAGTAAATATTATAAAACATTTGACCTTTGGGAAAGGGTCACAGAAACAAAACCATCCTAGGACACGATGTGGTGGTTCTCTAGATTTAAACTATATTTTAATCATAATTATCATATTCTCATAAAAAGTAAATAATTTAAGATAAATATTACATAAAATAATGTAAATAAATTAAAATAAATTAATTGGATGGTTAGCCTTGAAACAATTTATCAAATAGAAGGATGTGATAACATACCTTTGGATTTCATGAGATACTAACATATGATAGAACTTAGTGACAGATGTAATACATGTGGTGGTGATATAAAATTGAATATTTCTTTTTTATAGCTAAAAAACTAATCCATTAATATAAAAAATGATATATAACACCGATAAACAAGTAATCATGTTTGTATTTTCATTATTTATATTAATTTTCACTTAGGGATTATTTTTTAGGGTGTTTATTAGTCTTCATTAATTGTGATAGATATGATATGGTCTTAAAACCTATCAATGGTATAAGAGAAAATGTTATAATAAAATCCAAAAATTATTATTCCAATTTTTATAATAACAAGAATATCAAAATGTAATCGTGGAGATATATTATGGTATGATATGACTTGGGTAAATTGTTAACGTTTAATTACTCCAACTAGCCTTAATATATAAGATAAAATAATATGTAATTCATAATATTTTAATGAAATAGCGTTAGGATGGGTGAATCATAACCTTAAATTCATTGAATAACTTTATTTTATATAGAATTGATTATTATGTTAATATTTATCTTAGGATATATCTGATAATATGGGTTTTATAAAATAAAAAACTAATATAAGATGTCAATATATCATATATCATATAAACCTCCTCAGCAAAAGTAGTAGATCAAGTTATAAATAATGATTTGATAAAGAGATAGGTAAAATAAACTCCAATATCTATTTGGAAATGTAATATGCAGATGAAATGTAAGATTTTTTTATTTTTTTGTGGATTACAAATGGTTTATAATATATTTATAAAATTATAACAGTTAGTTATAATATTTTTTTTATTCTAATATTAATTATCTATGTCTGATATTAATATTCATTTTTGTATAAAATAATGAATTTCTTATTTTATATGTATTTTTTAAAATAATATTCATGTACATAAACTGTTTACATAATTAGAATAGTAAGTGCGTTTAAATTTATTTGATAAATTTTACCTTTAAAATTTTCATACAGTGTATTATATACAAGGTATAAAAACCTGATATTTTGTTTTACTAAATGTTTATTACTATATTTAATGATCTTATATTCCTTAATTTATAGGTTTAGTATAGTTTATAATTAATTGGTGTTATAGTTATGATGGAAGTTCAAACTTTCATGATTAATGAATTCATGAATTGAGATAATTTGGGACATATTTCTCATTACACTTAAGGTATATATATTTTTTTGAAAGAAAATGTCTGTATATATATCACTCATTGATTACTAATTCGGGGATATGTAGTTTCAAATAATTCTATGAATATAAAATAAAGTGTTTCTTATAACACATTCAAGAGATGCATTTGAATATCTGTAAATATATTCAACCAATATTTTATGGTGGGTAAGACAGAATATGAGTTGTATAAAGAGTTACAGATTAATATCGTTTAAAATTTTTAATTTTTTGGATAGAATTTGGGTTCCAAAAAAATTAGTTTATTTAAATCATAAAATTATAAAAATTAACATAATAAATTATATATGGGATGCGATAGTCATAAATTTAATATTCATGTGATGTATTTTTAATTTACGAGACTAAAACCCCTTAAAATACTACGAGTGAGATTGATTACAAAGGAATAACATTTCATGATCTTAATCATTTATTATGGGTAATCATAACTGTTTGGTTCCAATTATTTATTTTTTGTAATGAAAGAGAATTATTGGTGAACCTGACTATTAGATTATTATATTTGATGTATTTCATAGGTTACACATATCTATTAATCACAAAATTTAGTGATAATTTAATTACAATTATGAGTTAATTCATATTATTTATTTGTAAAAAGAGTTTTCCACTAAACTATATAAGAGTGGTATGTGAAATTATTGTCATGATGGTCTTATAGATATTGTGTTGGATTTTTATATGATCTTTTCATGGTTAATTCATGTTGATATATGGGTATTCACTAAATAAATGAATTTGATATATGGGGAAATTATTTTTATTGGATTTTTTTAAATTTTATCTCCTCAACGAAAATATTTAAGGAAATATCTCACCTATAGGTATACATATAATTTATATTATAATAGGAACATGATTATTATATTGAAATATATTATAATTTAGACTAATGT
This sequence comes from Viscum album, assembly GCA_963277665.1. Taxonomy (NCBI): domain Eukaryota; kingdom Viridiplantae; phylum Streptophyta; class Magnoliopsida; order Santalales; family Viscaceae; genus Viscum; species Viscum album. Next base: position 177,480,225 of record OY728151.1, read on the forward strand.
CATAATCCTATATTAGGGTCCATGTTTGATAGGGGTTCTCAATGAAAATATTTTTGAATATATATATGGAATTGTCAAAAAATTTAATTTATGAAACACTAAGTCATATGTATTGTATATCATCTGTGCAGCATAATTTTTTTTTTGATTAATGATGGAATAGATGTATAGGATAATTTAATAAAATGAAGAAGATATATAGTTTGTATATAGTGACTTAGTTACTATATTGGTTGTTAGAATGTATGATTTAAACAAACTTAGTTGATTAAAACTAGAAATAAAAACATATTATTATGTTATTCTCATAAATAGAAATTTTATTAATATGTATTATTTTAAAAATACTGGATTTTTATTCATTAATAAAAACCTATGTTGTTATTATATAAATACGATATGTTTAATTGAATTTAGATAATGGTAAATAGTTTATATATTCCTTATATGTATTATATTGTCTATAACATATAAAATAATATGTGTAGGGTTCATTCTAATATAGCATATCCTTGTAATTATCATCATGGACTTAAAAATTAGAAATACATTAAAATAATCCATAGATATGAAATGTCATGAACATTTGATTTTGAATTGATTGATGCTTTTCGAACATTTATATTAAGGAATATGACAAATATTCCTTTTATTTTAGAATTTTAATGGGATAATTAACTATTGGTTCTTATACATAGTTATATATATTAACTAATGAGAACACAAGTGACTAGTGGTTATAATTACATATTTACCATTATTGACAGATTTAGTTAGTATGGATATTTTTTCTCAGAAGACAATAGTTCTAATTATTTTCAAATATCAATGTGTTTCAGAAGAAAGTAAAAAAACAATTTGGAAATTGTACTAATTATATTTTATTAGATCAGGGTGGTGAATATATAAGATAAGAGTTCACTAATCAGTATAATGATTTTATAATTCAATAAAAACTTTCCACTATGCACACCAAAGAAGAATGTTGAATTTCAGTGAAGAAATCATGTCCTATTGGATATGGTCAGATTAATGATGAATCCATTTGACCATTTAATGTCATTATGCATATATTCTTAATAAACCATGACATAAATTTATTATTGGATTCCATCAATGGAAATCATATATATCCTATGAGATATGGCATGAGAAATATATGATTTTTCTTTATATTAGTATTTGTGGTTGTGAAGCATACATATAATGTATTGGTTCTGATACAATTGGCCAAAAGTTATATATATAAGTTCTTTTGGTCATCCACAATATTCAATGATATATAGATTCTATATCTCCATTGAAAATAACATTATTATTGACCAATAATTATTTTTCATTTATAAGGAGAAAATTTTAAAAGGAGTTAGTGGGAGGAATTTTGACCACCAAATGATTAGGACCATGAAACAAGAAGTGATTCTATGTTTGGTGTTGAGCCATTTTTTAAAACATTGTGTAACTATTTTTTATTTACTGATATAATTAAAAACTATTTTTATTTTCCAGAGAAATATATTTTAGTCTATTTTTAATTGAATATTATATGATTCACCGGGTTTGTTAGTGGTGAGTAATAACCAATTAGTAACTATATAATAGGTGTTACAACCTTTATAGTGATATTTTTTAGGGTATGAAAAAACTATAATGAATATTTTCATGCTCCATGGAGAACATTTTAGGGTTCCCAAGGGAATAGTGAGAATATTTTTTCTTGTGAGTGAATCACATGATTGACACATGGATAGGTTTAGAAGTTTTCCCAATCCATGAATGTACTCAGTGTGTGTTAGGTGCAACACACATGGTCGGTTCATGATTCACCATATAGATTAGCGAAACTTTGCAACCTTCCCTTATTTAGTAAAATGATAATATTCAATATTACACATAAAAAAATTATACGATTTCTCGACCTGCTTTTGTATTCTTGTTTGACCTATTCTATGAAACACACTAAGAGATATTCCCCTTTATTTTAACATTGATATAGGTCCACCCTTGATGAATCCATGAATATTTATGAAAATTAATACATCATCTTCTCTTATTGACCACTTATTTCTCTTATCTCACCTCTTTTATAGGATCTCATTCCCTCTCAAATATCCCATCAGCATGAATTGGGGGATTTAATTTCCATGGTGTTATAGACTTAGTGATCTCAGTTATTGGGGATTTTAGATCATTTTTACTTTCATGTTTGTGCATTTTCCATTATAGGCTATGACATCAATCATTATTACCAGTTATTCTAGGTAAGTTTACTTATTTTATATTTTTATATAGAATTTCAATGGATTATTTATATTTATAAATGTTTTATTTAATAATTTTATACTATTTGTGATAATCAAATGGAATTTATACTGTTTAAGGTTGGTTCAGAAAAGGCCTATACAATATCATTATATCCACTAAGAGGGTGATAGGGGTAAATCAGTGACATATTTTTCTTATTTTTGTTAATATATTTTTTTAAAAATACACATCCTATTAAAGAGGAATTATTTTTGAAATAAACATTAAATAACATCCTGAGGAACAGAAGTATTAATAAGGTTCACTACATGATAATAGAAGTAATTCCTTTGCATGGCTTGGAAATAATACAACAACACACAATACAATAGAAATCAAACCATTTTCATAGATAAAGAAAGTATGAAATGCCATGAAACATTTATATAACTATGATTAAAACAATAATTCATGCACTTATTGTAGCAAAAAATCTCTAAATAATATTTTTTATCAAGTTTAGAAACCTTCAATAATAGGTTCTCAACATTCTCACTATTATTCTTAAGAATGGTTTACTTTTTTAATTCCTAAAAAAATTCTTCACTATCTTCTCTAGAATAAGGCAGAAACAAATTATATAGAATTCATATATATATCATTCTAATCACCCACTCTGACTTCTCTATCTGATTCATCAGGTTGGAAATAATGAAGACAAATTTATATTCAGTAAATAAAAAATTCTACTCTTTACCTCAAATATATTTTTCTAGAACCCATAATTTTAATTTGTTAATGTGATTTGATGAATTTTTACAACCACTAATCTGATATATTTCTAATCTATTGGAAAAAATTACTCCATAAGCTATGTACAGTGAAGAGTTTAAAACCACATCTCCACCTATTTTCTTTATTTAATGTGAACAGTGACAGAATATGTTTCACTTGGACCTCTATATATTGGTGTGCCCAAAATATAATTTTTGGGAACTCGAAATAAAATTCCCTCTCAAAGTTATTTTAGATATACAAATTTCATGTTATTTTTAACTCTATTTGACTACATTTCAATTATTATCAAATCTTCTAGTATCTTCTCGAATCTTCATAAAATCACTAAAATATATTAATTCTCAAAATTCACTTGAATAAAAAAAATTATAGGTGGTCCAAAAAATAAATTCCAATATATCTCATTCCAAAACACTTTTTTTTCATTCTAGTCCTATTGATCATATTACAAACAATTAAAAAAAGGATTCCAACTTTTATTCTCCAATCCAACTAGAAGTATTTGATAACATCATTGTAAAATCAAAATAATTCAGTTTTTTGAAGCCACAATATTCATCTGTTGAATTTATAAAAAGTCTGATGAAAAGAAGTCTGATAACTTATTAGTGTCAAATAGATCATCCGATAAATTAGTATCAATCAACTTATCTAATGGATCTGTCTGTAAAATTACTTCTGATATATTAGTGTCAATAACTATTCTGATTTATTAGTTTCAATAGAAACATATTTCATTCTAAAAATCATCAATTGATGGTTCATTTTTTTGGATCAGTTTATATGATGAATTAGTCTATCAAATGGATTGTCCCATTCTAACAGGTTATCATATGAGAACCTGTACAACTCTTCTGATACCAAAAAAATCTGTATCTGGTGAATCTCAATATGATTTCTAACATTATATCTATTATTGTATCGGGATTTCATTAACCCAAATTCTCATTGAAAACATTGTACACTCAAACATGTTTTCTCCTCTTCTAAAAAAACTATTTGATCATGATTATTTAGAGACTTCATGATGCTAAAATCTTTTATCAAAACAATGCATTGTTATATTTTATTGGACAATATAAAACCGAAACACTTCATCTAGAAATCATATGTCCAAACAACATAAACTTTCCTATAACAAAATAAATTGGTGAAAGCTGTTATAAGTTGTTAAGAAAAAAAATCATAAAATAATCATCTGATTTTTTTTCTTTGAGAATCTCTAGAGACATTTATCATCCTATATAACGTCCTAGTCCATTCTGTAAAGCTTATTTCCAGAAAGAAAATTCCGAAAAAAAGAACTACTAGAAAACAAAATTTTGAACATAAAACATCTATTGATTGAATTTCTCATGAAAACTGTGTTCGGTCATAAAAAAACAAAGTGAGATTATTTTTTCTAAATAAAAAAAATGTAAAATTTTACAAAAAAATTATTTCAAAAAACTCCTCCATCTAACTTAGTCCCAAAAATATTCCACATTGGATTTTTTTATCTACAATGATTCATAAATCATTGAAAGTTTTTAACTCAAGATATGGATCAATTGTTAATAATTCTAATCATATGTTAGAATACTCATTAGAGGAAACAATAGTCACTAAATAGAAAAACCATTATATCCATTCTCTGGTACCTAGGAAAAATATTTTAGTAAATTAACTTTCAAGATTATTTCCATTATTCCCCTAACATATCAAATTTTATCTCTTCAAAACGTTCTAATGTCCTGCAAGAATAATTTTATTTCCTATAATCACATCAAAAAATGATTAAACAGTTCACAAATCTACATACTGATATCACATCTTACACTTTTTAAAAACTCTACCTAAAAACATGCTTCTTTAAATGTTTGGAACATTCTAATAGAAAAACTTATGAAACATATTTTTTATCCTACTTAAAAACACTATCCAAAAAACATATGAGACATGGGATATAAACAAATACCTCATTATTTGAGATAAATAGGTTGGACACCCATGATCAACCTCAGTTTATGAAAATATTGGCTTGATTACAGTTTGGTGGACATATCATAAAATTGTTTTATTATAGGAACATATTCCAAATAGAGTTCATTATTCTCCACATTTTCTTTGATGAAGTGATAAATTATATTGACATTATTTGAATGATAATGTTTCACTAAACATATAGTGTGACTTACAACACATTTATTATCACAACCCAAGAGAAGAGGTAACTTAAATTTTAACAGGTAATCTTCGAACCATGTTTTATCCACATAAGTTATGTTACAGTTGAGTGGAGAAAATAGATTTGGATTAGTCAATGCTAAGAGTTACAAAATTATAATTTTTTAGTATGAAAACTCACCAAAATTTCCTCTAGAAATAAAACTCCACAAGATGTAGGTGTTCTATCATCCACACCTCATGCCCAATTAGTTTCTGTATAAAAAAAATAACTTTTTATTAAGCTCTCATATTTGAAACCAAAATATATTATACCTCTGATATATCTGATTAGTTTTTTCTTATTAATATATGATATTATTTTGGAGAAAATTGTAATCATGCACATAATGTAACAACATAAACTATATACGACCTTAATGTTTTCATATATAAAAAACTTCCAATCATCTCTTTGATTCATTAGAATACACCTATTTTCGTATACATTTTTTGATAAAAAGGATACTGCCAAAAATAGTATGGATTTTTTAAATATTCCCTTCAATATATATTAATATGTTCCTTATAATACTACTCATGATATAGAAAAATAACATTTTTCTTTTGTGTGATTTGTACGACAAGAAAATATTTCATTTCACCAATCATGGACATTTCAAAAAAATTCCTCATATCTTCAAAAAAAACTTTCAAAAGCCCTTTAATAATTCCTATAAAAGATAATATCATCAATATAAACAATTAAAATGAGTGGGATCTTCTACTTTTATACTATTTAGAGATTATTATCAAATCTTCTTTTATTAAATTTCAACTACCTTGAAAAGGCATCCGATTTGGAATAATGATCTCTCAGAACAATAATAATCCATAAAAACATTTCTATAAATTTCAAAATTATATTTATGATTTTATTATTAATAATAGACATATTTTTTCAGTATACACTTCTTCATAATTTTTACCATTGAGAAAATATCATTTCAAATCCATCAATAAATTTTTGTAACCACGTTTTGTAGAAATTACCAAAAAGATTCTAATTATTTATAACCTTACTATGAGAGAAAAAGTTTCATCAAAATCATTACCTTCAATTTTTTAGTAAACATGGAAAACCAATCATTATTTGTTTCTTATCACTTCACCATGTTTATTCAAATTATTTCAAAATAACCACTTTTTACCTAATAAATTTTAATTATGTGGTTTGGGTAGAAGTTATAAAATAAAATTCTTATAAATATTGTCCAACTCTTCCTTAATAGAATGTATCCACTCATGATTCTCAAAAGGTTCTGTAATATCTTATGGATAAAATTTTCAATACAATGAAGTATATGAAACAATATTTTATGTTATTCTTGTTTGATGTTTTTTGTTATTGATCACCAATGATGTTATTCACTTTCGTCTATTTAATCATTCTAGGATGATATTTACAATGGTATTCATCATCAATATAAATATTTGAGTCCATATGTTGCACTTTAATGGAATCATCAATGATAGAAATTTTTTCAAGTTGACCGACAACAACTCTCCCATCATCCCTATCTTCCTCATCTTCAGATGTTTGTAAAACATATTCTTTAAACTTTTAAAGAAACTTTACATTAATTAAATAAAATATCCTCCCCATTATTTTTTGAAACATTTATATCTAATTTCATCATGATAATGACTATGATAAATTCCATCTATACCTATTTGATAAAATTTTCAATGATTTCCACTTTTGATTTTTATGATGTAGGAATACCAAAAACTCTCAAGTGTTTCAAACTTAAAGTTTCACTATAAAACATTTCATGAAGATTAATATTATAAATTGGTCTATATAAACAATAATTTTAAATATAATATATTTTAATCATCTTATAATAACATAAGTATTAAAAAATACCATTTTTAATCAACTGTGAACACCCCATCTCCACCAAACTATTTTTATTTCTATTAAAAACAACATTTTTCTATGGTGAGTAAGGATAATTTAATTCATGATGAATACATTTTTTCAAGAAAAATTTTGAATTCTTAATTTTTATACTCACAACTATTAAAAGTTAAAAATAACTTCATAGAATATCAAAATTCCTTTTCTTCTCTTATCCTGAAACATTTGAACATTATAATAACTTTAGATTTTTGTTTCAAATACCTAATACATGTAATTAATGTAAAATCATTAATGAATGAAATAAAGTACTTATTTATAAAATTTTATAATTTTCTCATTGCCCAATAAATATCATAATGAATTACTTCTAGGGAAAAGTGGAATGAATTTCAATTTTATTGTGCATAGAGTTTTTAATCTTCCCTTTCTAACAAATGGAAAAACCATAATCTATTCTTTTTATAAAAATAATAATTTCAAAGATACAATTTATTTTTATTAACATTCACATATTCTTATGACACATATGTCCCAAACATTTATTATACAATTTATTCTCTTCTATCATGTTTAGATAACATGAGTTTTTCACATCACTAACTTGAAATAATTTTCATTATTTATATTTGAATCGTTCTAAAACAATTCCATCTTCTTATATTTTCACAAATAAACCATATTTTAGGAAAAAAATTTATTAAAATCATAATAATGTTGTAAAACACTTAACATGTTTTTTTTCATATCATCAATAAATAAGGAATTTTTAATTTCATATATTCTTTCCCAATTATACAAGATAGAACATCTTGTATAAATATTGATATTTCTAGATTATTTATTCTTATGATATCATGTAAGTTATACTACTTTAATGTAATATTGAACTATTTGATTACCATTTCTAACTATCTCAACTCATCCCATTCTATTATTTCCACATTTTTGAGGAAAAACATATAGAAGGATATATCCCACAAAAGGATAATCAATGATGAAACAATTGAATATTTATGTGTTTTTAGGTTTTAATTTATATTTTAAAGTAATTTAACTATCAAATTTTAATCTAGGATCCAAATATATCTTATTATTTGATTTCTTATGTTTCTAATTTAATAAATTACCATAAGGTATAGGTATCAATAATTATTTTGTGTATATGAAAGTATATTATACGAAAACCTAACCATTATGAGGAAATATATGATGTGATATTTTTATTCACATAGTTGTGAAACAACAACAATTCATATATAGGAGGGATAAAATTGACTAAATTCATAGGGCTGAATATAATATATAATTTTTCAATTAACTAATGATGATTGATATGTGAAATGATATAAATATTGGTTGACCAGATACAGTCAATGTTTATATTACATCTTAGCAAGGATATTGACTGATGAAATATAGATATTGGCTCAATAAATGGATATAACTCATAGGTTCATAATTATTTTTGGAATTAATAAAATTTAAATATCATAATAAATTGATGAAAATCATGATACTCACCCTTAGGTGTGTCTTTTTATAGATTGTGATACGCTTCTTGGATATCATTTTCAGATCTCTTATAGATGTTACATATGAAACAATTTTTTATTGGTGTCGATAGAATAGATGTGTTATCTATGGTAAAAATTAAACATATATAGAAATGAATGTTATGGAAATATATTTAATAATATATTAGTCATTGGTATTGGTATTAGATATAAGGTTTCCATCAAACATTTTATTTGATGAAAACTAATATAGAGATAAAAACTTATTGAATAAAGGTTAAGATTATGTATGTGTTGAAAAATGGGGTATGAGTTAATTAATTAGTGTTTATAATTTATAATCTAAGTATAACTAGAGAGATAATACTAAAAGTAGAAAATTTTAATTACATTATTAACATAAATATAAATATGATTTATATATATCATTTTCCAAAATATGGGAGTATAATTCATTATTAGGTACAATAGTTATTCAATATATATAATGGTGTTTGTAGAAAACTAAATACTAAAGAAAGGGGTGTGTATAGGTACTTTATAACCTTAATTGATGAATTTAGTCAACATGGTTGTGTGTTTTTCATGGGTCATATATTTGATACTATTGAAAAGTTTAAAGAGTTTATGAACAATGTATTACATCAACCATGTAAAAATATTAATATTCTTTTATTATATCATGGTACTAAATTCATAAGATATAATATTCTTGAAAAATTTATATATTATGAAATTGATTGGAAAATAAATCCTCCTGGAGGACTATAATTACATGTGTAATTATTATTCTATAAAATCATAGGGAATATAAATTTTGAGACCAAGAGCAGGGTATGATATGATAAATTGTACTTTTATGGGGTTTTGATAGTTTTAACATCTCTAATATATATTTTTGTATGTTTTGATAATATTGAAATCTATATTATTTTTTTATGTGATAGAGAAATGACGTTTTGGGCCACAATTCTTTAAAAACCAGTTTTAGATGAAAATCACAATATAACCAAGGGTTGTTGCAATGTGGAATGTGTAAATTAATGTTAGTTTTTATAGGAAGGTATGTCGTCAAACCATAATGTAATATGAGAATACCCTAGAGAATTTTTGTGAAAAACATTTATAGAGTTCAGGGATATCACATTATACAATGATATATGCTTCTTCCTGGGGTACTTGTTAGGGAAAGATCACACTGGATATTGATGGGCAATTTCATTAGGGGGTCGTGAGGGGGTATCATCACACCATTGTGGGATGGAAATTCAATGGAATATTATAAGGAGGAAGTATTAGTATAATGATCTTGGTTATAGGTTATGCTATAGATCCTCAGGCCAGTCCATATGGGATGGTATGGCATATTCACTACATTGAAACCCAATATCTCATGCAATTTTATATCCTTGGTTGATGTTTATTTCACCGTTAGTCACATGGATCAAACTATAATGGTAGTATTTTTTTAATTTTTTTAAAATTTGTAATACCTTATTTTAATTTTTATTCCCTATCATGATTAAAAATGGAAAATTGTCGCAATTAAGGCGATTATGTTGGCTAATCCTATTCCTCTTCCTCCTTATACGTTCCCATTATGGGGGGTTGGTTTCTGAGATGTTTATGAGGTTATTTGGAAGTATTTTTTTATCATTACTATTATATTATTTTTATCATTTACTGGATACTAATTTTAGTGTCACTGAGCTAGGGTTTGAGTAAAGATTCAACCATATCATAGTGGAATCATCCCATGAAATGCTGATTTTATATATGGTGTATGGGGGATTTCCCTAGACAATGAATAAACACATTCATTAATCATTTATATTGAGATAAATATTTCAGGAATTTATTTTTATAAGTTTAATTAGCTTATATAAATAGGAGAATTATAATATTCTATAGGAGGTAAATTTTAGTTGAAAATATGTTGTAGGAATACCATAAACCTTCAATATTCTATCTCTCATGGTTTAAAAACTAAAAGATGGACCATTGAGTTTATGGGAATTATTGCATGCCAGATAAATTTTATTAAATAAATAAAAATTGTGATAAATAATTAATTGAGTGTTGTGGCGGAGATCTGGGATCCTAGTCTAGAAAAACAATGCCATTTCATTTTAGAAATGAATTCAAGTATAAATTATAACTAAAGAGGTGATAAATAAATTTTTGAGGTATGTGGTTCTTAATTTTACTACATTATATTTATTTCCAATATTACACAGATGGATGGTGTGATTGAGTGTCTCTCTGTGAACCATGAGGGGTCCATTAGTGGGTTCTACATTACATGTATGGATAGGGTGTTAATTTAGATTCCTTTTAATCTAATTAATGTAATGAATTTACAATTGAGTCATCAAGGAATAATTAGACCATGTGATGGGATTGGTTTGGAAGGGAAGGAGCGACGTTTGGTTTCCATTCTTTTATCTATGGTTTTTATGATCTTGAATGATTTTATAATGGTATGTGTTGATCACCTATGATGGGTTATAGGGGCTATTATACTTAATTTATTATTAATGGACTTATGTGATATGGGTTTGCGAGTGTATGTGAAGATGAAATGAGTTAGATATAATTGGAGATTCCCTTTTGTCCTAAGAAATGAGTTGGGATACCTAGTTCATGGTAGGTCCCCTGAGCCTTATAATTTATAACTGTAACCACTAATGGCCAAGAAATTTTTATGATTGGTGAGATACCAATATATTGTTATTGTGTTGGGGTATCCTTATAAGTAATACATTTTGGTATCTATGTACGACATTCGTATATGTTTCCATGAAAAGGAATCAAATTTTATGGTCAAGATTAGCGGTGATCAAGAAATTTTGGAAAGAATGGTTTTAGGGATGTAACTATAAAGTGGGACTTGTATGTGAAAGGGGGTTTTATAAGATCAATATCCATGAAATGGGTTGATGGTTTGGATTCATGTCTTCTGGGTAAATGATTTCATGATCATGGGTATTTTGGCATAGAACAAAGTGATGTTTATTAACAACTAAGCCAATAACTTATTCGCTATGGATATATTGCAAAATGAGTGGACTTTGATCATGTGATATATTATTTACTTGTTTGTGAAATTCTTGTAGTGAAGGATTTACTCCAAATATGTGATTATCTTAACAATTTGTTCCTATAATTATCAGTTAGTGTGATATGTCACTCACCCAGAGATGCTCCATATTCTACGATATAATTTGGTGATGTGTCATTCATAATATAATTTAAAAGTGGTTCTATATCCTTCACCATAGGAATATGTTTAAGTGATAATTAATTAATCAGAAGTTTACCAGAGATGATTGGTCATTCTAATTACGGATGTGATTGAGTGATATATCAATCACCTAGTGATGACCCATCCACTAGTTCAATGACATGTGATACCTAATTAATCAATTTGTACATCATTCACACTTATTTTAATTATTATGGTGATTCCTTATTTTCCAATAAAACATAATTATCCCTAATTATATTTTTTATGGTGATATATAATTCAAATCTACTAGTTTTGTTGTTGTGATTATTTCCCCTAATAATTGGTAATAGTGGTGCATCATCAACTTTTATTTGTTTTGTGATAATATATTATATATACTTGTATTTTTGTTCATGTGGTGCATAATGAATCTAGGGAACATGGGCTTGGGGGACTTTCATCCCCCATAGGTTGTGTCTATGAGGCATCATATACCAAGAAGCTATAAATGGAGGGGAATCATCCACTCTCCAATTTACACCATTTTTGCGTGATCCAAAAATAGATTTTTATTAGTGGTATATTATCCACCTATAGATTTTTATTGGTGGTATTATTTACACGAATTAATATATATTGGTTGTGTATCTTTATCCAATGTTAGAAATTGTGATATATAAATCTCCATAGAAATGGTTTTTGATTTATCATTCACTTGACTTGTGATATAGTGGTATTTCAATTTCCATTACATTATAATATCAACAGATCTCATTCCCCTTTATTAAGAAAATTGGTGGGAATAAATCTTTAAAAATAAATATATACTCATATTTTGGGTATATCACCCCATTCCTACATTGGGTAAAGTAGGTATTTGTCAACTAGTAGTGTGAAAAGTCGAGAGACAAACTATTCTATTGATTATTGATTGGAATGATAAAAATTTCATTTAATTTTGTGTGTCCATGAACACATATAATAGTGTTTATTTCCGACACTGTTGGATTGGACTACAAGATTTTATACCCACACCATGTAAAAAAACTCTACTATTAGTGAATACTATAGTTTGGATTATAGTTATGAGGAATGTCATGGTTATAAGTTAATGATATTGAGTATCTCAGTGGGTATGTGGAAAAATATATAGAAGAGTATATGTATAATGGTTGGGTCACTATTTTATCCATTTTATTTCATTTAATATTTCTAATCATAATGTCATGATATCCAACATGAATAAATTAATGTGTAAAATATATACATATATTCTATTATAATATTGTGATATTTATTATTTGGGCTATTATTTTCATAATAAATCTATAATAATACTTTATTGTATTTTATATTTTAGATATTTATAATAATGATAAATACTTTTGGGATGATGAAACGGGGTATAATACCATGATGTGATATTATAAGTCCCTCACTTCAATTCAATAGCCTATAACATAGAGGGAGGTGCTCCTGAGGTAATGTTGAGATGCAATGTCTAAATTATTATGGTAGTCTCAGTGGTGAAATTATAAAGTGGCTAAAATAGATTTTATTTTTATTTTTATTTGGGATATGGTAGATGGAGATATATTGGTTCAAACATGGGATTAATGTTTTTTTGTGTCTAGAAAACACTTATATAAGGGTAATTCCATGTTTCTAGAGAGTTTGGATTTTTGTTTTCAGTTTTATCTATTACCTTTGAGTTGATTTTTGAAATTCATTAATTCTTATGATAATTTTTTATTGGATTTCTCATAGAACAATTTGGAAAGTTACAAGAATCTAAACAAAATTTTCAATATATAGGATTCAAAATAAATTTTAAACCTGTGTTCAATTAACTATATGATTTTGAAGGGATTTTATTTGTTTAAATTCTCTAAATAACATAAATGATTCATCACTATATAAATTCATGGTGGTAGTCCTCTCAACTGAACCATGTATTTTATCTCTTTATTTATATATGATGATCAGTAATATGGATATATTCCTACTCTATGTGTGCCCCAATAATGGGATGGTTGGGTTATATTCATGCCAGAGTGTGTTGAGACCAGTAAATCTTTGGGTTTGTTTAGATTGGGGAGGCATATTAAATAATATATCCTTTAAACTATTATATAAAAATATGAGTTGATGAGGAACTAAAAATATGTTATATGGGTATATAGATACATAATATTGATGAGGGACCTAGGCTAGGGAATTGGAATATGAGTTTCTTTGAGATAATTGAGATTGTGGAAAGGGAGATAAAAGATATAATTTATCATATGTGTGATGAAATCTATATACCTAGTTGGAATGTTGAGGGATGTTGACTTATAGATCATTATAGTGGGGAGTCGAATGATAGGGTATAGCGGGGAATTTTTTTTTACTTATGCCTAAAATGGGATTGGTATTATTTTGGTTGAATATGACTATGATGTGTTACCCTTGGATTATGGATTCCATAGAGATAGAATCGTTGATGGATTAATTATGTTTTACTTCAATGTATATGATTTTCACCAATGAATATTGTATAATAATATGATAATTTCCGTTATTATATATTTGATGTGAAGTCACAATTAGTGTTTCATGTAAGTAATTCATTTTGCCTGAATGGGAGGCATGGTAAGATATTTGATTTAGAAGACATGTTTAAGAACTATGGGATTTTAATCATGATATATTGAGCTTATTGGAATGGTGGGGTGTTATTTGTAAGAACCCAGATCTTCATTCTATGTATGGATCTTGATTTCGATGTTTTTGAGGAAAAAAGAAGAAATTGGAAATTTTCTATGTACACGCTGCGAACTCTTGAGTACATACTATGTACCCAGTTTCTGCATGTGGTCATGTATTGGGTGTGTAATAGCCAAGTACATGGTAATGTGGACCTTCTAAACTGGGTCCGGTTAAGGCTTTCACACAACATGAACATTAAATAAACACACTATAAATTTCTTTTTATTTAATTAATCAGACTAGGGTTGTGTCTCATCTATAGAACCCTTTTCTCATTACCGTGTATTATACAGGAGAGTGATGTACAACCGATTATCTTTGAGCATCTCCCATATCTATTTCCAATATCCAATTGAGGCACCACTGGCTGGGTTGGATTTCCACCAATGAGTTCTCTCTTTTTCAAGAGCCTCTCTTCATGATTTCTTTTCTTTCAAGAGTTATTAGAGGTTGAACTTTTTTTGAAATTTTTGTAGATATATGACATTCTAGACTGATCAAGGGCCGATGTTCAATAGTGTTCATCTTACAATGTCGAGGTAGGTGGTTTGTTTCCTTTTATTTTTGTCTTTTATTTATATATGCCTAAGTGCAGATTACCGATGATTCACGTATTTCTTATTGAAGAATTGAATCTTGTTATCAACTAACATAGTTTGATTGATATATTAAGGGTCTTTGTTTGTAAATTATGCTAAATTTCATGCTTAGGGGATACAGTATGGGGGATTTTCCTTGTTTGAATGTATATGGATATTTGGTCAAGGATTCCTTTGAGCCAGACCTTTTTTCATTTCCTTTCATGTTAGGTTGGAATTGATTTTTTATTTCTACTTGTTAAATTTTTGTGTTATGAAATGTAGCTTCTTAGCCTTTTAGTAGTTGTGATTACTTTCGAATATTTGAGATTTCTTTCAGTTGATGGATATCATTTGTGTGTTATTGTATTACATAGGGCTATGAGAAACTAGTGTAGTAAGACAATAAGGGGAATTGATGTTGAGGGTTTCTCTAGAGTGTCTGTTATATTTATGTTGTGAGAGTATATGGGGGATTAATAGAGATTTATCCCTTATAATTTCTATAGTATACAATTATGAGACAATAGGTAGAATGGATTTTGAATACTTCCTCAGAGAATCTATATATTTTCATTGAAATACCACAGGGGGAATTGATGGCGAGTGATTCTTCATAGAGTCTTTTTTTGTGAGACCAAAGGGATTAGATTGTGTGATCTTACCTATAGGGTCATTATATACCTATTGAATATATTATATGTTGAAACAAAGGTGTTAGACTATGAGAACATTCCCAAAGGGTTATGTGTGATTGATTGATTGATTGTGATGAGCCTTCCAAGCCAAAGCATGAGCTTGGACTCAGTCTTAAATGATTATTAGATTGTCATATGAGACATCTATTTTTATTTTACACAAGGGATACAGAGCTTATGATAGATCCCCAGATTTCATTATTCAGCAGTTTGAATAATTAATTAATAAAAATGAATGGAAATGGAAACCATAGGATTTTTTACTTTTGAGTACCTCCTTTTTTATTGCTTCATTTTGAACATTTCTTGCTATATATATTCAATAATAGTTAGGAAAAAATATTTAGGAGGTTGCATACTGAGATTCATCTGACACCCTATTTGGGTAATTCTTTTCATCCAAAGAATATTATATGTTTATATGTATAGACAATGTAAAGTTCCCCTCTACATCCGATACGTGCTTTTGTTGGAGTTGGAGAGCATTGGACCAAGCTAAGGCTTGTAATGCTGTTGGAGTTATTTACTATTTTTAGTACTTTGGTTTTAGTGTGGTATTTTCATTATTGGTACTCATGGGGCTGCTTTACAAGAATCATTTGTCATGCCTCATTATATATATATGTGTGTGTGTGAGTGTGTGTGTGTGTGTTGTAGCTGTTATTACTATCCGTCTTCTACTATTTACTTTATTTTATGATATTAATTCTTTAGCTATTGTTTATTATTGTTATTCTACTATGTTGCTCTACCAATGAGGGAAAATTCTCCCCAATATCGCAGCCCATTCCCTCATTACTAGTTGAAATCATCTAGCATTTTGGAAAATGTGCTTGAGGCCATGTGACCAACCAGGTATGGGGCATCTCTACGCGGAACCCGAAAATGGAACGTTACAAAGTGGTATCAGAGGTAAGTTCATTTCTACTTTGTATTATTGATTGGAGCCTATAGATAGGGATAGAAAGTAATAGGTAGTTGGTAATAATTTGTGCCTAGGAGTAGCTAACTCGTGTATAGGGAGAAGTGAAGTTACCTCTCGAATTGCAATTTTTCTAGATTTTGAAATTGTTATAGTTGATTTTATTTCACCGTTGGGTGACACGCTTGTACTATGATGTTATCATTGATATTAGTAAGGATCTATTTCTATTTTAACCCAATGATATGAGGGTATTCCATATCATTTGTCATATAGGCACTTTATTTTGAACTCATGTCTTGCATTCTTATCTTGCCATTTAGGGTGAATTACTTATTTCATGATGTTGTGATAGATTTTGTGTAAGATATGTATGATGTTGTGATGGATTCCATGATATAATAACTGTTATTTTTATAGGGTATTTTAGTGTGTCAAGTTTCATTGGGATGGGCGACAAACTTTAGTCCCTGTGGTGTTATGGGACATCATGGATCTGAATTTGGTGGATCATGTTTGAACTATTAATTGAATCTTCTCATGTTTTGATATTAATAAGAATGAAAAACATTGATTCATGGGAGTATGGATCTCAAAGGTCATAATGTGTCATTCCATGTACAAATTATTATGTTTTAAGGGTTAAGAAGATGTTTCAGAGGCTTACTGTCGGGAATCCTAGTTAACACAGCATGTGGGGTTATGAACACACACCATGGGTTCTTCTGTTCTAGGAGAAACAATTTTCCATAAAGTACACATTGTGTACTGTATGTACACACTGTGTAGTCTTTAAGTATGTGAATAACTCTATGAGTAGAGCAATTATGTTGGGAAACTTGGGTAGAACCCACAGTGTGATGGGAGTACATGCCACACCAAAGAGGCCATGTATCCGGCTGTGTGACTAACGACATGAGTGGATAAAACATAGGTTTTACATTCCGTGTTCTGTTATTAAAGACCATGTATATTTGATCATGTTTCCGACCATGTGAATAACTACATTGGAAGATTGAACATATGTGGTACACGCCACGAGTAGGGTGAACATGCCATGTAATGTAACCAATGAAAGAACAATGTGGTTTAATCATGTAGAAGACCATGAACAAGTGGGATAATTCATGTTCACACCATGTCACAGGAGGAACATGTTGTGTGTAGGAGTGTTACACGGCCATGTTTATAAGAGGTGAACACCCATGTTAAAACCCAAGGGAACACTCTGTGTGGAGGGTATGTATGCCATGTAACCCTATTTTAAGAAACATGAATGTTTTCTCTTCAATTTACATCTTGAACTTCTAAGTTTTAGTCCTTGATAATCATGAACTGAGGTGTGCACTTGACCTTGTAGAGTCATTCCACCAAGACGTCCTCTAGTTGTTTGCTAGATATAGGTAAATGACTAGACATAAGAAATGGTAGATTAGGGACTACCAGGAGATCATTCTATTATTCCTATCTTGGAACCAAATGTGATATCAGACATAGGTGTTGATTCATAGTTCTGATAAGGCATCCTAAGGATTATGCAGTCATACTTGGGAGCACCTCTTCCTTCCTAGTCGATGGAAGAGCTGACATAGGTGTTCTCGGATCAGCGTCCTCCCACATTCTCAATGAATGGAGTGACTCAAGCTTCAGAGTCATGGTTAGAATCCATGATGTCTATCTTCAAGAATCTCATGACACATCTTGATAGGAGGGTCAATTTCAAAACCTACATTCTTTTTTATTCTACCAATAGACGGTGCGATGTGATATAACTACCAGGAAACCAATGAGTTATGGCTTGGGATGAGTTCCAACAAACCTTCTATGACTATTTTTACCCGAAGACCTTAATGGAAGACCGAGCTTGAGAGTTCATGGGTCTTAAACAGGGTACTCTTTAAGTCATGGAGTATTCTACTCACATTATAGAGCTGTATTTATTTACACCCATTACAAGGGGTGATGAGTTATTTCTGTACAAGATGATTAAGGATGGTCTTAGAAAAGACATCTAATCCCAGGTGAACATCTTTCGGTTGAGTTACAAATATTATGTAGTCATCTAGGCACTCATCACTGAGTGTAATATGAGGGAGTATGTAGCTGTGTTCCATGGAGAATCAATATCCATAGATGGTACATCTCTAACTGATAGTAGGAATTTCCACAAGGAGTCTACACATAGAGATCTGAGTATATGGGGTACTTTCTCTGGTATCCAGGTTGTATGCTACCAGTGCTGGAAGAGTAAGAATTCAAGACCTCAGTGCCTAAGAGGTGCATTTGAGTTCCGATTTTGTGGAAAGATGGGTCATATTCAGTATTTTTCAGGTTTTTCTCACTAATAGATAGTGATAGAGATTATTCAATGACACCGCATTCAGGATAAGGACGACCAGTTTCTCATCGGTATGGGAACTGGTGTTTGTCTGACTATTCATGTCGAGGAGTAGTTCATGGTCGTGGTAGCCTGTCCGCATGTTTCTAGTTATAGTAGGGTGGATAAAATCACGGTATATATGGAGGGTCATAGGGCCGCAATACAGGTCAAGCTATTTTAATACACAAGACGAAGCTTGAGTAGGATCCGGGACCCCAGATGGTTAGTTGTACGATTCTTGGTTCCTCAATTTTACCTTATATCCTTTTAGATACAAGGGTTATCCATAGTTTCTTATCTCTTGTTGTTTTGGAGATACTTGGGATATATATCTTTACTTTTGAGGATTTTATGTCGTAAGAAAATCTCTTGGAGATTATAAAGGATTGTATACATCGGTCGAAGGAATCCCCTCTTGAGGTTGGAGGGTGTCACTTTTTATGGGGCCTCTTTGTCTTAGAAATGATAGTATTTGATTCACTTCTCTAAATGGATTGGCTAGTTGTCTTCTAGGACTTCGTTAACTATAATCAGCATAGGGTCTAATTCATGTCACTAGAGGGCTGGTATTTTCAACAAAAGGGGGAATGTGATGTCCTAGTGAGCACAGTGGGCCCCGAGAATCTAGGGTAGGGAGGAATTATAGCACAGATTGCTAGTTTTTATATGGATGACTAGGGGACCTCACATATGGACTTTCATCTAGTGGTATATCATTTCAAAGATGTCTTTCTAGATGACTTTTCATGTTTACCTCTAGATAGAGATGTAGATTATCTAGTGATCATATGCTAGGGGAAACACTGATATCCATTTCTCCTTATAGGATGACTACACCGGAGTTATAGGAACTCAAGAAGCAGTTAGAGGAGTGGAAGGAAAAGGGTTTCATCTGACCCATCACTTCCCCCTGGGTTTCACCTATCCTGTTTGCGATAAGGTAGAAGGTACCCTCATACTTTACATGGATTATCATAAGTTGAACTAGTTTACCGTCAAGAAATAATATCCTTTACCGAGGATTGAACATCACTTTGATCAGCCTTGAGGACCCCGGGTGTTCTCAAAGATTGACATGAGATCTGATTATAATCAGTTGAGCATTAGACCATTAGATAAACCTCTTACTATCATCTGGATTAGGAATGGTCTATATGAGTATGTTGTTATGTCATTCGATCTCACAAACATTCTATCAGTTTTCATGGAACTAATGAACTGAGTGTTCCAACCTTACTTGAATTCTTTCATGGTAGTTTTTGTGGAAGATATCTTGGAGTACTCTCACACTAGACACGACTATGTCATCCATATTGAGATCATATTGAGTACACTAAGTGGGAAATAGTTATATGTTATGATCTCAAAATTCCACATTCGGATGGACCATATTCACATCTTGGGTCATGTCATATTAGAGACAGGAGTATCAGTAAACCTAGAGAAAGTGAGAGCAGTAGTTACCTAGGATAATCTGATGAACATCTATGAGGTACAGAGTTTTCTTGGGCCAGTCGACTATTAAATGCACTTTATTCAAGTCTTCTCACACTTAAAAACAACATGGAAATATCTGACTAACAAGGGTGAAAAGTACTTGTGGACTTATTACTACAATTAATAGTTTTGGGAGTTGAAAGAGATATTGAATTCCGCACCAATATTGATTTTTATGGAGATATAAAAGAGTTAAAACATTTACTACGATGCATCAGGAATCAAACTGCGAGCAGTGATTATACAAGGGGAAAGAGTCATTGCGTACGGGTCTTGGTATTTGAGGCCACATTAGAGGAATTCCCCGATGCCTGATCTTGAGTTGGCTGCAGTTGTGATTGATTTGTTCTCTTTGAGACGTTATCTTTTGGGAGATCATTTTTTGGTGATCATTGATCACAAAAGTCTCATGTATATCATTACACAACATGACATAAATTTGAGGCATGAAAGGTGGGTTGAGTACTATTTTTCTTTTGACATTGATCTTGCCTATACGCCTGGGAAAGGCAACACGGTGGCTGCAGTGTTGAGCAGGAGGACTCAGATACTTGCAGTTCAGTAGGCCAACAGTGAGTGGAAGCTTATGGATCTATTCTCTAAGATGAATTTAGAAGTACATGACAGATAGGGGAAAACATTTCTTTCTTTTTAGCAGTTACCTCAATTATTTTGGATCCAGTACAAATGTGGTAACTATCAGATCCCAAAGGCCTAGTCCTATGGGAGAGTGTGTCAGGAGAATAACTTACTCCTGGACTGACCATTGATGTGGATGAGGTACTATTTTTTCATGGGCATGTATCAGTGTAAAAAGACATATGCAAGGAGAGATTCTAATATTTTCATTCCTCAGTTTGGCCAGTTCATCTTGGTGTCACTAAGATGGATCGAGATATACACTGCCAGTATTGGTGGCTAGGTATGAAGAGAAATGTTTCACATTTTTTATGAGATGTTTCACCTATCAGCAGGTAAAGGATGAGCATCAATTTCCAGAAGGGATTTTATAATAGTTACTCATTCCCTAGTGGTAGTAGAATGATGTCACGATAATCATCGTGATGGGTTTACCAAGGTCACCTCAATGGAATAATGCATTATGTGTCATTATAGACAGACTAATGAACGATGAAAATTAATTTTCCACTATAGAAACCTTTAGTGTTGATGAACATGGAAGCCTGTACATCTGAGAGATTGTACTGTTGCATGGGGTTCCAAAATTTATCATTTTAGACAGGAATTCCCAGTTTATATCTCCTGTCTGGTAGGGACTACAGAGAGATTTGGGCACAGAGGTACATTTGAGTAGATCTTACCATCCCCAGATAAATGGCTTGTCTAAGTGCACAATTTAGGTGTTCGAGGACAGTATTTGACCATGCATCCTAGATTTTGGTTCTCTAATGAAAGAAAAATACCCCTAGTGGACTTTTCTAACAATAACAGTTTTGCAGTGATCATTCAGATTACACCTTATAAGGATTTTTATTGTCGGACATTCCAATAACCCATATGTTTGATAGAGGTAGGATATGTAGCTATTATGGGACCTCTTCTTGTCTAGAAGACCAATGATCAAGTGGAGTTGATTCAGAAGAGGATAGATAATGCATAGTCTTGCAAAAAATCTTGTGTTGATCCACAAAGATGACCTTTCGAGTTCATGTTTGGAGATCATCTTTTCTTGAATGTCCCACCAAGGTTAGGAAATCATAGGATTATGAGATAGGAAATTATTTAACTGAGGTACATCAGGCTGTTTGAAGTTTTGGAGATATTCAGGCTTGTTTTCTATCTGTTGTAGTTTCCTCAGAGGTATCAGGCTATGCATGACGTCTTCCTTGTTTCTCAGGTACAACATTAATTTTTGGACCCGTATCATGTTTTTAAACTCGAGGAGGTTGATTTGGAGTTGGATGAATCCTTCAAGTAGCAACTTATTTGTATTTTGGATCAAAACCAAATGGTTCTCCGTGGTTGGTGTGTTCTTCTGCTACGGGTGCTATGGCAGTACAGGCAGGAGCAGGTTGAGACCTGGGAGAGGGAGGCTGATGTACGATCACAATGCCTAGATTTTTTTGATTTTTATTCTTCTCCATCCTTAGAAAGGGAATTTGGGGAAAATTTTATTTAATAGTGGTCATTTGTAAGAACCCGAATCTTCATTTTAGGTATGGATCTTGATTTTTGAGTGTTTTCGAGGAAAAAGGACGAATATGGAAATTTTTTATGGACACACTGGGTACTCTTGAGTACACTCTATGTACCTGGTTTCCATGGATGGCCATGTAATGGCCTTGTAATGGAAAGGTACATGTCCATGTGGACCACCTAATGTAGGGGAAGGTTGAGGCATGTTCATGGTGTGTACATTAAATGAATATGCCATGTACTTTTATTTTTATTTGATTACTCTAACTAGGGTCACATGACATCTCTAGAACCCCTTTCTTCTTCCCATGTCTCATACAGAAGAGCGATGTATGAAAAATTATCTATTAGCACCTACCATTTCTCAATTCGAGCTCTGATTGAGGTATCACCGGGTGTGTTAGATTCCCACTGGTGAGTTCTTTCTTTCACTAAAGCCTCTCATCATGATTTCTCCTCTTTCACGAGTTATCAAAGGTTGAATGTTTTTAACCTTTTGTATATATATGACATTATAGGGTGATTCAAGTGTTGAAAATCTATATTATTCATCATAAAACATTGTGGTTGGTGGTTTGTTTCCTTTCAAAGTTTTTCATTGAGATATATATGCCAAAGTACTGATTACCCATGATTTGGGTGTTTTGTGTTAGGGAATTGAACTCTATTATAATATGATTTAGTTCTATTAACAGATTAAGGGTTTTCATTGATACATTATGCTAAATCTCAATCTTTAGGGACACACCATGTTTGGGATTCATTGATTGAATGTTTATGGGCATTTGTTATAGGTTGCCTATGAGGAGGTCTTTATTTCCTTGCCTTTCTTGTTAGGATGGAATTGATTTCTTTTTGATTATTGTTAAATAACTATGTTATGAATTATAGTTTCAAATCCTTTTATTAGTTGAGATTACTTTGGTCTTCTGAATATCATTTGTGTACTATTGTATTACAATAGTATGTGAGAATGTGGTGTATTTAGACCTTAGGGGGAATTGACGTTGAGGGATTCCTTAGAATGTATGTTGTATTTATATTGTGAGACCATAAGAGGGATTGACAGTGAATTATCATTCAGAGTATCTATAGTATACCGTTAGAAGTCCATAGGGGGAATGGATGTTGAGTGCTTCCTCATAGATTCTATAGGTTATCTTTAAAAGACCACAAGGGTAATTAATGATGAGTGCTTCCTCAGATAGTGTTATTTTTTGTGAGACCAAAGGGGTTAGACTATGTGATCTTCACCAGAGGGATGTTATATATTTATTGAATAGATGATATATTGAACCATTGGGGTTAGATTGTGAGAACTTTCCCATAGGGTTGCGTGTTAATGATTGATTGATTGTGATGATCCTTCCAAGACAAAGCACAGTCTTGGACTCAGTCTTACTAGATTTTCAGATGGTCTTCTAAGACATCTGTTTTTAAATTACACAGGGGATATAGATCTTAGAATAGATTCCTAGAATTCATTATTCAATTTTTTATAATAAATAAATATAAATGAATGTAATTGGAAACTGTTGGATTAATTACTTTTGATTACTTCCTTGTTTATTGCATCATTTTTCATATTTCCTGCTATATATATTCATTGATAGTTACGAATATATAATTTGGTGGTTTTCAACTAATATTCATCTCACATCCTATTTGGGTCATGATTTTCAACCTAAGAAGATAATGTGTTTGCTGTTATGGATAAGGGAAGAACCCCTCTACATCAAGTACTTGATTGCTATTAGAGATGGACATCATGGGACCAAGCTGAGGCTTCCGATGTTGTTGGAGTTATTTTCTGTTTTCAGTAATTTGGTTATAGTGTTTCACTTCTTTCATTGTGACTTATTTGGATTATTTTATATTTACTTGTGACATCCATCATTATATATATATATATACTTATATATATCCTATACCTGTTATTATTATCACTCTTCTGAGGTTTACTCTGTTGTATGGTATTGTTGCTTTTGATGTTGGTTATTATTTTTATTCCGCTATGTTTCTATATAAATGAAGGCGTTGTTTCCCCACTATCACACCCAAGTCCCTCACTACTAGTTGGTAGCCTCTGGATTTTAGGGAAATACACATGAGGCCATGTGACCAACCTGGTATGGGGAACCTTTGGACAACACCTAGAACCAGTAAGTTACAATATTAATGAGAATATGTTCCTAGTTATGTATTGTTTTGACAATTAGGGTAGTCATGCACTATTTTGAGTGGTCCTATTAATACTTCCTTCATTTTTGAATATGATAATATGTGTTTCAATAATATAAAATATATACAAGATCATGTGATTTTAGGTCATCCATGAGATGGTGTTATAGTGTGTTTATTTATATTGATTGACTTGGAATGACATGTGAGATATATGGATTGGATAATTTTATGAAAATCTATTCAATCGGGAGATTGAGTAGAGATATTCATGTAAAAATTGATCTTTAGGTTATATTGATGATATAATTTTATTGTTTTGGCATGTGATTCCATCCAATTATACAGGTTTGGTTGAGTTTGGTTAAATATTATTCCCCTAAGACGAAAATGGGAGTAAAGGATTATGATGATACTTTAGGTAATAACTTCTAATCCATAGTTCACCCCAAGTAATTTGTGTGATGTTATGATATTTTAATAATTATAATTAATGATCAAACTCGTGTAGTGGTGAAATTTTTCCCCATACCAAGGTTAGTTCATGCTGGGATGCATGTTTTGTCCCATGATACCTATATGAGAATATGTACATGATAGGTTCTTATAATACCCCATTGTTTCTAGGACTCCGTAGTTCACCCTAACAACTAAGAAGGATGGTTGGGACACTAATTGTTTTAACTTGTGATCACCCATTTGTAGAAATATTTATATGTTGTAATTATAGAAATGTGTGAGACACAATGTCTAAATAGTGTAATATGTAATGATGTTGTCCCCTGATGATATATCAAGTTTTGTTTAATGTAAAAAATTTCTAGGGATGCTCATGTGTGTTTAACTATTGAAAAATAGTTCTTTCTATAAAGACTCATGAATGAGATGCTGTCTTTATTGAAAAATGGTTAAATGACTAAGTGGTCATTTGAATTGGGATAAGAAAAAATGATTATCTCATTTGGGGTATGGACTATGACCCATGTGGGATTTGAAATATGTTACTAAGACTTGTATTTTTATGAAACATTTTGAGGTATAGAAGATCAGTATGATCTATGGAATAACCTCAAGGGTCTATAAGAGATCAAAAGTGGTAAATCATATATCTTATTTTATTTTATGTTTCCTTGGAAACTAAATTTTACACATGTTAATGTATTTTGATAATTTCTGTCCTTGTAAACAAACTCCCAAAAAGGGACTATAATAGATTTACATGTTTCGACTCTCAATGTGTGTAGGCTAGTCCTTGGTGATATATCAATTCCAATGAGATCACACAACCCACTAGAATAAATTTTTATTTAAAAGTTAGTCATGTAAAGACATAAAATTATTCATAGAACATCTCCAAACTATTAATTGGTTAATCTTGTATAGAATCATGTCCGATATATTTAAATTATAAATAATTTGGATAATAAATGATATTTTATCCTCTGGTTGAATTTTATCATGTTGTTGAGTGTTCTGAGTTCTTATTCACATTATTTTATTAAAAAAAATTAAGACTACACTTCAATTTTCAATCACAACAACACATGGAACTATTGTTACCACTATAATTATATAGAGAATAAATCCTCAATCAATACTGTACCAGAACCTTTAACTATTTCTATTATTATATGAATATCAAAACCCGAATTTCTAATCTTATTTTCATAGATTTTATATTATTGATACATTACATTAAAAAATAATTTATTCTCTTATTTTTAGTAGGGATCATCTGAAAATTTTGAATTTTATTTTTCTACAATGTCAAATTATCATTCCCCTTCAAATATAATATAATAACTACATGAAAAAAGTCCTCATAAATACATGTGAAAATTAAGTAAATATTATGAAATTGTGGATCTTCACAATGTATCATAAATACTTGTCTATATATAATCCTAAAAAATCCAAATGATACAACAATTTCATTAGAAACACATGTCATATTCTAAGAAAGTATCATCAATTAATTAAAACATCAAATTAAATTAATACAAATAATATTTATTATCATCTAAATCATTTTGAAGACCCTTCTAATGATTTTGAATTGAATATGAGTGATCCATATCATCCCCAGAATATTTCAAGAATTTAATTTCTTACTAATGAAGGAAATTTCCATATTCAAAACATTTTACAATGTTAAAAACAATTTGATGTCTGCATAAATCCTTATCTGATATACTAAATGTTTCATCTAGTGAATTCCATTACAACATCATTCCTATGTTAGTCTTGGAATAAATACATCATAAATTACGTGAACTCTAATTGGGTATTTCCCTTAAAATAATTCTCGACAATTTTAGCCTCATAAATTTCATATGACTTTTAAGTGGGCCTTTAATGACTATATGGGTCATTTTAATTGGTTAAAAATATATCTCAAGAAATAAAAATATATATTAATTCTAAATGATTTAGTATTTCTTCATATAATCATTAAAACAATTAAAAATATACTCAAACATTCACAAAGGATTCATCTCACATGAGAAAAATAATTACATGTATGTCAGAATATTATTTATTCATTGAAAAAAATCATACACATTAACCATAAATACATCAGTATTAAAACATAAAAACAATTCTATAGGTAAATTCCAAATTATACAGAATCTAATTCAATGTAATATAAAAACTTTTTTACTTTTGATTATAAATAATCTTCCTTGACATCATATTATTCTCTAATATTCCTTAACTCACAAGATGGCCTCAACAACCACCAAGATTTAAATTACTTGTCAACGAAGAAAATTAAGTCACTATCAAATTCATAAATGTTAGAAATAAAATATCATTCAATAAATATTTGTCTATGTGACTATAATAGGTGAATGTAATAGGAATATTAAATAATAATTTCATGTTATTTATAATAATAGTGATTTTTATTCAATAATATTCAAACCTGATCCTATGGATTATCCTTACTAAAATGATTCCTCTTGAGAATAAAGTAGAGATATAACAATTAGTTATTAAAAAACATCATCATCATAGTTTATTATCATCATATCTTAAAAAAATACTTCATCATAGCCTTAAATACATCTTAGATATGATAGATTTATCCATGGAACCCATAATAAGTAAATTCATTCACAAGCATCAGTAAATTTTTTTATATTTTTTACCCATTCAAAGTTTAAAAACCATTTCTAACCCTATTAAAAACACTATAAAAATACATGATCACTTATGATATTTGTACCAATAAATTTAACACATGTAAATAGAAATTCCCCATTAATTTTATATTCCCACTTTAACAACACATGAGATGAAACTTATAATTTAATATATGTGTTGAAATTTTTTTTCTCCACTTGAGAACAATATCTAATGAGAAGATGTGATTAGAGATCGATTACCATAACTTATCCCTGATAATGGTGATCTTGTAATCCAAACTATAACCTCATATTCTAGAGTGTATTTTTAGAAAATGACTTGGTTAATACATTAATTATTTTCTCCTTCTTATGAAAAAATCCAGTATCATTTCCTTTCATTCTAAAAGAAACATGATGAAGTGATATTTTATTTCAATGTGATTTCATCCAGAATATTAAAACCCATTAATTGATATGTTCATTTATGTTTTATCATAACTCCTCAAGATAAGTTTTATCACCACTTATAATATGAGATATTACAAAATTGTATTAAATCAAATTATTTGGAGTATGGAAAGTATAATATTCACATATTCTACCTCATAATTACTCAATATGATTTAATTCATCATCATTTTGTTTATTTAAGCACCTCTATCCATAAGATAAGACCCTATATTATATGAACATGATATCATAAAAAAATCCATCTTAACATACATAGGTGTTTCTAAATAAACCATGTTTCAATTTATTATCCTATTTCAAGTCAAATCATTCTATTAATCTGATGTACCAAAGAATTTTTTTTATAGCAACACAATAGGTCTCTTTTTGTGAACTTTAATACATACAATAGAGATTAACATCTTAAATAATATCAGGAATATAATTTTTCATGTATAATACACCACCAGTCAACTTATGTAATTATATTGGATCAACAACATTTCATTTTTTATCTTTATAAAATAATGATAACAATGAAATTGGAGTGGAAACTAGATCTAATCCTTTATATCAGACCTTTTAAATGTTACCTAGCACATTTATCATCCGAAATAAAAATTTGATCTTTCTCATGATAAATTTTAAATCCAAGGTTGTACCTCATCTCCCAAGAATATACATTTGAAAAATATTCCTCATATCCATAAAAAATCGTCAATTTTATCATAATTTTCTTTAAATATGATAACTCCAACATAAAAAATAATAATGAAAAATACCAATTTTTTAAAATTGATCATGATATTGTTGTCCATTCTCTATTTTGTAAAAATTTAATATACTCAAGTAGGTTTATCATATAGAATAAAAATATATTTAGTGGTTTTATCCCATTTAATGCATTCTTTAACTAGATTAATTGATTGTCATCATTCATAAGTAAGAATCCAGAGGGTTGTTTAATGTATACCTTATCTTTTATCTAACCACTGATGATTTCAAACTTGATATCCATATAAAAAATATTTTATTGATTTTTTTCTAAAATATCATGAAATAATCTACTAGTTTAATTCCAAGAAATTGGAGAAAGGGTTTCGTTAATGTACACTACTTAAACATGAGAATAATACTTACACAAATGTCTTAATTTTTATCACCACTTCACCTTTTTTCATTAACATTTTAAATAACTCACACATTTATTTATAGTGCTATTCTATTTGAGATTTTGTATTAAATCCAAATTTTCATTCCTCTATATTTTATCCTATTATTCTGTCATAAAATGAAAAAAAATCTATACATTTAGGATTCTTCAACATCTTCAGGTTTATCATGAGAAAATGAATATGTATAAACAATTTTCTTTAATTATCTCTATGTTTTTACTTTAACTATTTGATTTTCATTGATGTTCTTTACCAACACATGTTGTATATGTGTTAGTTGGGGTGAATTGGGTTGTTTTACATCATTTTAAATTCATTAATCTTCTTCTCCAAACTATAAATATTAAAAAATTTCATCTATGTGTGAGAGTTTTATAGCATGTTTAAAAAGAACAACACCATCAACAATTCTGGAATATTATTCACGATGTATAAATTTATTCATTATATATTTCATGACCTTAGCATTAGTTGTATCAATAGTAATTCTACTCCCATTTTTATAGTGGTGGTATCCCCTTCCATTTAGTGTATATCCTATGAAGATCCCATCAACTCCTCACTTTTCAAGATTCCTAAGAACTCCACAATTTCCTTTATAGTAGAAGGACTACTAAACAGACAATGATAATTAAAATAAGAAGATTTATTATAATTCATATCATTAGGGGATATATAGGAATACACCCTATATAAAAAAATATTTTTAATGTGCTCATTATACCGCTATCATGCCTCTATATGTATCATACTTAATCATGCTCAAAAAGAATTTTCTGATCCATATCAACCAAAAATATATTCCTCCATTTAGCCACACCATTTACATACAGTGTGTATAGTGAAATATGTTCATCTTTTACTCCATAATTATATGGACAAGCTTTATACATCTTATTTTAAAACATAGTTTCATTATCATTCTAGGTCTTCTTGAGAGTAAAACACTAGTCTTTTTCTATACTTCCTTGAACACTCATACACATTTTTTTAGTCAAATAATTTTTCTTCATAAATCTAACTAAATTAATTAAAGTTATTTCATTAATAAAATTAATAATTTAATTATATATATCGATATATTTCTTCATTAGAGGACCAAACAAATTTGAATTAATGAGAACTAAATTTTGATTAAATAAAATATTCACCATCTAATTTGAATGATTAAAAATAATTCCCTCTATAGTTATTTATAATATCAAATCCCTTCCTATATTAAAAACATAACTACATGAAACATTTATCCATGGTTCCCTTTTCTCATATTTTTTTGAACAAGACAACAATGAATATGATATTATAAATCATTTTTTATATTCACACTCAAATGGAATAAATAATATGAATTGAAAAATTTGAATAAACTACCCTTAGTTTTTTATTATCTTGTTACCACTATAACATCATAAAGGTTCTTGAAAAACAATGCATAAATCTTAAACACCATTTTCAATTAAAAAATAAATAAAGACATAAATATAATGTTTCAATACATTAAAATAAGGATTATTTTTTAAATTTTAAATTTTATTTCACAATCATTGCTTAGCCAAGTAATTTTATCATTAATTTCCCATAATTTAAAATTTTCATTCATAGTTCCATTCAATTTTCAACATATTTAATGAGTTTCAAATCTTTTATCATACTAAATGAGAATCCACTTTCCAATATCCATGAAAATTATCCCTTAGATTCTTTGTGTGTAACATCAACATGAAAAGAATTATTCTAATCATCATTCATCTTATCTAGAGTATTTTAAGTAAAAAAACTCATTTTTGTATCTTGTATAAAATCGGACATTTATTTTCATGATGACTAAGATGTACACACCATTTATAGATTTATTCATGAATATCAATTTTTTTTTGATATTGATGTTGAATTATTATCCTATTTAACAACATTAATTTTTTGTGATAATAGACTCCCCAAAAATCATTATATCCCAAGACAGAAAGTAATTTTATGATATTTTTATATCAAAAAACATATATTTTTATTAAATGAAAAACCATCACTGTAAGAACTTGTTTCTTCAATTGAGGTATGAATCTTCCTTTTCCTTTTCTTTTTACGTTATTTTTGTGAAAAGGGGGGAAAACAGGGCGGTTCTGGAAATTTACAGGTTACATGTCATGTACTTCATAGTAAACAATATGTATCTATGCATGTACTTACCGTGTGCTGAATAAGTACAAGTTCAGTGGTGACCATGTAAAATTAATCTACGATATGGCATGTGAAGTTCCTTAACACATCATGTATTTTACTTTCCACGTACTGGCTGAGTCCAGGCCATGTGTTGACCCATGTGACATGCCTATATAGTGTGATCACATAGAAACCCACGTAAGTCAGAGTATAGACAATATATTACATGTTGTGTAGTTCTTAATACACATCATGTAATTATATTTTTATTCGCTAATGTAGGAGAGCATCATGTCCCATTTTCAAAAACATCTTCTTCTTCTATATTTTTGGACTGCGACACTCTGTGTGGTTGAGAACACTTATTCACATGGATTCTCCCTCCAACATATATTATTCAATCCGTCGTTGTATGTGGGATCACATAAGGAAGTATAAACTAGTTCACCTTAATTTGTTATTGTTCCTTTGTCTCACACACCGTAGATTCCCTTAGAGTAGAATTGATGGGATTATACAGAAATGTATATTTATGAAGATCAAATTCAAATTAGAGCTCAATATCGGGTGAACCTACATCTAGGAGTCTAAGGTAAGTGTTGCATACCCAATTTTGTGTTTTCATTCTCACTTTGGTCATTTTGTACAAGGGTTCAAATATGGTTATAATTGATTTTTTTTTTGATTAAAATGTTGAGTATAAACTATTTAAACATGATTATGTTTATCAGAGGCATCAAGACCTCATGTCTGGTATAGTAGAACACATGGTTAGTACAATTCAACTGTAAAAATTTTTTTTCCTGTTCAAATTGAATCTTTTGATTAAATATATGTGATTCTTGATATTGCATATGTTTAAAAATTTGGGTTTTTTTGGAATGGAATGGATATTATTGAGAGATTTTGATCACAAGTTGGGATTGGACCGAATTATTTGGGTGGTTTAGCCATGAGATTTGATGTTGTGTATATCAGATTGAGTTACTGTGATTGTGAGGTTGGGCATGGATTGGCATAATTCGATAGTAAGGCCATCTAATTCTTGATTGACACAGTCTTAACGACATGAGGTGTCATAGGTGTTGTGGATTGGGTTATAAATTTGGTGATTACTTATCACCCATGGTTTAGGTCATGTGCACATAGATGACTGTATAATGAGGTGCTTCTGAATGCTCATGTGTGTAGAAGACCCACATAGTTGCGGTTAGGTGATTTTTGTTTGGGGAGTCTTCTATAGAATCTATGTGGGAGGTGAGGATCATTTAGATTGTTTGGATGTGATTATGGGACATTGGTATTTGAGAACCAGTGTGTTAGGAGGTACATGGTGCTAGTTTACAATTATATTGGCACTCTTATGGGATGTCGGTACTTGAGACATGTGGTGAAAGGAGGAACACGGTTCCAGGTTACTATTACTTGGGAATGACTATGGGACGTCAGTACGTTAGACATGAGGCGTCCGGTGGAACATGGTGTAAGGTTACATTTACATGGGAGTACATTTAGGATTTCGAACATGACACCTGAGGTGTCAGGTGGCACATGGTGTCGGGTTTCGTGACTGAGATTCTGATGTTGTCTGAGGCGGGTGATACTCCCTGATGGCTATTGATTAGTAGTGGATTTTATGTTTTTATGCATCATATTATTTAATTATTTAATTATTAAACAACTATACTAGGTATTAATCATTAGGTGTTATCCTACTGTGATCTGTGTCACACCCAACACGGGCCCTTCGGGACTCATATAGACTTTATGGATTTACAATCATGAAATAGATAAGCTTCAGGGGATGGATTGTATTAGCTATTTCATGGGGATGGTATGTATAACGACCCATACTTTACATACATTGTTAATACTTCAAAATTGAAGCACACTTATTACAAAATATGACAAAACCACAAAGGACCGTATAGGTATAGTGTCTTTAGAAACTGGGAAACATAAACAACTGGTTCATAAATCTTCTACAGTATCTCCCGTTTATTTCATCATATCTAGGGTCCCTTTTAGCATATTCAATTTAATATCCATCTTCCTGACCTGGGGAAAAGAAAACATAAAAGGGTGAGCTCAAATGCTCAGCAAGGGCAAATAAAGGAAATAAAAATCATATCATATCTTTATGAAGATCAAAACCTGCAAAAGAGATCATAATATCTTAACATGGAATAAATCATAGAAGTGAAAATGAGATCCCCATAATCATAACATAAAACTTGAAACTTTGTGGCATGCACACATAATCATGGAAAATCATTTCTTGTTAGTCATGACTCATTGCCAAGACTATCTTAGTGGACAAAGTCCCTTTCTGAACCGAGTTCACTCCTCGTTTCAGTCCTGTATCACTGAACCGAAATAACCTTCCGTTCCAGCCATGCCTATCTCATGAGATATAAAATCTTTACCCAATGCATTGGAGGGAGATATAGGTCCCACCCATCTTATAATGAATCCTTTCTTATGTGTGCCACATAATCATAAAACATACATCATCGCATAACACATGTAACAAAAATGGGATTCTTGAAACATCATTACATCATAAATCAATTCATATAAGATAAAGGAATTCATAAAAATAATTCCATCACAACATGATCAAATCAATGTAATAACAGGGATAAAAACAGAACCCTTTATTATCTTAGATGGAAAATAATTTTGATAAAACACTTGAACTCCACTCTTGAGGAAAATATCCTTTCTTCTTCAAAAACATTTTTCCTTTCATAACATGTCATACAACTTTAAAATAAAAGAATTTGATTAAAAATAAACTTGAAAACTTGTAAAGGAAGCTTCTTGGAAATAATGTTTTAAAAATCCATTCATGCCGTATAAGTTAAAAAAAAACATTCTTCGTACTTTTGTCGGAAAAGTCAAAAAGTACCTCGTACGGAAAAAAGACAAAAGATTCCTTTCATATTCTTTACTAAAAACTCACCTAAGGGTAAAATTGGATTTAAACTATTGCAAGTGGATGGAAACAATATTTCATATTGAGGGAACATGGATGTGGATGATAAAATACACCCCAGTAAATACTTACGAATAAACAATCTCGGATAAAAATGAGATTGTGATATTTCCCTTACCTTAGGTCCAATTTGCTTTGTACGTGTCCGAAGCTCCTGTATAATGGTTTAAATAATGTTATTGACTTATTCCAGAATCATACATATTTATATGATATCATATATGGTCATATTATTAGCTTCTTGTTAGTAATATTTCATTGTTACTTGTTACTCGGGTCTTTATAACTTTTTGTTCTTATGCGTGTTTTGTCGAATAAATTATTATTCTTATCTTTAGGTTATAGATAATTCATTTCCAGAATGGTATTAGTGTAGTATATACCATATTCATTCATTCAATTCATTTATATAATCATTATGAAATGAAGATCATGTAGAACGAGTCGCATCACATCGTGGAGACGGTATTCCGTACGTACGCACGAGTGATGATATCGTTCCTATGATCGTGGAATTGTATTGGAGTATATATATATATTATTTCAGTATCAATATTACTTAATAATAATCATATATAGTTACTCATTACACCATTATACCCATCCTTGTAAGGTGATGGTGGAAAATAGATTACACCACGGCGTGGAGACGGTATTCCGTACGTACGCACGCGCGGTGATTTCATTTTTTCCGTAGGATGGATAGAAGGTGAATTAGGGTTGTTTCATATTTATAATAACATATCAGTATGTAAGTAATACTGATGTTATTACTTTATCATGAAACAACTAATGAAGAAGAAGTTGAAGAAGAAAGAAATTGAAAAGATCGGTAATGGATATTACCTCTTCTTTGGAACGCCTCTTTGAATCCTCCACTCAAGGAACTAAGATTGGTCTTTGGAGAAGACCAGGACCTCTAGGGTTATTCTAGGGAAGTGGAGAGGAGAAAATGGCAGGGGTTGGCCGAGCTTGAGTGCTGAAATTGGTGTGAGGAGGAGGGGGAGGAGGTGCCCTTTTATAAGGGAGGAGAGGGGCACCTTAGGAATATCTCAAAATATTATTTTATATTAAAGTCAAAATCGGTTTATAATGGTTCCAAAGGGTCTTATTTCGAAGATAAAGTGGGGATGGGTCGCAATCCTATCAACCAATAGGATTTAGACAAGTTTAGGGTATTATTTTAACCTTATCAATTATATTTAACTCTAAGTTAATTAATTTAACTTTTACCGTGTCTTTTTGTTTTCTTTCACTATATGGTTAATACACTTACTATAACATGCCAAACGAACCCCAAATTGTTTATTATTAATATATATATCCTTATCTAAGTCATTTGTCCGAACCTTAGATTTTTAGGAATAAAATAACAATTAATAATATAATATTTGATTTAAAAACTATTTTGTGTCAATTTTGACACTATTTGATATATGATTTTTGTGAAAGTCATAACAGAATTATATGTTCGAACCAAGTTGATTAAATCAACAATAATATATCATAGCAACCTAGAAAATTAGTGGAATTCATAAAAAGTCTCAAATTACATTTATTTTTGTGTTTATAACATCAATTATGTCAATATTTCATTAATAAGATAATTACTGCATCATCATTGTGTCATAAATAAATTAAATTATTTAATGTCTAAAAATTACAAATAAAATACCCTTATGTAGGAAATCTTTTTAGATTTCTAATGAATATTTATAGTCGAATTGATCTTATGTATAACCCCATATTAAAAATGATTTACTTATTAGACTTTGATTTTAACTATTTTAACCCTTCTTTAAATAAATTAATAATAAATGTCCTAATCTAATCCAAGTGGGCCTAAATGGTCATATTTTATTCCTAAGTTTGTTTTTGGTCGAATTACACTTGTCCAATAGAATTAGGACATGTGTTAGGGTAATATTAATATCATATTTACCCTTAGTTACCCTATTTACTATTAACCGCGGTAAAAAAAAGGTAAAAAGTTACTATTCACCAAAAAATTATATTCATCTCATTGAACCACATTTTAGTCCTTGATATTAACCGTGTCTCTCGGATTTTCGAAATTCCATTCACAGAAGCGGTAAAATTAAGTTTTATGCAAAATTCAGTTTTTTAACCAACCACTTAGTGGTTTCACTATTCATCAAAAATTGAAAGTTTTCAGAAAAATACCAAAATTTCACCCTAGGCTAATTTCGATATTCTGAGTCCAAAAATGAAGTCCATTTTGAAAAATAAAATTTATAAATTTTCAAAAAGTGGTTATTACTATTCATAACGGCTAGTTTTAATAGCATATTGTTGTTTAGTGAAACTCGGTATTGCGTACGACGCAAGCTATCGAGGAAGGTCGCGATTGCGTGCAAAGCAAGCCAAGCAAGTGTTGTGTAGAAAAATATTCCTTTGATGATTTATATAACATAAAAGTCTCGGGTGTTACATTCTACCCCCCTTAAAAAGAATTTCGCCCTCGAAATTCGTCACTTTGTAACAAACAAATGAGGATACTTCTCCCTCATCATATCCTCAAGCTCCCATGTAGCTTCTTCAAGTTGGTGGTTCCTCCATAAAACTTTCACCAAGCGAGTGGTCTTGTTTCGTAGGACTTTTTCGCTACGATCCAGAATCTCTATCGGCTGTTCTTCATAAGAAAGATCTTTCTCCAGCGGTATAACTTCTGAGCTGAGTACATGTGAAGGATCTGGTATGTACTTTCTCAGGAGAGATACGTGGAACACATCGTGAACTTGAGAGAGATTCGGTGGAAGCGCCAATCGGTAAGCTACCTTCCCAACATGATCCAGTATTTCAAAAGGACCGATATATCTAGGGCTCAACTTCCCCTTCTTTCCAAATCTCATAACCCTCTTCCAGGGAGATATTCGTAAGAACACTTTATCGCCCACTTCAAACTCTAGGTCTTTTCTTCGGTTGTCGGCATAACTTTTCTGTCGACTCTGAGCTGCTCTTATGTGTTGTTGAATAGATCTGACCTTTTCTGCCATTTCATCAATGAGATCAGGTCCTAATAGCTTTCTTTCCCCAACTTCATCCCAGCAAGTTGGAGTCCTGCATTTCTTTCCATAGAGAGCTTCATAAGGAGCCATCTGAATACTGGAGTGAAAGCTATTATTATAAGAAAATTCCACCAAAGGTAGGTGTTGATCCCAACCTCCTTTGAAATCCATAGAGCAAGCTCTCAACATATCTTCTAGGGTTTGAATTGTTCTCTCAGACTGACCGTCTGTCTGGGGATGATAAGCAGTGCTGAAACTCAACTCTGTATCCAGAGTATGCTGAAGACTTCGCCAGAACTTCGAGGTAAATCTCGGATCTCGATCAGATATAATAGAAAGTGGTACTCCATGCAATCTTACCACTTCCTTTACATATATCCTGGCAAGCTGATCTAGAGAGAAATCCTCTCTAATAGCAATGAAGTGTGCAGACTTTGTAAGACGATCAACTATGACCCAGATAGCATTATTGCCTTTGAATGTTTTAGGAAGTCCTGTGACAAAGTCCATAGTGATGTTTTCCCATTTCCATTCGGGTATGGGTAATGGTTGTAACATCCCCTTAGACTTCTGTCTCTCAGCTTTAACTTGTTGACAAATCAAGCATCGAGAGACATATTCAGCAACATCTCTTTTCATGCCATCCCACCAGAAGTACTCTTTCAGGTCCCTATACATCTTCGTGCTTCCAGGATGAATAGAGAATGATGAACTATGAGCCTCATCCAGCAGCTCATTCTTTAATTCGGGGATGGGAGGAACGCAAACCCGATTCCTGAACTTTATTATCCCATCACAATCAAGGTTGAATTCAGGAACATTTCTCACCTTCTTTTGTAACTCGACATCTTCTTTCTGTGCCTCTTTAATCTTCACATGTATAGATGGTTGAACATTCATTTGGGAAAGATAAGATTTTTCCCTTTCCATTATAATTCCAAGATCCATCCTTTGTAAATCCATAAATATTGGATCTTTTGTGATCCTCATCATGGATAAACTAGCATGGTCTTGTCGACTTAATGCATCTGCCACCTTGTTTTCTTTCCCAGGGTGGTAATGGATTGAGCAGTCATAATCCTTAATCAGCTCCAACCATCTTCTTTGACGCATATTCAACTCCTTTTGTGTGAAAATATACTTTAAACTTTTATGATCAGTATAAATATCACACCTTTCACCATAAAGGTAATGCCTCCAAATCTTTAATGCAAAGATTACCGCAGCCAACTCCAAATCATGTGTTGGGTAATTTTGCTCATGGATTTTCAACTGTCGTGAGGCATAAGCTATCACCAAATCATTTTGCATAAGAACACACCCCAATCCCTTCTTGGATGCATCACTGTAGATCACAAACCTTTCTCCACTACAAGGCAGTGTGAGCACAGGTGCACTGGATAACCTTCTTTTCAACTCCTTGAAATTCTCTTCACATTCCTCTGTCCAGACAAACTTAACTCCTTTCCGAGTCAACTTGGTGATTGGATTAGATAATCGTGAAAAATCTTTTACAAAACGTCGATAATATCCAGCCAAACCAAGAAAACTTCGGATCTCAGTTACTGTTGTTGGTCTTGACCATCTTTCGATAACCTCTGTTTTTGCTGGATCCACAGATATCCCCTCTTTTGAGATTATGTGACCCAAAAATGCAGCTTTTTGAAGCCAAAATTCACACTTGGTAAATTTGGCATAAAGCTTCTCCTTTCTCAGGGTCTTCAATATAATTCTCAAGTGATCTTCATGCTCTTCCTTGCTCTTTGAATAGACAAGAATATCGTCTATAAAGACTACCACAAATTGATCAAGATAGTCTCTAAAGACTCTATTCATTAGATCCATGAAGATAGCAGGGGCATTAGTAAGACCAAATGGCATCACTATAAATTCATAGTGTCCATACCTTGTACGGAAAGCCGTCTTTGGTATATCCTCCCTTTTGACCCTTAATTGATGATACCCTGAACGAAGATCAATCTTGGAAAAGTATTGAGCTCCGCGTAGTTGGTCAAATAAGTCATCAATGCGTGGGAGAGGATATTTGTTCTTGATAGTGATCTTGTTAAGTTCTCGATAATCAATGCAGAGTCTCATTGATCCATCTTTCTTCTTAACAAATAGAACAGGTGCTCCCCAAGGTGACGCACTAGGGCGTATGAATCCCTTATCAAGATTCTCTTGGAGTTGCTTCTTCAATTCCTGCAACTCAATTGGGGCCATTCTATAAGGTGTCTTTGAAATAGGCAAAGCACCCGGTACGAGTTCTATTGAAAACTCAACTTCATGATTTGGTGGAAGACCCGGCAATTCCTCCGGAAAGACATCATCAAACTCCCGTACAATGGGCATATTCTTAATCGTGAGTCTCTCACCAACCATTTGAGATAAATAAACTTCATTTAGTGGAATCAATACCCATAAGATGGAAGAAATTTCCACTGGAAGGTTATGTTCATCCTTGCATTGATAGACGATCATAGGTTGATCTGGAATATGAAATGTGACTTCCCTTATTTGGCAATCGATATGAGCTCTATGTAGAGAAAGACAATCCATGCCAAGAATCACATCAAATTCCACTAAAGGAAGGATCACAAGAATTGCAGGAAGCACTTTCCCACAAACTTCGATCGGAGAAGAATTATAAACTTCTGATGCGATTGATGTGCCATTAGGTGTTGTCACAGCTAACTCAACATCTAATTGTTGAGGTAATACGGTGATACCCTTAGAAAATTTTTCAGAAATAAAAGAGTGGGTGGATCCAGAATCAAATAAAACATTTGCTACTTTAGAGTGGATGGTAAGTGTACCTTTCACCACATCGTTATCGTACTCCACATCGCTGATAGAAATTGCATGTGACTTTCCTTTTTCTTTAGCCTTAAGAGTTTGTTGACGTCGACCATCATCATCAACCCTTGGATTTGGGCATTGATTGGCATAATGCTCCATCTCCTTGCACTTGAAACATTGAAGTGTAGCAGGTTCATTCTGTGTATCCCTTCCTTTGTTTGCATCATTAGACATCTTCTTCCCATTATCACAGCATTCAAATGCCCGATGACCTTCCTTTCCACATTTAAAACATTTACTTGTCCCTTTAAGACAACTCCCTCCATGTTTCTTTCCACACTTTGAGCATAAGGGAAAGTTCATCTTCTTTTCCGTGTGCTCTTTAGATTTTTCTTTGAATTCCATCTTCCTCTTCTTATCAAACCCATGTGACTGATGGGTTACTCCAATCTCCATCTCGACTTTGAGAGCACATCGAACGATTTCCTCGTAGCTATTGAAGTCCCTTATGGCTAACGCCCTTCGAAGACTTGGTTTTAAGCCACTAAAGAATCGATCGATCTTACTCTCAGGTTGGATAATAATACCAGAAGCGTACCTTGCAAGTCTTGTAAAATTTGCTTCATAGGTACTAACAGATTCATCATCCCTTTGCTTCAGTTCAAGGAACTCTTTCTCCATCTTTGTTCGGAGAATACGAGGGAAGTACTTATTGAAAAATAAGTTCTTGAACTCGTCCCATTCCATAGACTCAATTTCATCCCTTTGCCTTGTATTCTTAACAAGATTCCACCATTGATCAGCATCTCCTTCCAAACGATACACTGCTAGGATGACTTTATCATGTTCAGAACATTGATGAACTGAAAATATCTTTTCAGTAGTACTAATCCATTGTTCAGCAACTAATGGATCAGTAGACCCGCTGAATGAAGGTGGACGCTGCCTCATGAAGGATTCAACAGAATGTTGCTCCCTCCTTTGCTCGTTTGGAAATCCTGCATGATTCATAGCTTGAGAAAGTTGTGTGAGCATGGCTACAAGATTTTTCATCCCAGCTCCCATATCGTTTGGTTGCTCAGGGGGACAATCATTGCATTTCCCATCACATTCCGCATTAACACGGTTCCTTCGGGTTCCAGCCATTGACTAAAACCAAGAAGAATAGTGGGAGCAACACTAATTATAATAGGAAACCACATAATTCAAGAATAAAATTTTCATGCTTATGGTCTTATCCTAGGTTATTCATGGCCATTTCTAAGATTGTGTTCTATGCTTAGACTTATCCTTAGTGTTCTTACTAAGGCTTTCACATCCTAGTTTCCAAAGGTTGACTATACCTTTCCTCTGATACCAACTATAACGACCCATAATTTACATACATTGTTAATACTTCAAAATTGAAGCACACTTATTACAACATATGACAAAACCACAAAGGACCGTATAGGTATAGTGTCTTTAGAAACTGTGAAACATAAACAACTGGTTCATAAATCTTCTACAGTATCTCCCGTTTATTTCATCATATCTAGGGTCCCTTTTAGCATATTCAATTTAATATCCATCTTCCTGACCTGGGGAAAAGAAAACATAAAAGGGTGAGCTCAAATGCTCAGCAAGGGCAAATAAAGGAAATAAAAATCATATCATATCTTTATGAAGATCAAAACCTGCAAAAGAGATCATAATATCTTAACATGGAATAAATCATAGAAGTGAAAATGAGATCCCCATAATCATAACATAAAACTTGAA
This sequence comes from Viscum album, assembly GCA_963277665.1. Classification (NCBI taxonomy): domain Eukaryota; kingdom Viridiplantae; phylum Streptophyta; class Magnoliopsida; order Santalales; family Viscaceae; genus Viscum; species Viscum album. The sequence goes on from OY728151.1 coordinate 177,522,749, forward strand.
ACTTTGTGGCATGCACACATAATCATGGAAAATCATTTCTTGTTAGTCATGACTCATTGCCAAGACTATCTTAGTGGACAAAGTCCCTTTATGAACCGAGTTCACTCCTCGTTTCAGTCCTGTATCACTGAACCGAAATAACCTTCCGTTCCAGCCATGCCTATCTCATGAGATATAAAATCTTTACCCAATGCATTGGAGGGAGATATAGGTCCCACCCATCTTATAATGAATCCTTTCTTATGTGTGCCACATAATCATAAAACATACATCATCGCATAACACATGTAACAAAAATGGGATTCTTGAAACATCATTACATCATAAATCAATTCATATAAGATAAAGGAATTCATAAAAATAATTCCATCACAACATGATCAAATCAATGTAATAACAGGGATAAAAACAGAACCCTTTATTATCTTAGATGGAAAATAATTTTGATAAAACACTTGAACTCCACTCTTGAGGAAAATATCCTTTCTTCTTCAAAAACATTTTTCCTTTCATAACATGTCATACAACTTTAAAATAAAAGAAGTTGATTAAAAATAAACTTGAAAACTTGTAAAGGAAGCTTCTTGGAAATAATGTTTTAAAAATCCATTCATGCCGTATAAGTTAAAAAAAAACATTCTTCGTACTTTTGTCGGAAAAGTCAAAAAGTACCTCGTACGGAAAAACGACAAAAGATTCCTTTCATATTCTTTACTAAAAACTCACCTAAGGGTAAAATTGGATTTAAACTATTGCAAGTGGATGGAAACAATATTTCATATTGAGGGAACATGGATGTGGATGATAAAATACACCCCAGTAAATACTTACGAATAAACAATCTCGGATAAAAATGAGATTGTGATATTTCCCTTACCTTAGGTCCAATTTGCTTTGTACGTGTCCGAAGCTCCTGTATAATGGTTTAAATAATGTTATTGACTTATTCCAGAATCATACATATTTATATGATATCATATATGGTCATATTATTAGCTTCTTGTTAGTAATATTTCATTGTTACTTGTTACTCGGGTCTTTATAACTTTTTGTTCTTATGCGTGTTTTGTCGAATAAATTCTTATTCTTATCTTTAGGTTATAGATAATTCATTTCCAGAATGGTATTAGTGTAGTATATACCATATTCATTCATTCAATTCATTTATATAATCATTATGAAATGAAGATCATGTAGAACGAGTCGCATCACATCGTGGAGACGGTATTCCGTACGTACGCACGAGTGATGATATCGTTCCTATGATCGTGGAATTGTATTGGAGTATATATATATATTATTTCAGTATCAATATTACTTAATAATAATCATATATAGTTACTCATTACACCATTATACCCATCCTTGTAAGGTGATGGTGGAAAATAGATTACACCACGGCGTGGAGACGGTATTCCGTACGTACGCACGCGCGGTGATTTCATTTTTTCCGTAGGATGGATAGAAGGTGAATTAGGGTTGTTTCATATTTATAATAACATATCAGTATGTAAGTAATACTGATGTTATTACTTTATCATGAAACAACTAAAGAAGAAGAAGTTGAAGAAGAAAGAAATTGAAAAGATCGGTAATGGATATTACCTCTTCTTTGGAACGCCTCTTTGAATCCTCCACTCAAGGAACTAAGATTGGTCTTTGGAGAAGACCAGGACCTCTAGGATTATTCTAGGGAAGTGTAGAGGAGAAAATGGCAGGGGTTGGCCGAGCTTGAGTGCTGAAATTGGTGTGAGGAGGAGGGGGAGGAGGTGCCCTTTTATAAGGGAGGAGAGGGGCACCTTAGGAATATCTCAAAATATTATTTTATATTAAAGTCAAAATCGGTTTATAATGGTTCCAAAGGGTCTTATTTCGAAGATAAAGTGGGGATGGGTCGCAATCCTATCAACCAATAGGATTTAGACAAGTTTAGGGTATTATTTTAACCTTATCAATTAGATTTAACTCTAAGTTAATTAATTTAACTTTTACCGTGTCTTTTTGTTTTCTTTCACTATATGGTTAATACACTTACTATAACATGCCAAACGAACCCCAAATTGTTTATTATTAATATATATATCCTTATCTAAGTCATTTGTCCGAACCTTAGATTTTTAGGAATAAAATAACAATTAATAATATAATATTTGATTTAAAAACTATTTTGTGTCAATTTTGACACTATTTGATATATGATTTTTGTGAAAGTCATAACAGAATTATATGTTCGAACCAAGTTGATTAAATCAACACTAATATATCATAGCAACCTAGAAAATTAGTGGAATTCATAAAAAGTCTCAAATTACATTTATTTTGGTGTTTATAACATCAATTATGTCAATATTTCATTAATAAGATAATTACTGCATCATCATTGTGTCATAAATAAATTAAATTATTTAATGTCTAAAAATTACAAATAAAATACCCTTATGTAGGAAATCTTTTTAGATTTATAATGAATATTTATAGTCGAATTTATCTTATGTATAACCCCATATTAAAAATGATTTACTTATTAGACTTTGATTTTAACTATTTTAACCCTTCTTTAAATAAATTAATAATAAATGTCCTAATCTAATCCAAGTGGGCCTAAATGGTCATATTTTATTCCTAAGTTTGTTTTTGGTCGAATTACACTTGTCCAATAGAATTAGGACATGTGTTAGGGTAATATTAATATCATATTTACCCTTAGTTACCCTATTTACTATTAACCGCGGAAAAAAAAAGGTAAAAAGTTACTATTCACCAAAAAATTATATTCATGTCATTGAACCACATTTTAGTCCTTGATATTAACCGTGTCTCTCGGATTTTCGAAATTCCATTCACAGAAGCGGTAAAATTAAGTTTTATGCAAAATTCAGTTTTTTAACCAACCACTTAGTGGTTTCACTATTCATCAAAAATTGAAAGTTTTCAGAAAAATACCAAAATTTCACCCTAGGCTAATTTCGATATTCTGAGTCCAAAAATGAAGTCCATTTTTAAAAATAAAATTTATAAATTTTCAAAAAGTGGTTATTACTATTCATAACGGCTAGTTTTAATAGCATATTGTTGTTTAGTGAAACTCGGTATTGCGTACGACGCAAGCTATCGAGGAAGGTCGCGATTGCGTGCAAAACAAGCCAAGCAAGTGTTGTGTAGAAAAAGATTCCTTTGATGATTTATATAACATAAAAGTCTCGGGTGTTACAGTATGGACCGTGAGATCATGACTAGATGAAGTTTACTTTATTTTTCCTTCTTTCTTGTATCAACATGATTACTTTATTTCACAGCTACTATTGGTTATCCAAAGGCACAACATTTTATTAACATGTATGACCAACTATGGATGCATGCTTGGTTTGTATAGAAATTACAAGTTATGTTCAGAATGTTGTTCTATTTAATTTCAACTACTCATATTTATTTATCACTTATTCTATTTATTTGATTTTTTTATTGGAATATGTGGGTCTCATATGAGTTTGTTGATTCTTTACTACCAATGCATGTTTTATTATTATACTAAAACAAGTACCTTCTTTTCCCCTGGGAGGGTATAGCCTCCCCACTATACCTGTTTACACCCTTACTTCTAGCAGGTAGCCTTTGGAATTTGGGGAGGTGCGCCTAAGGTTGTAACACCCAACCCATTAATCACTGCTCGCGTTGTTGTTCTGGTCAGGTCATTACAGAGTGGTATTAAAGGATTTTTTCATGGCATGGATTTATTAGTATCTTTTTACTGAATACTAATGAGATCAAGACCGCCTTTTTTATTTCTACTAGAATACTATTTGGGATATGGTAGAATATGGATAGGTTATTATTAGAACTCAGTTTCTAGCTTGGGCTTGGGTGCCTGTAGCCCTAGGTACAAGGGATGGACGAAGTTACCTCGGGTGTGAATTGCTATTTTTCTTTTGATCAGATTACTATTTATATGATTTCCACGTTGGTGGTTCACTTGGTCTATGGTATTATTGGTTGTGATATGTTATCCTTGACCCAGTTCGGTAAGGGAAAATTGGACCTTGGCCTAGTATGGTAAGGCGTGATTGCCTAACTTTTTATAGGAAACATTTTAGGGTATTTCAATTTCCTAACTACACACATGCTTTATAAAGTGATAATACCTTGTGAATAATATCAATTTCCAAGCTATATATTCTTTTGAAATGTGAAAGGTGAAATTATTGATAGAATTAATTGTTTATTGCAATGCAATATTCCATGATTGAAATTATGTAAAGTTGTATGTGGCTTGAGATTGGGCCTGGATCGTATACGATCAGGTAGGTATTATGAATCAGGTGTTGTTTTTCATCAGGATTGGGACATCATGTCATCATTTTGATGTAATGTTGGTTGTTAGGATGGTTGTGACTTGATGTTACTGTGATACTTGGCTCTGTTGATGGAAAGTAAGGTGGCCATGATGCCGGGATGCTCTGGGCATGAGTTGTGGTGGAGAAGAGTAAGGGTAGAGGTTATGAACTACCTTTTTCTACTTTCCTTTCATTTATTATATTTATATATATGCATGTTTTTTATATTTGTGGGATGTCTGAGCATTTCTGGTGTTCAGCAGGTTCCTTCCAGAAGACTCAATTGAATGTCAGGAAGGTGATGATACGGTGACACAGGAACCCTGAGGGACATGTAGAGCATGAGCCATAGGTATATGTTCTGGGATAAGATGAAGATAAAGAGCTAGTGTAGGTAGAGCATCAGCTGAGTTTGGAAACATTTGTGCCTTGGTTTGATGAGCAGCTCTGATCTAGTCTGGTACGTGTCCTGAAGGGGATTGAAAGAGGCACTTAAAATATAGATCCCTCTATGGAATACCTAACATTGGGGTTCCAGTCAAATAACCACAATTTTTTTTGGGAAAGGGTGGTCTACAATTGGCTAAAAACTGGATAGAAAGCATGCAGATGATCTTCAAGCAGCTCAACACACCTCCATGGTGGAGGGTCCAGCTGGCTTTATATATGCTGAGAGGACTAATGAATCATTAGTGGGATGTGCAGGTTCAGGCTCCTAGACCCAAAGGGAAAACATGAAAGGAGTTTATGGCTAGTGTTTTCAATCACTTTTTTATCGAGATGCTGAGGGCGGAGAGAGGTTGGGAGTTCTTGAGCCTCCAGTTGGGTGACATGACTATCTTAGACTGTGCATCTACCTTTACTGAGCTATCTCAATTTGGCCAGGTATGGTAATTGATGGGACCTTGAGGGTGAGGAATATTGATGATAGATTGCATAATTCCATTAAGGTGTAGGTAAACATCTTCCACTTGGCCTCGTTCTTGGAGGTGATGAATCAGGCACTCATAGCTAATGAAAACTTGATGTAAATGTACTCTTTAATTAAATCAGTGGATTCATGTGATGGTTTAGATAGTATGATGAATGTTTAGGATGAGTTCTAGTAGGTTGGTCAGGCCTAGGACTCAATTAGACCACCTCGTGGTAGTTTATCAGTGTTTTTTATTTTTGTGTGGGTAGCCACTAACTGTCCAAATTTAGTGTGGTAGGCATCCAAGGGTGTGAAGAGCATGTGGACAGGTCGGACATCTAGAGATGTTCTGCAAGAAACATTCTTGGACAACTGGTTGGGATGGAACATGATAGACGGTGGATACTAAGATCTAATTATGATCGGTACCAAGTGAGGGTAGCTGAGCCTCAACTGCATGCGGAGGACTTGACAGAGATAGACGGACCCAACTGAGGGTTTAATGGCTGGTGAATAGAGAATCACCACAGGGAGGGCAGGTATCTGGTAGTCATACATCAGTCTAGGTGCATGTCATACAGATTCCATAGGCTGAGCAGGTTGCTGAGCTAACAATGGGCCGAGGTACGCCTCATTCATGGCTGTGATTTTCTTTTTTAATTATTAGCATTAACTATTAAGGAATGTTCGTTTTTAGTGAATGAGGTGCACATGATTTAGGTCAATGGAACAGATTCTAGTCTGTGGGATTTGATCCATTTGAGGTTCATGATGTATTTATTGATATATATGAGTTGTGTGGTATCAGTAGATTCGAGGATGCAGAATAGGTGATGTGTCGTGGAAATCGGGGAATAGATGGTGGGAGTTACATGAGGTAAAAGGAATCATGTTTTTTTTTGAGCATCTATGGAATGTAGGACCTTGTTGAGGTGGACACCAATGCAATGTGGGACATGAATGGGTGTTATAAGTGACATGGATCACCTTATGAGGTGCAGGAGTGATGATGCATCACCGGAGGACCATGAGTCTGAAAACAGGTTAGTGAACCTTTGATTGATTTGATTTTTGTGCCAGAGTCATTCTATAATCTTTCTTCACCCCCATTGGAAGGGAAATTTGGGGACAATTTGATTTAAGAGGTGATTTTTTTAAGAACCCTGTTCATATTTTGTGGGATGAGTCTTATTTTTTTATTCATTTTTACGTTGTTTTTGAAAAAATGGGAGAAAACTAGGAAATTCTCAAAATTTATAGGTTACACATCATATACTATTTAGTACACACTTTGTGTTTGTTAGGAATGTATTGTTCATGTACTGAATATGTACATTCTGTGTGGTGACCATGTAAAATTAATCTCTTACAAGTCATGTGCTATTCCTTAACACAACGTGTATTTTACTTTCTACATACTGGATGAGTCCTAGCCATGCGTTGAACCATGTGATGCATCAAATCCATGTAATGACCTGGAAACCCACGTAATTCAGAGTAAAGACAAGATACTACATGACATGATGTTCTTAATACACATCGTGTACTTTTATTTTTATTTTTTTTATAAGGGAGATCATCACATCCCATTTCTAAAAACATCTTCTTCTTCCCCGTTTTTAGACCGTGATGCTCTGGGAGGACGATAAAAATTCATTACCAAGATTCTTCATCTGACATTCATTATTCAATACTATAGTGGCTATAAGATTGCATCAGGAATGCTAAACATGTGAACCTATTCTGTTCTTGTTTCTTTGTCTCATATAATGTAGTTTCAATCTGAGTAGAATTTTCTTGATTTCATGGAAACATTAATCTATGAAGACGATCTTCAAATTGGAGCTCAATATTGGACGTGCCTACATCTACGAGTCTAAGGTAGGTACTAAAAAATATATTTTGTGTTTTATTTGTCATTTGGGGGTTGCGGCTTTTTAGCACAATGTCAGGTATTGAGCAAGACCCATGTTTATTTATATTAAATTGATTGTATGCCTATGTGATACCATTGGAAATTCCCTTACCTTGTTATTCTTGAGAAAGGTTATGTTAGAAGTCATTTCTCACTTGGGGCATTTTGGCTGGGGGTTCCAAAATTGTAATAATTGATTTTTTTTGATTAAACTATTGAGTCAAAACTGTTAAAGCATTATTATGTTTATTAGAGTCTTTGAAGACGTCATTGGTGGAATGGGACAACACATGTCTAGTGTAATTCAACTTTTTAATTTTTTTCTTGTTCTGAGTGATTTTTTCATTAAAATTATGTGATGATTGATATTGAATATGATAGAACCTTTGAGGTGTGTTGATCATGGACAAGATATTATTATGAGATTTTGATCATAAGTTGAGCTGGGCCCAGATTATTTTGGTTGTTTTACCACAGGATAGGGTTTCGTGAATGTCAGATTGAGGAGTGTGAGTGTTAGGTTGGGAAAGGTCAGAGTTACTTTGATGGAAAGGCCATTGGATTCTTGAGCGACATAGTCATACAGACAAAAAATGATAAATATGTTGTGTCTTGGGTTCTAAATTTGGCGATTACCTCTCACCCTTTATTAGGGTCATGTGCATATAGATGACTCCATAATGAGGTAGATTTGACCGCTCGTGTGGTTAGAGGCCCCTATAGTTGTGGTTAGGATATTTTAGTTTAGGGGTGCTTACCGTATAGACCATGTGGGAGGTGAGGATCCCTTAGATTGTTTGGGTGTTCCTACGGGACATTTGTATTTGATATACGAGGTGTCAGGAGGAACATGGTGCCCTGTTACTATTACTTGGGAGTGCCTACATGACATCAGTACTTGAGACACAATGTGTCAGATGGCACATGGTGCTAGGTTACAATTACTTTGGCGTTCCTACGGGACATCAGTACTTGACAGACAAGGTGTCATGAAGCACATGGTTACCAATTACTATTACATGGGCTTGCCTTGAAGACAATGGTATATGATACTTGAGCTGTAAGAGGGACATAGTGTCAGCTTGCGTGACTAAGATTCCGGTTTTGGCCGAAGGAGGTGATACTCCCTAGTGGCTACTGAGCACTAGTGGATTTTGTGTTTATGTTTTTCATTGTACTGTTTACTTATTGTCTAATTAAACACCTATACTAGGTACACAACATTGCGTGTTAACCTACTAAGATTCATCTCACACCCTACATGGGACCATTGGGATGTGTGTAGATATTATGGATTTACATGTAAGAAAGAGATCAACTTCAAAAGATAGATCGTATTAGCTATTTCATGGGGATGGTATGGACCTTGAGGTTATGCGTATCTGGAGCTTACATTTTTTTTCATTCCTTCATGTATCAACATGCTCACTTTATGTCATAGTTAGTGTTGGTTAGCCATGTGAACAATTTTTTATTGAAATTTATGACCTGTTGTGGATGAATGATTGGTATTTTTAATAGTTATAAGTTATGTTCAATATGTTGTTGTTTTTACATTCCAATAATTTTTCTATTTATTGATTCTTTTATTTCATTGATATTGTTGTGATTTCGCTATGTGGGTCTGGTTTGATTCACCAGAGTCTTTATTCCCACATAAGGTTTTATTAATATAGTCAAATAAGTACCTTATTTTCCTCTGAGAGGTTATATCCTCCCAACTATACCTATTTTCACCCTCACTTCTAGTTAGAGGCTGTTGTAGTTCGGGGAGGTGCTCCTAATGTAGTGACACCCAACCCGTCTAGCACTGTTCGGGTGGCTATTCGGGTTGGAATGTTACAATCAAAATACCCATAGAATCCAACGATATAACCCATTCCTCTATAAGTTTCATATTCTTTATAACTTTTTGGTTCTCTCTATAACTGTAAATAGTAACTAATAAATTATCTCTATTTTAGAAAAAAGTTATTATAGCCTCCTGAAATTTTATTCTTTATAACAAAATTCTTCACAACCTTTCAAATCACCAAACTGTAACTATATTTATCATGATGTTTTTGTTCATAATATTTTAATATTTCTCAGTACCACATGATTAGGAAAAAACTTTTTCATCATAGGATGAATCTTCTTAAATTACAATTTACCAATATTTTCAACAATATCTTCAACATTAATGAAATATGTTTGTTTTTATTCACAATCTTCATTCATCATAAATTTTTTTATATATTCTGAAGTATAGATATTAAAACTATATGTGGAATATTTCAACTCTTCGTCTATTATTACCATCATATGTTTATTTTGATCAATATAATTATGTAATTTTAATTATTATTATATAAAAATAGACTCATTACAATTGAATTACTAGTAAATACATATTTATATTTTTGATTTCGTTCTCCTATTTAGGGATCATTGAGAGACACTTTTTCGATTTTCTGTTTTATAATAACTCCATCTAATTATCTCCATAAAAAATTTCAGAGATTTTTTTTATCACTTTTCACTTTTTTATAATTTAATGTACCAATGAGATGTTTTTGACAATATTAATCAATAAAATATTTACCTATGAATTCTTATTTATTTCCCTAACATTCATAAGACAAGAAGCCTCTTATTTTATATTTATAGAACTACTTCCATTTAAAATTAGAAAAATATATTGAATTATTGAATTTCTTCATTGAAAATATTCTAGGATTTACCTCTTCTTCATCACAAAACTCTTCAATGTTTTTTATATTTTAACAAGATTATTTCAAAATATACAATATCTCTACAACTAAAATATTTTAAAGGGTGTATCCCCTTATACATTCTTTTCCATCATCTCTTTTCTCAACAGATAAGGGACACGAATCATCACACTTCCCCTCTAAATAATAATAATTATTCTAATAAAAAGTTTCTTCTTCCAAATATCCTAATTCTAAAATATCATTGGTTTTTTAGATTTAAATCTAATCTAAATTCAATCCCTTCCATTATTCTTGAGTATATCATCATTTCTCATTTCATGTGATATCAAAATATACTCTATGTCATAATCTGGGATGTTTTCTTGTATCATTATCTTCCAAAGTATATATTATTTCATAAAAATGTCTGGTAAGATTCAAATTATATTCTCAAAAAGTATTAGTGTCTCGCGGCACTTAACTATTGCATCTGATCATGCTCACAACATCATTGAATCTTCTAAATAAAATTCCACAATTTAGTCATTATATTTTTTAGGCCAAAATACATTTATCTAAAAATATATACATTTTTTCACATTAATATGGTATTTAATTAATATATTATTTGAAATTTATCATATATTCCAATTTAAATATTAATTTTACTAACATCAATAATCTCACACATTGAAATGGTATAAAAAATACAATTTCAAATAAGTCCATTATCATATAAATTCGTCTCATTACCCACTATCATTGAAGTACCTATAATAGGTTAGGTGAATATATTAGTTTGAACTTCTAAGATCTCATGAATGATTTATAAAATATATAATGTCATTCTATACATCTATATATGAAACCATTTTCTATGAATTCTTTGAATCACCTTATTCTTCACTAGATTTAAAATTATTCATTAGAAATAATAAAATATAGTAACTTGTTCTTATGATAGGATTCAAACTATAATCTACAAGAATATAATTCTTAATAAATTCACTATAACTTGAATTATATATGTGTAAAATCCATAGGGATCTATGGAAGGGATGTATGTTAATTGGTGATCATGATTCCTTTTATGTTTCATTTGAAATGATATTTTAAACATGATAAAATATATTGATAACATCTATACTCAAACATAAACATAGACCAACACAATGGAACATAATAAATTTAAAAGGTTCACCTCTCGTTTTTAGAAGGATTGTTGTTGGTTTGATGTGGATTTCTAAAAGATCACAATACCCACTAGAATAATCTAGTGATTAAATGTGTTCTGAGTATAGTGTCGAAAATCATGTTTTCACATCTCCTAACCATGATTTGTTTCATCTAACACTTTACATTGATATAAATTTTAGGTAAAAATAAACATTTCTTCTTTATAATGTTTATACTCAAGTTTTAGATTGTGTTAGGATTTGTTTTAATATATTTTACAGATCAATATGTTTTATCTTTAATTTTCAATAAATTCCTAGCAAGTATGATTCTTCATAGAATATTACTACATCACCATTACCTATATCTCTCTATTTATTCAACTTAGTGTTAAAATTGTTTGGTATTATTTTTAAAGATTTTATATTATCTATAAATTATATCCTAGAATTTATTCGTCTCATTCATCACATATATACAAAAAAGGTGAAAATAAATTTATTTTATTTTCTTTTTTGTATCATGTTTTTCCATCCTAAGAACTATATCTTTTGTTTTCAATACGAGTCTCCTAAAAAATAATCCTTCTAATTATCCATGATATCTGATTTTCTTTCCTCATCAAAACAACTATAATAACCATATTTAAAAAATAATTATAAATACATTAAAAAATACAGTAAATATATTGTGATTATGAATCATTTTAATGTTGTTCCTACCACTCATTATAACATTTCCTCATATAGCGTCATGGAGAATATCCTTCATTAGTTTCATGGAACTTCTTCCAAGTTTAAATCATGAATTACATCATGCATGATATAAAAAGACTACAAAAATTATTTATCATCATCTAAATAATTTTTATGATCTTTAATATGATATTTAATATAATATGAATGAACTAGATCATATTATGTTTATTTCCATCATTTAATTTCACAATATTGAAAAACTTGTTTTTTGAAAATAAAATACACAATTTCTTGAAGAAACACTACATCGGGATCAACCCTATGATGAGGGGTTGAACCATACTTATGGTGAACCCTATGCCAATATTAAATCTATGTTGGTCTACGGAACAATATAACATAAATATAGAGTATATTTAATATCATTATAGGAATTTTCCATTAAAAAATTCCAGATAAACAAATCATCATAGAGTGCATGTGAACATTAAATGGGAATTGAAAACTCTACATAGTTCATTTTACTTTGTAAAAAATATGCCTCCTAATATTAAAAAGAATATTATTTCCAAATTATTTCATATTTTTTTGGAAACCTCTTTAAACCAATTATAAACATCTTTAAACATATATAATGCATTTTCCTCACATATGAACTATTATTCTAGGATTTTTTTTGAATAAGATATATGAATTGAAACTAATGAAAAAACACTAACCCTATCCATATCAACATTCAATCTTTCCATGAAATTAATTCTATAGACAAATAACAAATTCTATAGGACCTCCTTCAATCTCAAATGGTAAATTCTTTATTTTGGATCTTAAAAAATCTTCTATATGATTATATTGTTCTCAATTTCTTCATCTAGGTAGGTGACTCAACTACAGTGGGTTGAGAATTGATGATATAAAAAATATATAGTGGGGTTGGTGTGTGGACAATAGTGTGATGGGGATATAGAGACACTTGATGGTGATTCAGATGATACTGGGTGATAAAGAAATAGTTCATCAATAAAATTGGGTAGTATTGGTGTTATACATCATCCAATTATGGACCAAATATCATGTGTTAAAAGATGAATCTTTCAGGGCCAAAGATCATATAATTTTTGAGTTATCAATTTGAAAATAACTAATCATATATGGGATTATGCTAATAGAGTGGGAGTTAAAATGTTTTATAGTGGGAAGAGTACCATTGGTGGTAGGATTCTATAGTGTTAATTAAAAAATTATCTTATATGTCATGTATGTAATGATAGTGTACATATACCATAGGTGGTTTTATTTTTGCGTTCCCTATTGGATTTAATTTTTTGGGTCATGTTATGCAATTTTAAAATAATAAGATATATGTATTGATTAATGATGATAATTTAATGTTAATATATCTAGTAATTGGGAGATATATTTTATGGGTTACAATCTTTTCAAATGGATGGGTACAGATCATGGCGAATGAATCGATATGGTGACTATATCTATAGAGTGTCAGTTCATGTATGGGAATATTGAAATTGGTGTGATAATGTGGTGCTATGTATTATTAATATAGTATCGATTTTTGAGAATATAGAATCTTATGAGAAAAGTTACGAGCTCTAGAGTTTGGTGTCAGGTGTGATATAGTTTATTTTAGATTAATATTTTCAACTATTAGAATACTGTTTCGATAAATTTAAAATTCATTATAGCCATTGAGAGTGGTGAATCATCATAGAGTTTGATGATTTTTTTGAATCTCAATGTTAGGGCCATTAGGTTTTTAAATATAGTCTATGTAATATGGTAATGAATTTTATTCTTTTCATTTGATTGAGTTTTTTAGAATATATAATAATAAAAATCTTTTAATGGTTTAAAATATTATAATTTTATTGAATGTGTAGTATCCTTGCTTTTGAAAATTCCCCTTGTTTGTCCCCCCTTGGGTTTGGTCATGACCAGTCATGAATTAGAATTTTGGTTGTGCATTGGGACCAAATGACTAGGGCTAACCACTGGTGATTCACGAGTATATATATAAAGAATTAGAATAATCATGGTGGGGATGTTGTAATAACTCACATCATTTTCAATATGGGAAGTCATTTGAATTTTTTTAATTCATACAGATCGGGTTGATTTAAAATAGTGAAATAGATTTTGTTTCTTAGAGTTTAAAATTCATAAGTAGTTATTTTTGTATGTGTGTCAATTATCATAAGGATTTTTAGATGTTTATGTTATCATTATAGTAAAATTATGGTAGAACTTCTATTGAAACATACTAAAGGCAACATATTATACATCAAAAGAGGGGCGTTGTGATGTGTCATATTTCTTGTAAGATTAATATTTGGGGGAATGGATAGGGCTGTTCCACAAAGGAAGGGGAATAAACCATGAATCCTTTTTCAAATATTTAATTTCTATTTTTCTGGGACCTAACCTTTTATTAAGGTATATTTTTCCATAAGGAGTTCTCTTTGGGGAATGATCATGTTTCATGACATGGGGCTATGTTCTGAGGATGGATAATGGTGAAATAACTGAACTATAATCGGTGGTATATTCATTATAGGGTTCTCAGGTGGTAGTATCTTCACGATACAATAGTTTTTTTTCATTATATGGAGCCTCAAGCTATAGTGTAGTAGATAGATTATGGTCGGCACTAAACAAAAACCTAATGGGTCATGCCATAGTGATGCCCTAGATGAAGAGCGTTTCACCATAACTCCCAAACTTTATAAAAAAATGACGCTCTTCTATAGTTTTCTAAAAATAGTGACAACTATTTCATTTTAGGATGAATCATCTCAATATTTATTGAGGAAATGTTCTTTACGAGGGTCCTTTTATTGGATCCTCCCCTCCATCCTCCTCATTGGGTTTGAATTTACTTGTTGATTATTTTTTAGGTGTTTATATATTAGTTTAGAAATCTGGTTTTCTCCTTCTATATTTTTTCTTATTATCAAATACTGAATGCTAATTTTGTATCCAATGATATAGATAATTAGTATCAATTCCCTTAGGGATTTTTCAAAGCGGACTATGTGATAGGGTATTTACATTTTGGGAAAAAATTATGTCATGGAATGAAGAACCCATACCACCTTCCATAATTTTAATTAAAGTATGTCACCTATGAATTTATGTGAGTAAATTAAATTAATTAGAACAATGGATCACTAACAAGGTGTAGTAAAAAAATATTATTTATAGAGATTTTATGGGTGGGTTATATAATGTTATTATACTTTTTCTCATATTCTTTTTCATTATTTATTAATTTGGTGAATTTATGGAAATTAAAATGAATTATGATGAATTTTGTTAATTTACTATGTTATTTTATAATTAATATGTTTAGAATTATGGTGATTATATGAGGTATTGGTATGGTAATTTCATGGTATATATCGGTTTAGGTTCATAAAATGCATATTGGTTTTAAAAAAGGGGATAAATCTATTTTTTTAGGTTGGATAGAGCTAATTCTGATGATTTTTATGTGTTTCTTGTATTATATATTTGTAAAATATTTTCGGGATGGTGTGAGTTACCAGATATGGAGTTGTGACTGG
The DNA here is from genome assembly GCA_963277665.1 of Viscum album. Lineage (NCBI taxonomy): Eukaryota > Viridiplantae > Streptophyta > Magnoliopsida > Santalales > Viscaceae > Viscum > Viscum album. Next base: position 177,538,059 of record OY728151.1, read on the forward strand.
GTTCTCCTTGAGATCTATGGCTAATGTGTTTTGATAAAATTCAAGCTAAACCATATAAGTTATATATTTATCTTTTTTTCTAATAATAGATAATTATTTCTATATAGGGGCTTAGTTAGATTGTGATAGATCCATGGAAAGTGAATATTTATTTTTTACGAATCTCATCAGCTAGGGGATACCTTTACTTGTGAGTGATTCCCACCCAAGGTGGTTTCTACGGATGAGTCTCTTTGATTATTATATTCTTAGGTATATGAAATATGGTATTGTATATGTATATGGGGAATACATTAGTAAGAACTAAATAATTAATCTATTATATATTCTGTGATGATTTGTGATATCTTATTCATAGTAGCATCACCATTCCTAGCATGTTGGGAACATGTAAACTAATGGCCAAAAAACATTTAGAATCTATAAGATACTTTGGTAATAAAACTATATGAGTTTTCCTCATATAAATAATATATAGTAAAATGAATTACATAATGTGTTTGTGTACCTTCAAAAAGGAAACACATGTGATTGTTATGATTAACAATAATCTTTCCAATACGATTATTATTGGGTATGAAGAGAGTTGTTATAGGAGGTTCCATATAAGATGGTTTGTGAAATGAGATGCTATGTTTTCTAGTGGGAGGATGGGATATACATAATTATTCTATGTGTATGATGTTAAGGATGTTGGTAGCCTTTAATTGGATTTAATATGTTTGAATAATGCCTAAGATGATAAATTTTTAACCATGGAATTCATATATAATGAGTTTCCAATGATCTTGTAATCAAGAAACCACTTTTTTAGGTTGTTCTTATAGTGATGGATTGACCTATAGATTTTTTATATTTATGAAGACTCATCAATATTAATTTTTTTATAGAGTGAGACATCATTCACCTGGTGATTAATCATGCCCCATGATATTTTTTAATGATTTAACATATGTAATAAATTTTTTATACAATGACAGATCATCCACCTAAGAATTGTATCTTTGTGATATCATTCACTACAACTCATGAAAAGGTGATAAATAAACTTTTTTTATGGGATTGGGTGATATATCATTCACCAATTTATCTCATTGTCACCTTATCTATTATGTGTGATTTTATTTCATCCCATGATATTTCCTTCTACTTGTATATAAAGTGTTTGGGGATGCCTCATTAACCAAGTCATACATTTTTCTTCCTGATGAGATATAGGGTGATGGTATCTTATTCAGCATTTCTAATGTTTTTTGGGGTTCTTTATCTACTAAGAAATTTATAATGGTGGTGCATCAACAACATAGAGTTAATTAGTGGTGGTGTATCATCTACTTGAGGAGTTTAGTTACTATTTCCACTGTTTGTATGGGGAATGTAATATTAGTGGTATATAAACCACTTGTGGTTGTATCAGTGTTTTATTTTCCACCTAGGAGAATTAGTAGTGGTGCATCATCCAATTTGTGATGTATTATAGTGGATAATCTTCCACCTATGTATTTGTAGCTTTGGTATATTATTCACACATATATATGTATTCGTAGTAAAACATCATTCCATAGATATATATTAGTTTTGAGTTATCTTTTCTTTATATAAATTGTGATATACATTTTACCTGTTATATATATTCATCATGTATTTATTACTTGAATTTTTTTTCTAGTAATGATACATTCATACTCGGTTTATCAAATAGATTTCTTTGGTTATTATTAAATGATGTGTTGATTATTGATATATATTGCATCAAAATGTAATAATTCTAAATTTTTTGTTTTAAAAAGTAATTTTTTCTCTATTAGATTTTGATATATAAATGTGTGTGATGTTGAAAAAATCCAATGATTAGTTTATTAAATGAATAAACCACTATCATATGGGTATATTTTTATTGTCATGGTGGTTTGATAAATAGTGATTACATAGAAGGGTTTGGAATTTTTGACTTCATTTCAATTTTGAGATGTTTTAGTTTGAAATATTAACGCTACTCACCCTATATTTAATGGTGTTTCTATGAAATAAGGTCTTACAGAAGATTAAAAATATTTAATTCCTATAGATTTGGGAGCACAATGAAATTTATTTTCCGTGGATGTTTTTAGATTATGGTGGTTGAAATCATAATTTAAGTGTAAATTTGATTCATTACTCACCATTAAACATGGATTTTTTTGCCTTTAGTCCTTTATTTTTTAATTTTATTTATTTAAGATCAATTAACCTTCCCCTCCTACAATTTTACCCCACTAAAAACTAAATTTGGTATCAAAGGTGTATTTAATTTCTATACATCATTTTTTAAAATTAGTTTAAATATTTTTTTAATTTAAAAATTATTAAATGAATTTTCAAGAAATATTCTATTTTAAAATGAGTTTTTCCAAAACCCAAGGTGATCTTAAAGGAAGCTCTATGGATCACCCTTTTTTTATTAAAATATATACTTATATTGAAAAAATAATAATTTTCTTGGATATATTGGTTATGTTGTATTTGTTTCATATTTATATCCCATATACTAAAAATTAATATAAATTGAATCATTAAGATATATTTGATTTTGAATTCAATGTTAGGGATATGAATGCCTCACATTGTGTTATAGATCCATTTTAATTCAATGGAATTACTAAGAGAAAAATAGATCCTGAAATTTAGAATGTCACATATGTAACTAATAAATTATCTAAGAAAGTCAAAGAAACCCATTTATATAGTTTTTGATAATATTTGGAAAGTTTATATTTATATTCAATAAAATATTTCAATGTAATTTTAACATGATTTACTATTATTTGTATTATGAAGAAGGATATTAGTGAGTATACTTCTATAAAAATCTTATTCAATATAATCCTTTCTGTTTTTCAGGGAAATTGGGCCCCCAAATTCACCACAATTCAAGAAGTTAAGATAAATATAGTATAACAGTTGAGGATCTCATTGTTCTTCTCATTAAATATGATACTATAATGAAAATGACGTCTCAAAAAAATCTAATGATGAAAAATAAATTAAAAGGAATATTTATTTCAAGGAAATAAATAATTAATCATAAAAAACAAAAACTGAGGTTAGTCATCATTCAAATTATGAGAGTAAGAACTTGAACAATAAAATAACTACTCAGCTCTGTAAAAAGTAAAATAATGAAATGGAAGTTACATGGTTTGATAGAAAAAGAACAGTTACATCAAGCCTGATTTCCCCTTGAACAAAAATAATAATCAAGGTAAGAATGATTTAAAGGGAACTACTTGGAGAATCCAAAAGGACACAATTTCAACTTATAAATAAAATGACGAAATCCCCAAGCTCCTCCTGGCCAATGTCAAGGTTTGTAGAAATTTAAATTATAAATTCCGTAGTTTTTACTCTTATACATATACAACATATTTTTTAAGATATAGATATATTATTTATGCTATATACCAACTTAAATATTGGTATTTTGGTTTTATTAAAATGTTTAAGAATCGTAGAAAGAATTATAGTAAAGTTGTTTCTGAAAAAGTTATTCATTTAAATGAAAATGATGATTTTATTTTAAACTTATAAGAATAATTTTTTTGAAAATATTTAATTTCAAATTAAAGAATATATAAGTAATTTTTTTTATTTTACACAAGGTGAAGAAATTTTTAATAAAATTATAGGATCTCAATGTTTTTTTATAAAATTAATTAATAGATTGTTTTAAAAAAATCATATTTATCTAAAAACACTAAATAGAAATTTTTAATGAGAGTAAAATTTCAAAATAAATTTGTTAATTATTGTATGAAATTATGTCTTTTTATATGAATGAAATTATAAAAACTCCATACATGGTTGACCTGATATCATTTGTCTCTCTTCTCATTGTTCTTATGCAAACAAATCCTAACAAAAAAAGATTTCATTTCGAAGACTTTTTTGGAAAATTTTAGTGGACCCATGATATGGGATCTAAAACCATTTATCTTAAATATTTTATTGGGCAAGGGAATCATGAGAAAAATCTGATAAAATACTTGTTATATGGATAATGGGTGCTCAAGGGATATTTTAGTGATCCGTTAGAATAAAATCATATCAATGTATTTGAGGGATGACATGTCACATTACAAATGACTCAAATGATAAAATTACTAGTATGGGTACGATTTGATTCTCCAACTATATATTTATTAAAGATAGTTTATTGTTTAATGAATTGATACATAATTATCTATGTATTATTCAATTCTGTGATAGTGGCTTCAGGATTAATTTTAAAAATGATCTTTGAATATTTTTTATTTCTAAAATAATTCTTTTATTTATCTCATATTTTCTTGAAAAAGATTATATTTATTAAAAAATATCTTACCAGTCAAAATTTTATGTTTTTAACTGAAAACGATAGTTAATAATTTCTTTGGTATCATTTCCTAGGTAATTCTAATATTCATTCTCTTTTCATGCTCGAATATAACCATCTAGTACAATATTTATTTAAATTTACATTAAAAGATAAAATAGATTGTGAAAATATCCAATATGTAAAGAAAAATAGATCTTAATTCAAACCAAAAAGATTTTTTTTCTTATTCTAAAGCCTTAAAAGTTTTCCATCATAAAATTTTTATCCCAACTAAATTTTATAGTGTTAGAGGAAAAATTACACCTACAAAATTATCAATGGTTATACTAAATTTACTGGGGGTTTCTCCTTAGTTCCTAAAAATGAGACTTTTAATGCCTTAATAAAATTTTCAAGCATACTAAAAAAATTTTAAAGTCTATAAACTCTATTTAATTAGATGTGGCCTTGGTAGAGATTTTTATATTATGGTGTTCAATGAGTTTTGTACTTCTCAAGGTCATAATAACCATTTCTCCACTCTTAGAACACCTTATCAAAATGGGGTTGTCAAAAGAAAAAACAACACCCTCTAAGAAAAGTCTATGACACTATTTAATGAGTTTAACCATCCTAAATTATTTTGGGATATGTTTGTAAACACCTATTTTATTATCATTAAACTTGTTCTCATAAGACAAATATTTTAAAAAACCCCTTAACAATTTGGAAATGAAGAACTAAAAATGAAGGGTTATTTAAATTTTTGAGTTTTAAATGCATCATCCTTATTATTAATGTTATTATTGGAATATTTGATCATAAATCTAATAAAATAAACTTTATTGAGTGATTTAACCCATATAAATCCTTCATAGTCTTCAACTAGAGGGAAACAATCATAGAAGAGTCAATTAAAATAAAATCTCATGAGAATGTTAATAAATCACATCCTCAAAGCAATGATGCTTTTGAAAAATATAGATTTATATTTCCAAAAATTTAATATTCTAATGTAATTCATGCTATTAAAGAACCAATTATGTAAAGACTAAACCCCAGTTTCTTTAATCTGGTGCCTTATTACATTAAATTGGCATGATTACAAGAGATTCATATCCTAAAGGAAGGAATGGTTTCAAGGATTTGGAAATTCAGATACATACAAATGATTAACATTACAACTTGAAATAGTAACTGATATAGAAAATCCTTTGAAAACATCTATAACACCTAGGTTATTTCTACATGTCATTCATAATATACCTCATCATGTCCTAGGAAAATGAAATACAAGAAAGGGGTGATCTCAAATTCTCATTAAGGATAAACAATATAGTACAAGATATCACAAAAAAAAACAATAGACATGGTTAATAACTAAAAACACATGTCTTTGATAATTAATTGGAATACATTATGAATGAAATAAGAGTTGAATAAGTAATTTCATAATAAATCATAATCAATGGTAACATACTTGTCAAATAACCTCATGAACAATCAATTACTAGCTTCATAAAGAGGGAAATGAATATTCTGGATATTCTGAAACATGGCATTAAGGCCTTGTCTGAGACATCTAAAATGATTATGTGCTCGACCAAAACCATATCTAAAATGTGCAAGGCCTCTACCAAGTCCATATCTATTTGTATCATGAGACATACCGATGCATTGAGGGGATATAAAAGGCCCCACCCATCACATAATAAGACCAATCAATTCCCCATATGAATGGAGATAGTTATACTAAACACATACATTTATATTGAAATTAACAGTAGATACTTAAATAACATTCCTCAAATATTTAGCATAAACACTAACCATTCAGAGTAAATTAATGAATTGTTTTAATATAGATTTTCCACAGTCGATCTAATCATAATCTATTAATTTAAATATGTTAGATTATATCATAATTTATAATCCCAATAATACATAATAATAAATATGAGTGTTGAAATAGATGAAGATACACTTATAAAATCATCAAGTAATTCTTGAGATAAATACTCTTTTACTTTGAAAATAATAGTTATTTTTGAAAAGAGTATTTATGAAACAAAAAATTATGTAATATAGTATTTTTATAATAAAATTTGTTAATTTATAAATACAATGGTTTCTAAAAATATATTATAGTGTTCCCTTGAAAATTTGGTATGAATTTGAGAAATTCTCTTGAGTTTGACTTAGGTTTCAGGAAGAATTTTTGAAAGATCATTTTGAAAAATATAATTACCCATATATTATGGTAGGGTTATGGCTGGTAATAATACATATAAAATTCACACATAATTTATGAGGAGTTCATATCAATGAATAAAAATTTAATTTATATAATTTGACAATAAAAGTAAACGGAATTGAAAATGGAGGTTCGGGTGGAAATTCCTTACCTTAAGTCCAAAGGTGTTCCTCATTTGAAATTAATGACTAGAATAATAAAAATTAGGTTAATAAATTAATTATTATATTACATCATTTACATTTAATTTATTTATTAAAACCTTATTAGGTTCATTCATGGCCAATTTATGGGTTAAGAGATTCGATTTCATTGTTTGGGAGCATGTCCTTCCTTGGTTTTCATGATTGGTTTACTTATATTCATATATGTATAAACATGTAGAATGATAATGGTTATATAGAATAGAATTTTTATGTTATTAGTGAACAACCATAATATTACATGTTTATAAAATTCATTTGTTTATTGGGAGTGAAGATGAATCATTATATTACACTTTAATATAAATTGATTTGGTTAATTGGTGGTTTTTGATCACTATAAACTCTTAATAATTTATAAAATAATATAATGGGTATAAAAGGATTCCAGAACATTATATTAGTTATAATACATATATTATAGTATGGTTTAACCATCAAAATTGTTTTATGACCCGAATTGAAGAAGGTAATAGAAATTGAAAAGTTATCATCTTTGAATGTGATAAATTAAAACAACTCGGATGGTGTATTCATTTCTATTATAAATGAAGGGGAAATGAGAGATTATAAAGAATTATTAATTTATCATTAGAAAATTCAATAAATGTAAGGTACTATATTCATCAAAAAATTTGGATGGAAGGAGAAGAGAAAAGAAAAGGAAAATAAATAAACTTAAAATAAAATTAATGAAAAGAGGAATTTACCTCCTAAAGTAATCTTTATTGAGAGCATCTTTAGGGGAGTGTTTTCGACGTTTTTTTGAGACCAGGTGCTGATAGATGTGTTGGAGGAGCTTGGGAGGAAATTTTAGTATAATTTATACAAGTCACAAGTCATTATAGGAGTGGAGATAAGAGGGAGTGAGGGGGAGTGTTTATAGTGGAGGAGAGGGGGGTTTTCCCATTATTTTACTAATTATTTTGTTATTTATCCTAATACAAACAATGGTATTTATTATTTTGACCATGAATATTAATATATTCATGTGAATTCAAACCTAGTGTGCTTACATCATTCATGATTCTTGGAATAGTGAATTTAACTGATAATGTAAATATACTGTAAATTATCATATTTTACATTTAACAAAAAATTTATGTATTTTATAGAAATCCAAAAAACTCACTCAAACCATTTCTAGATGTGTAGAATTAAAAAATAAAATTATTTTTTTGAAAATAATTCTCTAAATATTTTTAAAATAATTTTTAAATAAAAATGGAATTTATTAAAAAAATAACAGTTTTAATACAATAATTCATTTAATAAAATAATAAAATAATATAATTTTCTATTTATAAGGTTAATATTTAAATTCATATTTCTATTCATAAGGGTATGTTACTATTTACCAAAAATTATGTTTTCCTTATCAGACTCTAAATATCATACTGAAGGAAACTATGTATGTCAGTTTTTTGAAATTCAAATCACATAGGTGGAAAAATTATTTCTTCTGGCTAGGCTATAGACAAGTGGTTTTTTGTAGAGACTTAGTGTTTCATGCATTAAATATAAAATTATTTTCAAAATATTGGTGTGTTACATTATCCTGCCTTCAAAAATTTCTCCTCAAAATTACCAGAATGTTAGCTCACAAAAAGGATTTGGTAGTCCTTCATCATAAGAACCTCAGGTTTCCATGTTTCCTCTTAGTTTTTATGATTTTTACCAAATATCATTACCATTTGTGTTGTTCGATTCCTCAACAATTGTTCTTTAGTGCTTAGAATCTAGAAAGGCTCTTTAGAGTATGACAGGTCGAGTTCCAATTCTATACCTTCTAAAGCGAGGAAATGTGTTGGTGCTGACATGTATATTCTCAGCAATGAGACATGTAACACATTGTGTACATTATACAAGCAAGGTGGGATAGTCAAACGTTATGCAACATATCCAGTTCTCTGATGAATTTCAAAATGTCCTATGTAACTAGGTCTCGGTTTCCCATTCTTCCCAAATCATATAACACCCTTCCATGGAGATACTTTTAAGAAAACCTAATCTTCCACTTGAAAATAAAAATCCTTCCTTTGATTATCTTTGTATCTTTTTTTTCTACATTGAGATGCTTTGATATGGTTTTTAATAGTCTTTACCTTCAATGTTGTTTCCCCCACAAGCTCTAGGCCCACAAGCTTCTTTTCTCTAACTTCATTCCAACAAGTTGGTGTATGAAATATCTTTCCTTATAATGCTTAATATGGTTCCATTTGAATACATGGATAAAAAATATTATTTTAGGAAAACTCCACTAAATGTAAATATTGATCCCACATACATTGAAAATCAAGTGAAGATGATCTCAACATGTACCCTATGGTTTGAATTGTCCTCTCTGATTTCCCGTTTGTTTGTGGGTGATAAGTAGTACTCAATCAAAGCTCAGTATCCAAATATTTATGATGACTTTTATATAATTTTGATGTAAATCATGGATCACGATCTGATAAAATTGAGATAGGTTCTCCATGAAGTCTCACAACTTCATTGATATAGAGTCGTAATAGGATCTCCAGTTGAAAATCCTCCCTAATAGCATGGAAATGTGAAGATTTTGTAAGCTGATCCGCAACTAAACATAGATAATAATTCATTCTTAGTGTTTTGGGTAATCCAATGACAAAATACATGGTAATGTAATCCCATGTCCATGTCGGAATAGGCAGTGGTTTCAAGAATCCTCTAGGATGTTCTCGTTCAAAATTCACTTGTTGAAAGACTAAACATATTGATACATAATCTGTAATGTTTCACTTCATTTTTTCCAATTATAAATATTCTTTAAAAAATATCCAAATTTTATTGTTAATAGGGTGTATAGAGGAATTCAAGTTATGGGAATCATCCAATAACTACTTTTTCAACTCGGTTATAGAGGGAACACATCACCTCTTCCCAGGCTTCCAAATTCCATTTTCGCATATAAAGTCAGCCAACATCCTATCTTTCACAGCATCAATTTTTTTTGAAGATTCTCATCATCAGACTATGAAGCATTAATTATTTCAAATAAAGATGGTTGGGAAACCATTTGAAAAAGTTGGTATGTTTCACCTTCTTTTATAATTCCCATATCCATCCTCACTAGATCCATGTACAGAGGGTCTTTGTCAATCATCACTATGTGGAGAAATCCATGATCCTTCCAAATCAATGCATCAGATACCTTATTTACCTTTCCAGGGTGGTAGGGTATGTAATAATCATAATCATTGAGTAGTTTGAGCTATATCCATATCCTCATGTTTATTTCAATCATTGATGCGTCACTATAGATCACAAACTCATGATTACCTGATAGTAGTGTTAGGATCAGGGCATTCAATAATCTCCTATTCAATTCTTTGAAATATTCATCATAGTATTTTTTCCATATGAACTTATCCCCATTACTTTTAAGCTTGGTCATTGGATTGGTCATACAAGTGAAGTTATAAACGAAACATTTATAATAACCAACTAAACAAATAAAACTACATACCTTAGTTATGTTCAATGGAGTAGGACCTTCATTAACAACCTTTGACATTATATGATCAACAAATATTCTGTATATAGAGACAATGTGGAAAAGAAAAGAAACTAACTGAATCCAAAATTCAGAATAATGCGCAAGTTATTTTCTAAGAGTTTTTAGAATAGTACCCAACTAATTTTCATGATCTTCATAGCTTTTGGAGTATACCAGGACCTCATCAATAAATACCAAAAAAATTAAATCATGATATTCCTTGAAAAATCTATTCATTAGATGCAGTAAAATAGAAGGTTCCTTAGTCAGTCCAAAAGTCATCATGGTACTTGTTCTTTTTTTATAGCGTTGATCACCCTATAGTCAATGAACAACCTCATAGATCAATCTTTCTTCTTAACAAAAATAACAAGGGATCCCATAGAGAAGCAAAAGGGTGAATAAATAATTTATCACTCAATCACTCAAGTTTTTTCTTTAGTTACACCAATTCCAATGTGTCCATTCTATAAGTTGTCTTTGATACATGCCTTTAATTAGGATCTAAGTTAATGGAAAACTCAATTTCCCACTCTAGAGGATGTCCTGGTAAATCCTTTGGAAATGCATCAATATGTTATTACAAAATAAGTATTTCCTCTTTCTGAACATTCTTTTCCTCACCCATAGTTATTTCATTCACTTCCTCCCCACCAATTGAATTCCGTAGAGCTACAGGGGTGGATCTATATGAGAATCATACTGTGATGTTTCACCCCTAATGATAAGATATTCCACATCATCCTCAAAAATTGCAACCTCCATCTTCATGTAATAAATTTTCACATCATGGTTCAAAATACATTCAATACTGATGATTATATAAAATAAAATTATGGGTATTGCAATAATATTGGTAAATAAAGCACATTTATATTCCATAATGGGGTCTTACTAACACAACTTTGTTGCAATGATACTTCCCTTATGAGTTTTTACTGAAAAATATCATATTAAATGAAACTAGAAATATCAATTTTTCTTATCAAACTAGGAAGATATGAATGAATACGACAATCTAGAATCACATAAAGCATTGGATAAGTTTCAGAAAATGATAAATGTAGTTTCCACCATGTCATTAGGAAATTCAATATCATCAATTTTTATCACATCAACTTGTGCCTTTTCCCTTGACCTTTTCTAAGTTATGTTTCGTTGAAAATTTGTAAAATCATTATAATAGTGTCCCATGTCATTATAACTATATAATTGAACATTAATATCTTCTTTATTCCCTTTTAAAACGCAAGCATATTGGCCTTTCTGTCCACACTTATAGCACACCCCTTTTTCTTTTATGTAGGCACCATGATGTTTCATTCCACAATTTTCATAGAGTGGAAAGTCAACTATTTCCTTCTTCCTCGTTTCCTTATTTAATTTTCTAGAGTTTTTAGTATCCCTATTCTTCACTTACATTCATTTAAAGTCATAAGACTTAGCGAACTCTTTTTCCATCTTGATAGCAAATGAGACTATATCTTTATATAATGAGAATGTTTGGCAGACCAACGCCCGTCAGAGGAATGGATTTATACCATCAAATAATTGATCAATATTATTACATGGATTGTTTATATATTCCAAAACATAACATTAAAACCTTGTGAAGTTAGCTTCATTCTTTTCAATATTATCATCTTCATTTTTCCTCAAATTCAAAAAATTTCTTTCCATATCCGCTCACTATTTACGTGGAAGGGATTTCTCTAAAAAACATTATTCAAAGTCACTCCATTCCATGTTTTCTATTTATTACTCCTCCTTTGTGTTTTGAATTAGTGACCACCATTAATCAACATCTCCCGATAGATGTTAAACTTCCATGACAACCTTATCCATTTCATCACTTCCCAAGGTGATAAATATCTTCTCTAAATAACTTATCAACTCCTCCACTTTGAATGGGTTTGTAGTCCCATTAAATGATAGAGTTTTTTGTCACATAAAGCTATTTAACATAACTCCTCATTGTTGTGGGCCCAGACTCTTCATACGGGTATGATTATTATTCATAACCTGGGTAATTTTTCCCATTATAGTTATAAGTTTCTCTTCATGAGTCGCTTTTCCAGAGCCAACATAATTTTTTTTTGCATAGGAGGGTTATCCCTAAATGGGATACACACAATTATGTAGTTTCCATTCATTACACTGGGCTCCATTTTTAAATAATGGAATACACAAGATTATGTTATGAATCATAATGTATTATCTCAAGTTATAAATAATACTTAACACAAATTGAAATCCTATTCATGGATAAATTTATAATCATAAAAATGGTTTCATTAAGATAAATTTTGAATTAAATTCTTAATGATGGCATGTAAATAAAATGTGAATTATCATATAAATTATATTTGTGAGTTTCAATCCAGGTGCATAGTAAGGACCACCATTATGTACCAGAGTACCTCAGGTGAAGACTAAAACTCCTTATTGGATTTTTCACTCCATGGTACATTTGTACCAGAACCACGTCCACTATTAGTATCTAGGAATGGATTTATTTGGTTAAATATCCATATAATCTATTACATACCAAAATTATATGGTGGTCATGTATGTTTATCCTAAAATACTATCTTATGGTTGTGTTCCTTAATTTACATTTTCTAATCTATTTTCAATGTTTTTTTACTAAACTTCCTCTGATATCAACTGTAAAGACCTAACCCCAGTTGCTTGGAGTCAGTGCCTAATAAGATTACATTTTCATGATTAAAATAAATTTTTATGCTAAAGGAATGAATAGTTTATTAGATTTGGAAATCCATATACATATATAAGTTCCACATTAAAACATGAAACAGGAGACAATTTATAAAATCCTTTGACAATATCCATAAATCATAGGTTATTTCTACTTGTCATTCATAATATACTTCTTAATGTCCTAGGAAAATTATACATAAGAAAGGAGTGATCTCAAATGCTCAGTGAGGGTAAGAATTACAGTGGAATATATCATAAACATAAACATTACGCATGGTGGATAACTAAAAACACATGCCTCTATAAATTAACTTGAACACATTACAGAAATAATAAGAGTTGAATAAATAATTCCATAATAAATCATAATCATGGGTATTCTACTAGTTCAATTACCTCATGAACATTTAATTACTAGTTTTATAATTAGGGAAATGAATTTTCTATATATTTTGAAACATACCGTCAAGGCCTCAACCAAGAAATCTAAAAATCATTAAGTCCTCAACCAAAACAATATATAAAAATGGGCAAGGCCCCAACTAAGTCTATATCTATTAGTCTCACAAAACCTACCAATGCATCAAGGGGGTCTAGTAGGCCCCACCAGTAACATAATAAATCTAATTAATTTCTCATATTAATGGGGATAAACATAAAAAACAAATATATTTATATTTAAAATAACATATGAAATGTAAATAACTTTCCTAGTACAATAATCATAATTACTACCCATTCAGAGTAAATTGGTGAATTTTTTTAAGATATCACATACGAAGTAAAAATAATAATAAAAAATCAATAAAATATGTTAAATTATGTCATAAATATTAATCCCAATAATAAATAATAATCAATAGTATTGTTGAAATATATGAAGATACTCTTATAAAATCGTCTAGTAATTCACAAAGTAAACACTCTTTTAATTTGAAAAGTAGAGTTCTTTTGGAAAAGTGATTGTATAAAACAAAAAAAGAAGTAATATATTATTTTAATAATAAAATGATTTAATTTATAATGATAATGGTTTCTAAAATCTTATTATTGCGTGACCTTGAAAACAGGTAAGAATTTGAGAGATTCCCTTGTGTCGAGCTTTTATTTCAGGACGAATTTTTGAGAGAACAATTAAAACATATAATTCCCCATAAATGAAGTTAGGGTTATGGTTGGTAAAAATATATAGAACATTCATACAGAGTTTATGAGGAGTATATATTACTTAATTAGAATTTAATTGATGTATGTAGATAAAAAAAGTAACCCATATAAAAATGGAGGTTCGGGTGGAAAACACTTTCCTTAAATCGGATGGTGTTCTTCACTTGATCTTAATGACCATAATAATCAAATTTAGGTTTATAAATTAATGATTACAGAATGTCAGATACATTTTATGGATTTATTATTACCATATTGAATTCATTTATGGACTTTTTATGGGTTATGTGGTTCAATTTCATTGTTTGGGAGCATTTCCTTCCTTTGTTTTCAAGATCGGTTTACATATCCATGTATGGATAAAAATTTAAAAAGAGAATGGTTTTACATATTAAAACTTGTATTTTAATAGTGAAAAACCATAATATTACATCGTTATAAAATTCATTTAATTATAAATAGTGAAGATGAATCATTATATAAAACATTAATGATAATTTTTTGGGATAATTCAGTGTTTTTTATCACAACAAACACATTCTGATTTATAAATTTATATCATGTGTAAAAAATGTTTACAGAACCTTATATAAGTTATATTAAATATATTATAGTATGGTTCGACCTTAAAAATTGTTTCATTACAGGAATTGAATATGGTAATAGAAATCAAAAACCTGTCATCTTGGAATGTGATAAATTAACACATTTCAGATGATGTTTTCATTTCTAGTATAAAATAAGGGGAAAGGAGAGATGATAAAGAATTATTATGTTGTCATAAAAAAGTTATAGTACATTTATGGTAATATAATGATCATAAAATATGATTAATGGAGGTGAGGAAATAATATGAAAATAATGTTAGTTGAAATGAATGAAATGAAAAGTGGAATTTACCTCTGGAATTAATCTTCTTTGTGACCCTCTTTAGGGGAGAGTTTTTGGTATATTTATGAGACCAAGATATTTTTTACATGGGGGATAATATTGGGAGTATATTTGGGCAGAATTTTGTCAATTCATAAGTATTGAGAGGAGTGAAGATAATAGTGAGTGAGGGGGTTTTTTATACCGAAGGTTAGGAGGGGCTTTCCATTATTTTACTCATTATTTTATTATTTTTCCAAAGACATCTAATAATATTGATTATTGTAACCAAGAATATTAAGATGTGAATTTGAGCTCTAAAAAAGGGTTATTACATCACCCTTGATTCTAGTAAAATTTAATTTAACTAATATTGTATATATATAGTAAAATATTGTATTTTACTATTCATAAAAAATTCAAGTATTTCAGAAAAATCCAAAAAAATCACCATATCAATTTTTAGATGTGTAGATTTCAAAAATGAAAACAAAATTTTGAAAATAAATTTAAAAATATTATTACTTTATTTTTTTAATAAAATCATAATTTTTTCGAATAATAAAAAAATGTAAACTATAATATATTTTATATCACCATTAAAACCTAATCAAGATCTCGTTATCTTATAAAGCTAAGAAAATAAATTACTAATATGATTTAATATTAAGAAGGGTCATTTTACTATTCATTGTAAAATTTATAAGGGTATGTTACATTTAAAAAAAATTAAGTTTGTCTAATCAGACTCTAAATATTTTACTGAACACAACAATGTATGTTTGTTTTTTGAAAGTCAAATCACAGAGGTGAAAAAATAATATTTACTAGCTAGGTTATTAATTAGTGGTGTTTTTTAGGGAGTTAGTGTTTCATGCATTCAATATAAAATTTATTTTCAAAATTGTTGGGTGTTACAAATTATACACATTTAACTAAGGAATGAGTTTATCCCAAGTACCATCCCTTTGAAAACCTTTTTAGTGAATTATAATATAAATCATTTATTAGATTCTCATTATTAAATTATGTTGAACATAAATATTTTCCCTATCACCTTTAACTACATTATATTTATGATTATATTAATTATGATAATTGGATAGCTTTCTTGCAAGGATAGTTGAACCAATTTCAAAGGAAAAATGTTTAGACTCTCATGAAACATATTGATAATTATCTTATTACTGACACTATATGGGTTTTTGAGACATACATTATGATCAAAGAATTATCATTTGTTATAATTATTTAATTGTTACTAAAGGATTCAATGAAGGATAATGTGTTGATTATGGTGAAACATTTTCAGCAATTTCTTGACTATAATCCATTAAAATCACGTTGTCATTCATAACTCATTTTAATTTAAAAAAAATTCAAATGAATTCCAAAAATTTATTTCTAAATGGTTTTATTTCTAAAATTTTTTCTATGGTTTAACCACCTAGTTTTTAAAATATTAAATTTCATTTTCCTATGTCCAAGTTAAAAAATGCTCTTTACGGTTTAAAACAATCTCCTTAGGTTTGATATAATAGGTTTACTAAATTATTTTATAAAATGATTTCAAAATAGAAAATGTTAATTCCAATATTTTTCTCAAAAAAATTCAAACTATTTATTAAACATTTATATTCATATTGATGATGTTATTATTAACTCAAATAATTAAACTCTTTGTAATGAATTTTCTTATGAATAATTAGTTTGAAATGTTTTATGGAAGAACTCAAATTATTACTTTGTTTTAAAATTTCCAAAAATTATGATGGAATGTTTTAAAAAAAGTAAATAAATTGCTTAAATTTTAATGATATCTTCCATGGATCATGCATAGGAAATTATAAGAACCATGATTTTAACTTGCATGATGAAATTGGATGATGTCGGTCAATCGATTGAAAAAATATTTATAGAAGTAATATTATAAGTTTACATTACCTTAGTGAAACCCATGAATATATATTATTTAATATATTCATATATGCTCATTTTAAATCTTATACAATGTAACCCTATATAAAATCCCTCAAAATAATTTTTTTGGTATTTGAAAGGAACTAAAATCCATTGATTATTTAATACAAAAGAATATTTTTTTGAACATCATTATTTTTAAGGCTAATTATGGAGTATTACAACTAGATAAGAAAATTACTATTGAAACATATATTATACTAGGAATATTCATTTTATCATGGAATTATAATAATAAATAATAAATTTATCTTTCTATAGAATAAGTATAATACATAGATGGTGGGATTTTTTTCGGCTATGTTTTATCGACGAAACACACTTTCCTAAACATTAGGGTAATATATGATCATGTATCTATCAATTATAACAACACTACTATGATTCATATCTATAAAAATCCTATTTAACACCCTTTCACTAATCACATTGATCTCAGTCACCATTTTTTATCATATCACTTTAAAAAAGTGACATCATTCTTGACATTTTTAGCACCAATCATTAACTTCTCGATATCATCACTAACCACCTTCCTCTTGATCTCATTGAATTTATTAATGGAATATTTAGAATAATTATATTTTGATACATATCACTTAAAATGATGATATAGAGAATTTTTCAATTAAATTATTACTTTTTCAAAAAAAATCAAACATAAAATATATTCAATATTTTTTGAAAAATGTTTTAAAAATTTTATAATTTTTAAAAAGTGAAGTTAATGTACTACTACATAAAAAACATTTTATATTTGTATTAAAAAAGGTTGATGTGGTTTTAGAATATATAATACTTGGGATTATTTCCCCAAAAATAGTTGATAGGGTTTTAACCCTATCTTCATATTGGGAATAGTGAATGAGCCTTTATTTCACACATAGTTTGACACTCTCAGGGGATTACTATAATTTATTAGGACATTATTTTCTAAACCTTAACCACAGAATTAATTTTTAATATTTTATATTTATTTATTTATTTATTTGGTTTTTTTTTCAATATGATCCCCTTATCTCAAATTATTTATTGTTTAAAGGGGATATTAAGTTCTTGATATTTAAATAATATTAGAAGAGACACCCTTTTTATAATTTTTTTTTATAATTGAATTTAGCACTTTATTTATCTCAATTAAATCTTTTTCAATGAATTATTTCTCACCCGAGATTTATTTTAAATTTAAATGATTTTTTATTCATTTTTAACAGTATTAGGATTCTTTATTTTTTTGTTTTGAGGTTTTAAATATTTCAAAAAATTATCATCACCTATCCTGAAAGATAATTAGTGATATTAAACATAGTTTTTAATATTATTTATTTTAATTAATTATATGAATATATATGAATCCTTTTTGATAATCTCAAAGGGGGATAAAATTTATGGTAGGTGGAGAAATTTTATATATTAGAGAATATTTATGTTCTTTGGAGGACATTGTTTATGCATTTCAAATGGGGTGAAAACAAATGTATTGATTTTTTGGTTGTTAAAAAATATATTCTTTTATTATATTATTTTGTTTTCATTTAATTCAATTTTTATTTTAGTATTTATGATAAAATAATGGGTAGTTTTTTTAATTCTCAATTTACTTTTTAATGATCAAAAACACACTTTAAATGGTTTAACCTTTTCATTTTAAGTGATCTGAAATTAGTCTTGATAAGATCTTGTTGGATTCTTGTATAAAATTTGAAGGATAATTGAAGAATGTTAATTGATGTTTCGAAGCCTTGTATTATGGTTAGAAAATTCATATAACGGAATTAAATAAAGTATATCAGTGACTTGTTTAAGTACAAGGATGAAACATACTCTAACTTGTCCATGCATTGCCATCGACCAGCTGGGGGCATGGACATTAACACTGCCTTCTAGTAGAATCCCACCAACTCGTCAGTGGTGGAGCAATGGATATATAGTGAAAATAGAAAACATCAATTTATGGATAAGTTTCTCACTATCAATCCAATGGGAACTCAATGACCAAATGGTTTGTTAAACATTCCTCTAAACGGAAATAGTTAGTGAAATCGTTACTCAGTGGAGGCCAATGGTTAACTAGTGTCATTAGAAAATAACTTATGAGACTACAATTTATGATGATAAAAATTATTTAATTTTATTATTTAATGAAATAATACCCCCAAAAAAATTAATGTTTTTTTATAATGTTTCAATGTCTATAAATTGAGACCATGTGTGTCTTAGAAGCATGTAAAGATCATCGATTTCACTCTAAACTACCAATGTGCTAGAATTTCCAAATAAATCTCAAGATGATATTATTTATAAATTATCTATCTTCTAATATATAGTGTCATCAGATTTTATTATTATTTTAACTCTCCATTTTCTCATTAACTTCTTGTGTTTCATCGTTTTCCTTGAAGAGAATCAATATTATTCTAAAAACTGATTCCTTCTATGAAATCATCCCTCTATTCATTTTTCTTATATATATAGTGATGAATATAGTTATAGTAATTGAATAGAGTTTTATTTCTATAATTTTTAAAAGAAATAAAACATTCTCTTTCAGGCTTTTATCTATACCCACTAAAAATAAAGTGTTATCTGTTATACTAGTTTTTTCTATATCCTAAAAATCAATGGAGTTTTATTATCTACAGTAATGTTAAAGATAAAAAATGAACCAATTAAATCCTAAAATGATTGAAGTGGTATATATATAGGGGATCGTTTAGAGATATTTCAAAACATACTTACCCAAAACATTCCTTTTTTTATTTTCCACCTTTTTCATTTATTTACCACTTTTAGTCATTTAATGAATCATTTGTTTGAATCCATAAAATTCTCAGTCACATAATTTCTTTATTAACCTTTTAATTTATTTTTCATAGTTTATAAACATATATATTTTAAACATAGTGCTTTATAATTTGACTAATTTTTAACTCTTCAAAAGGTTTTGATCATTCAAAATTAGGTTTTATGTATTATGTTATTTTTTATTTCCTTTTATTTTTTAAGGGAACACCCCCATATTCCTTTTTACCCAACCACAACCTACACATATACCGTGGATGAGTATTGTTCTTTCCCTAATTGTTTTAATACCTTACTATTGAAGTAGAAATTATCAGTAACATCAATAAATTATTGATATGGTATCATTAGTTTTATCCATGAGTGGGTGAACTGGGTAACATATCTATATACCTATCTCTTTATTTGTACATTTTTTGCATGGTTGATTAATTAGAGTGAATGCTACCGTCTGACCTTACAAACACAATGATAATACCCATTTTAATTTTATAGGAGAAGAAATTTTGAATAAAACTAATTTATTCCCCTTATTGAGTGTATTGTTAGACCTCATGTTATAACATGTCATATTAGAGCTATTAGATATATCATGCTGAATTTTTTGGAGAATGATGTCAAAAAAGATAAGACAATTAATGAAATTTAAAAAGCTTATTTGAATAAAAACGGAGATACTTTTTTATTATTTTCCAAACAGTTTTTAAGAAATGTGAGAAACCCAAAGATACAAACAAGCCCTCAAAACAAATCCAAAATAGACTAAAAAACACCCAGATCAACCAACAAAAACTAAAAGCCAATGTCTCCATACCCATCATCGCAACCAACATAAGAGTGCTCTGTGGTGGTCGTTCCCCATTCAGAAGCCGGGTTAAAATGCCTCATGAAATGTTCATTATAGTCCTGCCTCACATCATCCAAAGTGATTCTCCTAAGTCAATCTTGCTTGGCCAGAGTGCCTTTTTTAAAAGCCATGGTCACCCCATTTTGGTGCTTAATAGAGGATCTAGTGCACAATGGACGAGGTAAATAGAAATAATCCTTCTTGCCTCTTCTTTTTGGTGTAGCAGATGACACTCCTCCATCCTCAGTCCTCTTTCTATCCCCACATTGAACTAAATCACTATTTCCACACCCATTAGGAGCTTACATATCTATAATTAGACCTTCCCTACCATGTACAATGTTTCTATACGAGATCCTTGCCAATCCACCACTATTTTTTGTCGCTCTTAGGAATCTCCCCCCCCCCCCTTTTCTCAATAGTGATTAATATAATACAAGTAAGTGATAATATGATTTTAATGAATGAATCAAAAAATAAAATTATTAAATAGTGACACAAAGGGGCAGAATAACATTTCTAGATTATTATATATCCATATATATAGATGAAAGTGGGAAAATTTAATATATAAAATAATTGGGTGAAATGAATATACATGATGGGGATAATATATTTAAATTGGTAAATACATACGTTCTTCAAAATAGTTATAGTAAGTTAAAAATGATTTCATGTGAAAATTCTTGATAGCTTCTTCAATAGTATTATCAATATTATTATATTTATTTGATACCTTGGACTTGAGAATAATGTGTTTTCTTTAGTGAGGAGGATCAAAAAAAGATTATTTTTAATTTAAAAAACAATTGGCTTGTCACTTGATGATATAAAAGTTTATAAATAATGTCTTCATGATCTACATAACAATATAGTCATATATAAATATTTTTTAAAGCATGAATGTTCTTTAAAAAATTCAATAGAATGAATTACATTCAAATATATAGAGATTAATGAGATACAAGACACTAAAAATGGAGAATAAGTTATATGTTGTTATTTATTATCCATTTTGATAAGGAAGTATAAGAGTTTAAGTTAAATATTCGAGGACATAAAACTTGTAGACTATTTTTTAGAAAATATTGGCACATAACTACTATGTATGAAAAATAATTATCTCTATAGTATTGTGATGTTAAATTCAAAAAAAACCAAAAATAATGTGTTCTTCTATAAATAAATTCAATTCATGAAATTTATTTGGAATGAATCATAATATAAAGGTGTTAATATGTAAAGTGTATCATATTATTGAGGATGATCATATATAATGAGTTAAAATTGATTTTATCTCAAACATGGACCTTCATATGATAGATGTGATGCATGAAACATAATTTTAATTTGAATATGATCATAAACTAGTGGGATATGTTGATATAAATATATAATTGGAAGGGATTGTTGATGAAGTCGAACTAAAAATGAAATAATAAAAAAAAAATTGAGGATTTTTGAAAGTATTCATAAGTTATGATTATGATGTTGAATAAGGAATTAATATCCCAGAGAAATGTTTTGGATAAACTTAATACAATCATGTCAATTTTAAATAAGTAGTAAAATACTTATTAGATATTGGAGAATATGATATGATATATTATGATCCTAATATGATTATATATGATAAAATGAATAAGATTGACACACTTGAAGAAGAATTTGTATCATTATGATAAATTCTTAAATTTTAAATAAAATAAGATGTCTCAAGGAAAAACTACATTTTTTACTATTCTTTATTAAAGTGTTAGAATAATGGGCTAAATGGGAGAGAATATATTTTGAGTATGTGTTAAATATTAAAAGACATAATTATATCAGTAAATATTCTCTTATAATTTTTGTTAATGCGTAAAAATTAAATAGAATTTTTTCGAAGTGAAATTTGATGAATTTTTTTTGGAAGCCTATCAGACATGATCAAATTATTAACAATAAAGGTTTTTTAAATTTCAAGAATATATAGAGATATATCAGTAAAAACATTTTTCTATTAGATGATGAATAATGTTCCCTTAGGTGTGTAGTTTTTCAAAAAAGATACCCACTTGTATGTTATTAAGTGAGTATCATAACATATTATTTATATAGAAATATATATATATATATATATATATTTAACGTATATTGTTTAAATTTATCTATATTTAGGCCTAAAATAATTTTTTGTAGGAAATATAGTGGAATTAATTTCAATAGACGTCAATGAATTGTATATAAAATATAATTTAAGAATTTAATTTTAGAAATAGATTATTTACATTAGTAGAAAATAAAAAAGAGGTTGAAGTATGCCTAAACACATTATAAAGTCTACTGGTAGGAGTAAAAAATAAAGATAAATGAGAAAACGATTCTACCAACGATTTCTAGGAAATATAATGAGGCTCAAATATTTATACATATTATTCTATTCTTCAATATTTTTAATCCCACTATTTTGTTATCTAAAGTCTATTTATCAAATTTTAAACATTTATGAATATGTTGATATTATTTCATAAATTTATTAATTTATGAATTTTTTTTTATATCAGCATTTTATTTCATCCATAACTATTATTAAAATAATCCAAAATATAAAATTCATTTATTTTAATCACATTGTACCAATGGGATATAGTATATTAAACTTATCCTTGGGTTGATTATATTATTACGAGGCTTAAAAGAAGCATTCATGATGAGCATTATAATTTGTGACCTTTCTTTGATGTGTTTTAAATATAGGACCCTACCTTATAAATGGGAGAATAAAGGTGATGAATTTTTAAATAAATACAGATGAGAAAAAAATGAAAAAATTTCATCAAATATGGTTACTAGTGGCATACCTCATGAAATGAATCAATTTCAAGGGAAATCTAAGGATATGAATTTAAATGGTATCCAATATAGAAAAAATTTCCCAATTAATTATTTTATAACTTCATATATATATATATATAAGATTAAATTGTGAGGTCTAATGTTAATGATATGAATGTAAAAAAATTTATATTTTACCACATTACATGATATAAAAATTTAATAAGCTTAAATATTACATATTTTGGAGGTTTAATTTGGATCGAAAATGATAAAGATTCATTTTCATAAATTTATGCATTCACTTCCATTGAAAAGTGTTGTACATATCATATTATATGAATATGGGTTTTAATAATTTTTTTATATGATCAATAAAAATTATTTCTTCTTCCTCAAATCATCGTAATTTTATTTTTGCGCTTCTTCCATGGTTATTCTCTCATATCCATGGTTGTGAATAACTAACCACCACTATTTTAATAGGGAATAATTTTTGATGATTGTGTTCCATTTTTTTCTATTTTGTATCAATATATTATTATATTATTTTATTTGAAGTGAAATTTATTTGGGTGATTAGTTTCTCTTTTTTCTATACCATTGAATTTCTCATAAAGTTTATCTTTATTAATTTCATTCATCATCATAATGTTATATATGGTTGATTGGAATTGTGGAGATGATGTGAGGGAGATTATCTTACATAGGGAGGGTTGATGTAAGATAATCAAATTTCAAATGGCAGGATCTTGAGTGATAGATTATATCTCACCAGTAAATAGGACGATGAGAAAATTATTTAAAAATAATTAAAATTTCACCATGAACACCCTATAATAATAGTTTCTTACATTTTCACTAACTAATATTTTCCCTTATTATTCACTGTAACTTTTTATATTATATATATATTTATTTATTTATCATATTAAACTCAAATACCCATAATTTTATTTTTTGTTGTTGTATATTTTAGATATAAATATTGATAATATGATTATATTGTGTATGAGTGGCCTCCTTGACAGATCAACCCAAGGGTGCATAATATGATTCACTCATTAGAAAATTTTAATTTATTGATAAGGATCCTTGAAAAACATCTCTTATAAATTTACCTCCATTTTTGGGGATTCCAATAACAAATAGACACTTTTTTCTATTAAAAATACAAAAAATATAAAATATGAAAAAAATAACATCATTTTATATCATTTTATTGGACTGATTTAGTTATGATAGAGTACTATAGTGATTATTATTATGATTTTCCTATTGTTAAACAATTTATTTTCCTACATCGGAATAATCAATGTAGAATAAATTTAATAATTATTAAACATTGATTAAATAATTTGGGAATATGATTATAATTATTTTCTCATAATTGAAGAAATTGGTTTCTTCGATCGAGGTTCATCAATATTAAGACTAAATGTTTATTATTTATATATTTTCTATTTTAAAACCACATAAAGATGAAATTATGATGGAAACAACCTCAAACCTTTTGATACCATTTCCATAGAATGTTAACTAAAAATAATTTAAAACTAATGTGTATATGGGAGACCAAGATGAATTTACAAAATATTAGGAAGATTTAGTAGAAGCATAAAATTTATAAGATTATCCCATTTTTAAAAATGATAAATTAACACCTTTGTACCTAACTATTTATTTTTATGGGTACACAATAATGGTGGTATAATTTGAAAATATTATTGAGAATATTATCTACATATTTCCATTTTGTAATCCTCGCATCCATGTTTTATTTAGAGAAGAATAAGAATTAAATTCAATCCAATTTAGAGAGATAATATTTTCTAAAACTCATTTAAATCATATTTTAGGGAATCTTAATTTAGTTTTACCTATTTTTTTTTCTTAAATTTTTTTTTTTTAACACGTTGGTTTAATTTTAGGTTGAATAATAAAGACAAGATACAGCTACAGAAAATGTGTTTTTGGTGGTCTTTCGTGATGAAATAATGTTTCAAGGTTACATACATAAAGGGGAATATTTCATTATTTATTTTTTATGTTTTAATATTATTAATGTCTAATTACGTTCGAACTTTTCCATTATTATTTTTTTGACACCACACACATTTCCTATCAAATTTATTTTGAATAGATTGGACATGTAGTGGATGACAATGACCAAGACCCATCTAATTAAACCCACAATGAAATATATACTTATGAAAAGACTATGTAGATTTTTGATGAGTATAGTTGTATTATTTTTTCTATATATAATAAGAAACAAAAATCCAATGTATAATGAAGTCCCCTATAATTAATTATTAATCATGTAAAGATAAACATGTAATGAGTTTGAGAAACATTTAAGATGGCTGTTGAGGATTCTTGGTGAATTCTTATAGATTTCTCGGATCTTATTTATTAAAAAAATTCTCATGGTTTGATGAGGTTATGATTGGAGAATTATTATGGAATCATTACATTCCACATAGACACACAATTTCAGATTGTTGGTGATGATTGGTGATGATGATTGGATAATTTTTAAGGATTCATTTAATTGAATTGTATATCATGAATGAGTAATTCTCCATGATTTTTTGATGATTTTTTGAATTGATCATAAATGTAAAAGACTTGTGTCCAAGATGAAACTATATTTTCAAAAAGTTATAATTCGTGAATTCCGTGATATAGTTGATTATTTCATGATGAGTTTTAGTGAAGTTCATGGTAAAATTGAAGAAATGATATTGATGGGAATTGGAATTTATAATTGAATTACAAAATATAAAGAATTGTTTTTACTGAAGGCCATGAAAATTATATTTTGTATAAAGAATAAAGGTGGCGTTATTTCATTAACATTAAGGAGAACTAAATAATTATATATGTATGATAGCTTATGTTTTTCAGGATAAATTTATTTTATATAGAAATATACTAAGGTTAGTAATTTAGCTTAGCCTTAACCAAGAATAATGGTCCAACCACATGATCCGAAGGGATCATCTCTATCCCACACATGTTGGAGGAGGAATCTATGATGTCGGAGAGCCAACCACATGGGCTCTCATGGTGATAAGTGTAGGTTTGTAAACCATCATGGGTAGCAGGGGATATATGTGGGAAAATAACCAACATTTTTTACACTTATTGGCATAAATAGAGTTTACCGGGTTGGCCCACCCCATTTCATTGTGTGAAATTTTTCCAGGTACCATCCCTAGTGCCTGCTTGAGTGAAAGAAGGAACACTATTTCTTATTAATAAGAGCCATGTGTGTGTTGAGAACTGATGTGAGATCTTGGGACATAAATGATATTGTACCTTTATAATTAAATATATGGATATATCATATGATTTTTTATTGATATTGATAGAATGACACATAATACTCATTGTCATCATTTTTCTCTTTGGCCTAATGATTACTTCTATGTGTATATTCTTTAACCTTCCATCCCCGATTGAGCTCGATAAAACCTATATCTATAGTCCATCCATTTCTATTAATTATACTAGGTCAAATAAAACTGGACCAATATACCAAATCCATGTACGTAAATTTTTCTTCATGAATGTCTATTAATCAAAGAACCACAATGACTGTAAGAGTTAATCACATGATACCATAACGTGAAGTTCTATAGATCACATGATAGTTGGGTGACAATCAACCGAGCCATGTTGATACTCATCTATCCATCATGTAAAGAATAGTGTATCTTCAAATCACATACAACATCCATATTTTAAAATTTTATCATAAAAATTATTTAGCGGATATTGAATGACTATCCATATATAATTTACATGATCAACAGAGTGACCGTGAGAAGAAATTGTACGGATCGTGTGATCTCTCCAGCATAGCATGAATTAGATGATATCTTTGGGAATTTAATTATTAGTTTCTGGTCATTTTTATCAAATACAATAATTTTATTAGAGGTTATATGGTAGATCCTTGATTATAAATATAGAGGAAATGGTGATGAGATATGTCCTGAAATATTAAAGTTCTCTCATTAAATATAGCGCATCCACGTGTATTGATATCATTAAAAAAGGAGACAATGTGAATTGTTCATGTGAAGGAGATCTAGGAAGCTATTATCTAATGAATATAGAACCATGAACATCCTTGTTTATGTGAAGGATATGATCTATGAGCTTATTGATCTTTTTAAGGTGATCCCACATGATGCACTAGTCTAGTGAATAATAAACTTGTATATTTTTTTCTCATGATATAAAAGAATGCAACATGTTATGATCATGTTAATAATCCCTAGTAAAACCCTTATTTCATGAAGAAGATCCACACAGTCCTTCTAGGTCTTATGATGCAAAAGATAAGATAATTATGATCCATAAATATATTTCATTAAGGTAGATAGTGATATTGAAGAAAAAACTTATGACCTTGATATACAATGTCGTGTATGAAGTGTTTGAGGATCCAGAGTCAATTGAAATGCGAAGGAGATAGAAAGAGTTCATGTGATTTAATCAAACGAGTCCCTTATGTGAATCCATTATGAAATTCTGGTTCATGTGAATAAAACTAGAATGTTAGTTGTGAGTGGTCACATCTACAAATAATGCACATGAGCCTCAGTCCAGTTGGTGAGGTATCCTTAAGTGCTTCTGTGTGACCCAGGTTCAAACTAGGAAGAGGCATATTTCTAGGGGGCAGTGTAGCAGTACTGTAGCTGGTACTGTAGCTGGCACTATAGTAGTATTATAGCATACTATACACTATATGGTACTGTAGCAGAACTATACACTCTGTAGGTACTATAGCAGAAGAGCACAATGTGCATGTACTGTTGCCGAGCTATACCCTGTACGGGCACTGTAGCAGGCACTGTGGTAGTTGTTGTTTGGTACTGTACCTACTAGAACTATTCAACTTAGGCCATTAGTTTGGGCTTGGAGTCCATATGGTAGTCGATCCACTCATGACTTCAGTTTACTAGGGCTTTTGGTCCACCCTTAAAGTCATCGAGCCACCTCAAGGCCTTCGGGCCGCATGCAGTTTCCCTAGACAGACTCTATAAAAAGGAGCAGCCCAAAAGAGGATTCAGAGCAGGTGCACTGACCAGAGTAGAGCCAAATTCATTGTTATAGTGAGAGGGTATGAATATGCCATCAGGACCAGCCTATGAATGCACGAGAAGCCTAGCCAGATGTCCATGAAAAGGTGGAGAGCTACTATCATGATGTAGAAGATGGGGTGGAGATGTTCCTTGAAGGTAGTCTTGTTGAATCCCTTAAGACCTTCAGGTTATGTAATCTCCTAATCAAACATGCCTTGTAATCTCTAATCCTACGGGCCTTGTAAGGGTTCCCACACCTAAATTTAAAGAGAGTTTATAAAATATAAATAAACAAAAGTATTCCTTTGGGCCATTTAGGAAGGCACATGAACATATGAAAGAATACAAGTATATTTTTCATTGTTACATATCTATGGGTTGAATGTGTGATTTTTATTAAAAAGATGTGATATTCATTATTTTTTGAACATGTATATGGTCATACAACATATACATATACCATACAATAACCCATTAAAAACCAGTGTGATGTTTCTTGATATAACACATATTATAACAATGATAACATTTTTTTATATTCTAGTTCATCATTCAAGAGGAAGTATTTGAGATTGTGTGAAAGATTTTTTTTCATAAGATAATATTTAAGATCTTGAATATAATTTCACAATTTTTTAATCCATGATATTCATTGAATGAATGAGTATCTACCTGAGTATTTGATAATTTTAGAATAACACAACATGGAGTGTGATGAAATGGTCTTAAGTTGATCATTTTAAGTAGGTAATGAGTTGAAGTATAAGTTGCATATTCCACTTATTAAAGTGTTCTGGGCCGATGAACATAAATTTTTTTTATACTAAAATAGTTGTAGAAGTCAATTTAGAAATAAGATTATCGAGTTTATGTAAACATATTTAGTGTAGAAGAGAGATAGTGTTTAGAAGTTTTTTGAATATCTTTTGAAGAACCAGTGGCACAATAATAAATATAACCATTAAAAACTAGGGATACCATTATAAATAAACCACTAAATCTAGAATATTAATAATTTATTAAACAAAATTATGTGCGAATTTGAGGCATTTGTAATCATTAAAAATTTAATGTTATAAGAAAATACACAATAGAGCCAATGTTTTCTCATGAAATGTAGTAGGTTCTCTCATCAAGATAGAACATTTTAAAAATCTATATGTACTATTGTTTATTTTTTCAATTTCATTTCAGGTGAATGTGATTGTGGATAGAACAAAATATATCCATTCCTCTTAACTGGGGAAATTATTTTAGATTAAGTGTGGATAATTGATAAGAAATTATAAACTCTATAAAAAATTGGATCGATTCATTCACCCCCTCTCAATGTCCTTACATGATCCATCTGGGCTCTATACAAAATTGAAATATGTGAAGGATTGGTTTCCTTATATCATTTGATTATTCTACAACCAGTTTGAAAGAGGTTTCATTGGATAGAATATTATGTCGTGGTATAAATCATACCATCCATGCCCACCATCAATTTTTTTATGACAATTGAAATTTTCAACCAGTGGTACTAAAACACTAGTACCCAAATTAACATTCAAACAAAGAATATTTTACCATTCAATTTATTATTAATTAGTTTTCATTC
The DNA here is from genome assembly GCA_963277665.1 of Viscum album. NCBI lineage: Eukaryota > Viridiplantae > Streptophyta > Magnoliopsida > Santalales > Viscaceae > Viscum > Viscum album. The sequence goes on from OY728151.1 coordinate 177,568,275, forward strand.
CATATATTTATTATGTTTTCATTGCATTATTGTAGGAATATATTTGTAGAAGCTAGGAACATAACTCAAGGATGAAATTTAAATAAAAAATCATGTCATATCACACCGTGTCTTTAGTTTTAGATCCCATATTATTCTAAATCCTTTTGAGGAAAAAATGGAAGTGTAGATATATCCTATGTTTTTGGGGGAATGAGCATATTATTTATTGATTATCTGTGTCCTCTATTTTTGTTTTTTCAATATATTAATAGAATTCTACATCATAATTTTCTATTTAATTTTTGTGACTTTTTTGGATTCTTGAGCTAAATCAAATATGATTCAAAATTAAAACCATCTAAATATTTTCATTATACTAATTGATTTTAATTTCAAAGGATTTAAATTATTTTTAAATGGATTTCATATGATAATTTCCAATAATTTCATTTAGTAAATTTTATTTACTATGAAACTCATCTACCATAGTACTCTACCATATGAAAATATATCCCGACTCAAGAAGTGCGTAATCATTTTTGACATTTTCATTACATTTCTATTTTACTTAAAAGGGTTAATTAATATTATGTGATCAATAAATTGTGATTATTTCTTATTCAATGATTTAGAGTTTATAATTTTTTTTTAATTTTATAGTTAAACTATTTTTAATGTCTACATTTTAACATGAGACCAACCTTTACATATAATCTTTTAATCCCATAGAATCGATGAAGTGTTAAATAGGTTTAAATCATTTTACAAGTTTATTTTTCATTACCTACCCTCAAACATAATATTTTATCATGGGGATTTCATGTTTGTGTGTGGGGTTGGTCCTTTTTTCTGACTGTTCTTTGGAAATTAATCCATTTTTGGTTCGGTGTAATTATTATGGGAATTTGAAAAATTTGTATGACTTAAATTTTGATATACTTCCTTCATATATCTTTATTCTCTAATTAAAAAAATAAGTGAAAATACAAAAAATATTAAAATATTGAGAAGATATATAATTATTTATTATGCTTACTTTTATGAAAAATGCCCATCTTAAACATTGATGGAATAAATTAGAATTTATTAATTATATAAAATATTCATCTATTCCCCCTTGTTAAAATGAGATGATGGAAAAATATTAAATTTAATAGAAAAAATTGGTGAATTGTGATGATTTCATTCATTTTATAAATTTCTTGAATCCTAGTCCATGATATAAAAAATGGAGATTGTGGTGTTTTATATGTTAGTTGAATTGGTTGAGGCTTATTTTTTGGGTCTTAAATTAAATTTTCATGTATTATGCATAAAAATACATCATCCTCTTTAAAACGTTAAATATTGAAAAAAAATTTACCCAAAAATAAAAAGTAAGTAAATAACCACAAAAATTTATCATAATTGATATAATTTATATGCCTTTTTTGAAAGATAAAAATTTTTACAAGAAAATGGTGATCACACATTATCTTGAGAATGATAAAAATCTATATTTAATATTAATTACTGTTAAGGGAATTCATTTATAGGGAGGTAGGTATTATATGAACATGAAGATTAAAATAAATTTGAATTTTATTTTATTTTTTGAGTTGAGTTATGGATGTTTTCTCCATGTAAAAGGCATTTTATTTTTTTTGGGCCTCAAAATTTAGTGTTATACTCATTTATTACAAGGAATTTTTATCTTAACCTAAGTATATGTGATCTAACATAGGTACCATATTTATGTGTTAATAATTGATGATTCTCATATTTTGATACATATTATTTTTTTAGTTAATTTTTTTAATCCCTCCATTTTTTTATTTTAAAGGTAATTGTATGTTTTTTTGTTTTATCATAATTTTGAGCTAAATTACAAAAATTGAGTAATTTTTGAATTTTATGTATTTTTATAACATATAAATATTTAATCCAAAACCATTTATAATGTAAAAAAATAATAAATTATTTTTTATTGGATACCATACTTGAAGGGTTATACTGTAAAATATGCTTAATCCCACAATATAATTCCCAAAAATAACATGAATTTTAGGCCTCGGATTCTTTTCAAAATTGTGAAAATTGATAAACATCATCCCTTACCTAACAAATAGATGATCCATGATATTAAATATTTAATATTGATAATGTATACACCAAGGATCAATTTCTTAAACTATTTATACACTATATTATTTGTTTTTCAATTTCATAAATCTTTGGGGAATCAAATAATGATAATTTGAATAGTCTTTAATCAGGACAAATTTTCTTAAGTAATCCTACCATATCATCAAAAAACATGTCGAAATAATATTAAATTTTGAGGTATCAAGTTCATTTCATATAGAAACAAATATCTAGTTTATTAAATTTTTATATTATTGAATTTAATGGGATGAAATGTGTTGTCCTTCAAAGGTATATTTTGAATAAAAATAGACACCATACTCCCTATAAACTAATTCCTACTCTTATATTTAAAAATAATTACAATTTTATAAGATATATTTATGAATTTAATGTTTTAATAATTTATTATATGTAAAATATGTATTAGTTCTTATTCCAAACATCAGTGATTTAATTCTTATATTTCACCCATAGTTATTCTCTCATCTAAGTGGTTGTTGAGAACTATCCCTTGTTTTAGTTTGAGGGATAAAAAATAATGTAAGAGATTCTTATGTATGAGTGTGTTCTCATCATTTTATTATTTGATTTTAGTATTTTTTATATTCATTTGGTTGAGTGGTTTCCTCCTCTTCCCTTCCACCAACTTCGTCTTCTAATTTATATTATTTATTATCATTGGTCATCATAATGCGACATATGATAGAGAGGAATTATAGTCATGATGTGATGGATATTATTTTGTATATAGAGGATGGTTGTATGATAATCACATATTTATTCCAATGGAGTTGTGTGATTGGATTGAACTCTACATTAAGCATATTAATGTGTATATTTTAAAAAAACAAGTATAACATCACCGTAAAGTCCCACGAACAAAAGATTATAACATTCTCATATACATCATTTTTTATTTTACTATTATTTGGATATTTTCAATCATAATTACATATCTTTATTATATGAAATTAAAATATCATGTTTTTCTAGTTAATAATTTTACAATATTTTAGTTATATCTATTTATAATAGGAAAATAGTTCGTGTGAGTGACCTCCTTAAAAAAATAACCAAGGGGAAATATTATACTACATTTTTTATAAAAATAAGAATTTATTAATAAGGATCCTTCATCAATACCTATTAATTTTATTTATGATGATTTGTAATAATTGGTTTTCATATTTTGGGTACACATCCTATAAAATTAGTAACATGGATCTACTCAAGAATGTGATATGAATAGTTTATAAATGTTTTTCAACAATAGAATTTAAAAGTAAAATGAAATAGTAAAAAAATTAAAGGTGAATTGGACACACAAAATTTTATAAATATTGATGGTTTTTGAAATAAATTGATTACTATGATATAGTTATGTGTGTAACACCCCGAGATTTTATGGGATATATTATTTTTAATTTCTTTGATGTCTTATATTATAAACTACATCAAGATTATCTTGTACTATACGCAACTCCGTATTAGCATGCAGTATACACAACACTATTCTTGCCTCGTGTTACACAAAATTTCAAGTTCGTTTTGTGGAAATTATTCTACGCAACACTAAGAATATATTTTGTTTAATATATAAATGTAATAAGTTATGATTATGTTATACACAACACCAAACAGAGCTTTCAGTACACACATCCCTAACTTGGCTTGCATTACACACAATCAAGACCTTCTTTGATAGCGTGTGTAGTACGCAATACTGAGTTTCACTAAACGAGATATCATTATAATATTATTATGAACTAGCCCTTATGATTAGTTATAACCACTTTTTGAAATTTTATAAATTTTATCTGCAAAATGGACATCATTTTTGGATTCGTAATATCAAAATTAGACTAGGGTGAATTTTTGGTATTTTTCTGAAAACATTCTATTTTTGATGATTAGTGAAAACTCTTGGTTACTATTTAAAAACCGAATTTTTATTTAAATAATTATTTATTTTATTTAAATTTATTTTATGTAAAAATTGTTACATAATACCTATATATGATCAATTCAATTCATTGGATTCATTTTATAATAATTTTATATAAATAAAAATTTTATTGAACTTTTCACCGTCTTTTACCCACCTTCTAGGAGAATTTGTTAATTTACATAAAACATAATTTTACCGCTTCTGTGAGTGGAATTTCGAAAATCCGAGAGATACAGTTAATATCAAGGTGTAAAATGTGGATCAATAAGATAAAAATAATTTTTGGTGAATAGTAACTTTTTACTTTTATTTACCATGGTTAAAAGTAAATATGGTAATTGAGGGTAAAAATGATATTATTATTACCCTAAAACATGTCCTAATCCTATTAGATAAGTGTAATTTGACCAAAAACAACCTTAGAAATAAAATATTACCCTTTAGGTTCACATGGATTAGATTAGGACATTTATTGTTATTTTATTTAAAGAAGAGTTAAAAAAGTTAAAATCAATGTTTAATAAATAAAACATTTTTAATATAGGGTAATACATATTATAAATTCGACTATTAATATTTATTCGAAAGATAAAAATATTTCCTACATAATAAGATTTTTTTATAATTTTTATACATTAAATAATTTATGTTATTTATGACATAATGATGATGCAGTAATTTCCTTATTAATGAAATATTAACATAATTGATGTTATAAATAACCAAATAAATTTAATTTGAGAATTTTTATGAATAAAACCAATTTTATATGTTAATATGACATGTTGTTATTGATTTAATTAACTTTGTTTGAACTAATCATGTTGTTATTAGTTTTACAAAAAACAATTACCAAATAGTGTCAAAATTGACAGAAAATTGCTTTTAAAAAAATATTATATTATTATTTGTTATTATTTTCCAAAAAATCTAAGGGACAGCCAAATGACTTAGATGAGGATATATATATTAATAATGAACCACTTGGGGTTTTTTGGCTTGTTATGGTACGTTTATAAACCATATAGTGTAAGAAAAAAAGAAGACACGGTAAACGTTAAATTATTTAACTTAGAGTAAAATCTAAATGATAAGGTTTCAATAGTAACCTTAACGTGCCTAAAACCTATTGGTTGAGAGGATATCGACCCATACCAACATTAGCATCGAAATAAATCAATTTAGAGCTATTATAAACTCAATGTGACTTTATTATAAAATAATATTTTATGATTTTTCCTAAAGTGCCCCCCTCCTCTCTTATAAAAGGGAACCTCCTCCCTCTTCTCTTTACACAATTTTGAGCCTTCATGCTCGGCCAAAACCTGCTCATTTCCCCTATAAACTTCTCTAGAAACACTATAGAGGTTCTGTTATCCTCAAAATACCAACTCTAGTGCCTTATGTGGAAGCTTAAAAGAGGTGCGTTGAAGAAGAGGAGGTCCGGATACATAAAAAGCATATGGGACATAGGGTAAGGGATAACTATTCTGATCTCTTTCTAATCTGAGATTGCTTATTCATAAGTATTTACTGGGGTTATTGTTATCATCCATGTCCATGTCTTCTAAAAAAATTTCATGTATTTTTAATGTCCTTTTTACCCATTTTTGACTTTTACTACATGGTATGGAAGGAATCATTCTTTTGTTTACCATACGAGGTACTTTTTGATTTTTTTAGAAAACGTACGAGGAGATTGTTTTTTTATCTTATAAGGCATGAAACGATTTTTATGGTTTCATAACACCTAATTTTCATGAAGATTCATCATCAATATTTCATTACTATTATCAACAAAATCCTTTCATTTTAAAATTTCATGGAATTTTGTGAAAATAAAATGATTTTGAAGAAGAAAGGATATTTTCCTCAAGAATTAATTGCAAGTGTTTTATCAAACCCATTTTCCATGTAAGATGACATTATTTCATATGTGTATGTTTCAAGTATAATGTATCTATAATTTACATGGTTTCATTTTTCTTATGATGAAATGATATCCATTTGTTTTATATGGATTACATTAAGATGGGATGATGTTTATGAAACCCATTTTATTCTTTGGGTTATGATGAATGATTTATGTTTATTTTGTGGAATAAGAAAGAATGATTTCATTATGATATGGGTGGGACCTATATATCCTTACATTACATTGGGTATTGATTTATATCTAATGAGATAGACATGGCTAAAATGGTAAGTTAATCTGGTTCAGTGATACAGGATTGGAATGAGGAGTGAACTCGATTCAGAAAGGGAATTTGTCCACTAAGATGGTATTGGCAGCAATGCCTTGGATAATATGGAAATCATATAATGTTCTTAATGTTTTTCCACAAATAAATATTTTATTCCCATGCTATATTATAATGATTGATGTTCCATTATGATCTATGCCTTACGTACTACCATGTTTTATGTCATTGCTCAAGATTTTGATGTTTAAATATTATGTTCATGTTTTTAGGTTCAAATGTATATGGTTTGTTTTATTTTATCCATTATTACCCTTACTGATCATTTGATCTCACCCTCTATATGTTTTCTTTTCCCCAAGATATAAAGAAAGGTTTTTGGTAAGAAAACAAAAGGGGAAGATTTTTATGGGAGATGTTGAAGATCTTTCACCATGAGTAGAAGATTATGTTTTTTGTTTCCAAAGACACTAAACTATTACGGTCCTTGTGTGTTGGTTTTTGTTATGTATTAAGTATTGTGAAGAACTAATGTAATGTCCATGTACATCATGCTTGATTCTCTACTGTTACTATCAGTGCAAAGGTTTTGTTAACCATTGGAATCTAGGATGCAAAAAATTTAGTGAGATCCCTAGAGATATTTCTAAAGTATGTATAGGGATGTCCCTAAGGATAAGTATAAGTATAGGATATACTCCTAGAATTATGGTAACAATATTAGAATTAAACCGAAGATGTTAGATATTAAAGTTACTCCCCATTTATTATATTGTTTTCCATATCATGATTTTTTCCTCACAGTATTCTTTTTGGGTTTTAGAAAATGGCTGGAAATATGAAGATTCACGATAATGGAGGATTTGATGGACAATGGAATGATATTATTCATGTGCAATCAAATGAAACAGAATTTGGAAGGAGAAACATGGTTATTATGCATAATCATCTATCTCATAATATGATCAATAATATCAAATTTGGTATGTTTTCTAACTCATATAATAAGAGAATGATGGAGTTTCATGATGATCATAGAGGAAATAAAGTTCAATTTCCCTCATGTAAATCATGTGGAAAGAGGAATCAGGGAGAATGTTTCAATGTAACTAAAATATTCTTTGGGTGTGGAAAATAAGGACACAAAGCCAATAATTTTAAAGGAAAAGGTTCATTTAACACCATGGACAAGGATAATGGTATTTCTAAGACATCAAAAATGGTTAAATGTTTTAAAGCTGGAATGTACGGGCATTATGAAAACCATTACTCTAAGGGAAAATTTCATGAAGAGAATCTGCATGGTTGTACGGGTAGTATTTATGTTGATGATGATGAGGAGACTACAAATGATATATGAGACGAAAGAAGTGTTGAATCTTGGTCAATGGTTTAAGAAGGTAGTGCATTCATTATATGATTACCAATAGTTATGTGGTATAGGTAATTTAATGGTAATATGGAATAAAGAAACATCTAAGGATTATTACACTATTGTTTTTCATAAAGTATTTGAAAGTATATATTGAATGGTACCGGTAACCACGAAAGGTTATTCAGATATTTTTGGAAAGAATATGATATGCTCATAATGAAGGGATAAAGAGAAAATGAAAATTTGATAGTATTTATGAGCTCATGACTGATATAAGGACTAAGTGATATCATGATTTGAGTATATAGAATTTTTTGAATTTTGGAATGTGGAAAGAGTTAACTTTTAACAACATTCATGTTTTCACTAAGGTTCAATGGGTATTCATTTTTTAAGAGAATACATGATTAAGGCATTCAAATGTTTGGAATGTGACCAACAAGACATATCTTATGATATATGGGGATTAATGATGGTATTTACTTGCTTGGTAGATGACCTTCTGTCAATATTTTCCTTATACTGTGAGTTTGGGTAATCCAAAAGATTAGAATAGATTAAGTTAGACATCAGATAGTATTGTTTAAGGATAGAACCTTTTTTCGATATTATTTTTGGAATGTTATAATAGAGTATTTTTAGAAAAAGGACAACTTACAGGACGAGTGACAACTTGTCCCGTCGGACAAGTTTTCAGGAATCGAACCCACAACTGAAGTACGACAGGCCTTTATCGCCTACCTCTAGCCTACATGAAGACCCTGGTTAGTATAAATTAGTTTCAATTTATTATGTGGTATTATATACGAAGTATATGTCCATTATAGTTACCATATACGATTAATCTCACCATAGATGGACTTATGTATATTTAATAACATTTTCTAACCATTTATTTGAGATATATAGAATGACCCACCGTTCTATCACTTGATCTACTAACGATTCATGAATAATAAATTCAACTTCATTTATTTAAGAGATGAAGTGGAAATTGTTCAAGGAACAAAAAATAGCGATATTGTACAAAAATAAAGTAAGTATTTCTTTTAATTCTTCAATATTATGTAAATGAACTTGAAAACCAAAAATGTTTTCCTAGTAACCTCATATCTGATGAATCAGACGGTACCTTATATCATAAAATATTTATGGCTTTGTGATTGTTGGATTTTTCATAGCCATATCCCCTACCACTGTCCATCAGAACATGATGGTTAGATTTCTCTTCCATATCCATACTTTCACCTATGTTCTCCTATGTGTAAACCCAATGATGAGTTAATTTGGGTAACCATTATGTTTTGAACGTTACTTTTTAAAATTAAGTATTAGTATTTCTTTTTACGATGTGGGTTTCTATGAATGAAACATTCAAGTAGTAAACGATGTACAACCCCGACGAATATCAAGGGAGACATTCATTTTAAGGGGGGAAGAATGTAACACACTGAGATTTTATGAGATATATTCATTTTAATTTCATTGATGTCCTCTATTATACACTACAACAAGATTAGATTGTACTATAACTAACACTGTATTAGCTTGCAGTATACACCACACTATTCTTGGCTCTTGTTACACACAATTTCAAGTTCGTTTTGTGGAAATTATTCAACGCAACATTAAGTATATATATATTTTATATATAATTGAAATAAGTTTTTATTATGTTATATGCAACACTAAACGGAGCTTTCGCTACAGTTCACCCTAATATGGCTTGCATTACACAAAATCAATACTTTCTTTGATAGTGTGTGTAGTAAGCAATATCGAGTTTCAATAAACGAGATATCATTATAATATTATTATGAACTAGCCCTTATGAATAGTAATACCCACTTTTTGAAATTTTATAAATTTTATCTTTCAAAATTGAATTCATTTTTGGATTCAGAATATCAAAAATAGCCTTGGGTAAATTTTTGGTTTTTTTTTTTGAAAACTTTCAAATTTTGATGAATAGTGAAAACACTAGGTTACTATTTAAAATCCAACTTTTTATTTAAATAATTATTTATTTCATTTAAATTTATTTTAGGTCAAAATTAATACATAATACCTATATATGTTCAATGTAATTGATTGTAGTCGTTTTATAATAATTTTAGATCTATAAAAAGTTTATTGAACTTTTCACCGTCTTTTACCCACCTCCTAGGAGAATTTGTTAATTTACATAAAACTAAATTTTACAACTTCTATGAGTAGAATATAGAAAATCCAAGAGACATGGTTAATATCAAGGAGTAAAATGTGGTTCAATAAGATGAAAATATTTTTTGGTTAATAGTAACTTTTTAATTTTATTTACAATGGTTAAAAGTAAATAGGGTAATTAAGGGTAAAAATGATATTATTATTACCCTAACACATGTCCAAATACAATTGGATAAGTCTAATTAGACCAAAAACAACCATAGAAATAAAATATTACCCTTTTGGTCTACTTGGATTAGATTAGGTCATTTATTATTATTTTATTTTAAGAAGAGTTAAAATAGTTAAAATCGAAGTTTAATAACCGAAACTTTTTTAATATAGGGTTATAAATAAAATAAATTCTTTTATAAATATTCATTATAAATATAAAATGATTTCCTATATAATTGGATTTTATTTATAATTTTTAGACTTTAAATAATTTAAGTTATTTATGACACAATGATGATGCAGTAATTACCTTATTAATAAAATATTAAAATAATTAATGTTATAAATACCAAAATAAATGTAATTTGAGATTATTTATGAATTACAATAATTTAATAGGTTAATATGAAATTTTAGTATTGATTTAATTAACTTTTTTCGAACTAATCATGTTGTTTTGAGTCACACAAAAATCAATTACAAAATAGTGTCAAAATTGACATAAAATACTTTTAAAAAAATATTATATTATTAATTGTTATTATATTCCTAAAAATCTAAGGTTCATCCAAATAAATTATATAAAGATATATATTTTAATAATTAACCACTTGGGGTTCGTTTGGCTTGTTATGGTAAGTTTATTAACCATATAGTGTATGAAAACAAGAAGACATGGTAAAAGTATAAATATTTAACTTAGAGTTAAATCTAAATGATAAGGTTAAAATAGTTACCTAAAATTTTCTAAAACCTATTGGTTGAGAGGATTTCTACCCATCCTCACTTTATCTTATAAATAAATCAATTTGGATTTATTATTAACTGAATATGACTTTATTATAAAATAATATTTTAGGTTTTTCTTAATGTGCATTTCTCCTCCCTTATAAAAGGGCACCTCCTACCTCTTCTCTTTACACAATTATGTGCCTTATAGATTAGCCAAACCCTGCCCATTTCCCTTCTAAACTTCCCTAGAAACATTATAGAGGTTCTGGTATCCTCAAAGTTACAACAATAGTTCCTTAAGTGGAATCTTAAAAGAGGTGCGTCGAAGAAGAGGAGGTTCGGATACATACGAAGCATATCAGACCTATGGTAAGGGATAACTATTCCAATCTCATTCTAATCAGAGATTGTGTATTCATAAGTATTTACTGGGGTTATTATTATCATCCATTTCCATGTTTTATAAAAAAGATTTCATGTATGTTTAATGTCTTTTTTACCCATTTTTGACTTTTACTACATGGTATGGAAGGAGTCTTTCTTTTTTTACCAGACGAGGTACTTTTTGACTTTTTCGGCAAACGTACGAGGAGAATGTTTTTTAACTAATATGGAATGAACATATTTTTACGGTTTCATAACGCATAATTTTTATGAAGATTCATCTTCAATATTTAATTAATATTTTCAACAAAATCCTTTTCTTTAAAAATTTCATGGAATTTTGTGAAAATAAAATGAATTTGAAGAAGAAAGGATATTTTCCTCAAGAATTCATTTCAAGTGTTTTCTCAAAACCATTTTCTATCTAAGATTACATTATTTCATATGTATATGTTTCATGTATAATGTCTCTATGATTTACATGGTTTCACTTTTCTTATGATGAAATGATATCCATTTTTTTATATGGATTACATTAAGATGGGATGATGTTTATGAAACAAATTTTATTCATTGGGTTATGATGAATGATTTATGTTTATTTTGGGGCAGACATAAGAATGCTTTCATTATGAGATTGGTGGGACCTATATCTCCCTCCAATTAATTGGGTAAATATTTATATCTCATGAGATAGACATGGTTGAAACGGTAAGTTAATCTGGTTCAGTGTTACAAGACTAAAATGAGGAGTGAACTCAATTAGAAAAGGTACTTTGTCCACTAAGATGGTCTTAGAAGCAATGCCTTGGCTACTATGGAAATCATATAATGTGCATAATAGTTTTTCATAATTAAATGTTATATTCCAATTCTATTTTATCATTATTGATGTTCCATTATGATCTATGCCTTACATACTGCCATGTTTTATGTCATTGCTCAAGATTTTTATGTTTAAATATTATGTTCATGTTTTTAAGCTCAAATATATATGGTTTGTTTTATTTTCTCCATTGTTACCCTTAATGAGTAATTGAGCTCACCCTTTATATGTTTTTTCCCCAGGACATAAATAAAGGTTTTCTGTAAGAAAACAAAAGGGAAATATCTTTATGGGAGATGTTGAAGATCTTTCACCACGATTAGAAGAATATGTTCCGAGTTTCCAAAGGCACTAAACTATTACGGTCCTTGTGTGTTGGTTTTTGTTATGTATTAAGTATTTCATAAAAGTAATTTAATGTCCATGTACATCAACCTTGGGTCTCTACAATGTGGGTCATAATTCAGACACATGTTCAACCAATCATGTTTCTATATTAAATTAATGACTAGAAACACTCTTATATATGGATTGATAATTAATGGGAACTTATATTAGGTGGGTAGAAATAAAAATCATATAATCATACTATAAAACATAAGAGTAATCTATAAAATAAGATGCTTGGTTACATACCTAAAAAAATTATAGATAATTTATCAAATCTGAAATGTTGATGTTAATATTCTTTTTTGAAATATGAATAGGGAAAAATTTTGCGTTGCATAATTTTGTAGAACTATAAAGATAAATCCCTACCAAAAATTGAATAAGTATGTGAAAAATATATGCAATTTTAGCCACATAATTTTATGTATTCTAGTTAGTCAATCAAGTATATAAGGTGAAAAATAGTATTTTTTAATGATCATAGTAGGATGGGATATATTATGTATTTTTGGCCTAAGGTAGATAGGTTTGACTTTGTGAAAATAATTTAAAGGGGAGTTGGTAAAGATATTTTATAAGAAATTAATATCCAACAATATAAGAATTTAATTGAATTGAACATCATTGATGTTAATAAATATCTAAATTATCCTATAATAATACTTGAAGTATCATTATTAAATACTCCACAATTGAATATAAATTTTTAAAGGTGGAATCAATTCATAAATTACATGTCTAAGAAATTATTAATTTATAGTGGAGTATCTCTCCATTAATGGAACAATTCCATGAAATTTGTTTTGTATTCTTATAATCATGTATTTCTTTATCCTAAAGAAGACATAATTCTATCTGAATTGTGGAATGGAAGGATGAATACTTTGTAGGTAATTTTTTAATTTAAAAAATTTGGATATAAATGAATGTATATAAATTCCTTATATGAATGATTATTTTTTTTCTACTCATAAAAGTGTAATGTATTTAAATAATTCAATAATATCCTCATTAAAAACATTAGTAGTATTTATTATATTTTTATTAAAAAAATATTATAATGAAAATTCAGGAGATAATGTTCTTGATGAATGTTTTGATGATGAAGAACTAGATATGGAATCTAGAAAATCAAAAATCACCCAAATATTGATCATTATGAAGATGAATTATTTAAAAAAATATAATTTTGATTGATTTCAATCTATTACTCAAACAAGAATGAGAAAAGTTGATGTGGAATAGGGAAAACATATTTGTGAAAAAATTGTTCCATCATACACAAAGATAATATGACAAATGGATGACACTGATCATTTATCATAAGTGGAAAGAATAATAATTTAATAAGTAAAAAAGAATAACTAATTATTGGAAACCACGAATAAAGAGTTGGACCCAATGGTATAGAATCATACGTGAGACCTAGTGGGTTTACCATAATATCACAATGTGATTGGTGTAAAATGGGTCCTTAAAAATGATTGAAAAACATTACAGAGTGGTGTAGAATAAGACTAGGTTGGTAGGTAAAGGGTGTTATTAGATTAAATAAGTTAACATTGAGAAATAAATTTCTATAGTGGCAATGAATAAATCTATAATACTTTATATATAGTAGCTATTTAAATGATGGTTAGAGGATAAACTGGATGCGAAGATGGAATTTATGAATATACTATAACTTTATAAGTAATTTTTATATAAAACAATTTCATATAATAATTATTTATATTTTATAGCATTATGTTAATTAAAAAAATATTAGACCAATTTCCTAGGAAAATGAAAAAATCTTTATTTATAAACAAATTTGATTTTTCTATATTATATTGTTTTATTTAAAATATTAATTCCAAAATTATAGAAATTATGTTTTTTGATAAATAAATTTATTTCTGAATTATACATCTCAAAATTATATTAACACGAATTTTTGATAAATTTTAGAAAGGATTGATTTTCAATGAATTGTGAAAATACTAATTTTATCGAAAATTGTATTTTCTTTAAAATTATTTATAAAATAAAAATAAATTTTAATTTTTTTAAAATTAATTTATTTTATATTAATTAAATATATTATAACTATGATTTATTAAATTAATTTTACACTTTAAATTCATATAAAAAATTTAATATTTAAAAAGACAATTTTTCTGAAAAAAGCTATTCTTGCCACCTTTTCTTGATTTAATATTAAATTTAATTCTACCACTTCTGTGTTTTGAATTTTGAAAATTTGATTCAATATTATTAATAAGTAGGACCATTTTTTTAAATATATCACTTTTATTCTTGGTTAATGTTAATAGTTACATTAGTAATTTTCGTTACCATTATAAACGGTAAATTAAGTAATTAAGGGTTAAAAATAAAATTATAAGGACTAGAAAATTACCATATCAAATGCCTTACATTTATTGGATCTTCCAATATCACCATTAATCAACCCATATTTAGTTATATTTAATTTTTGATCATTTGGATGAAATTTTTACATTTATAATATTTTATTAAAAGAAATGTCAAACATGTCACAATATGTTTTTAATAACATTAATATTTTTAACATAGCTATAAATAAAGGATTTGTTGGTTTTTAAATATTAATATGAAATAAAAATGATTTATCTTCATTGTGGAAATTTATTTTTAATTTTTAGTGAAAAAATAATAACTATAAATGCTTACACAACTTTGATGCATTAATTATACAATTAATGGATAAATAAAATAAATGCTAATACAAATATTAAAATTTATAAAATTTTTAAGAATTTATCTAATAAATTAATTATATATATATCTGTAATATTTTTTCGTTATGAGAATTTATTATATTCTAATTCATTTGTTGTCTTGATGTTATAAGTAAATTAATAGTTTGAAAATTGACATTATTGATATTTTCAGAAAATAATATTTTATTAAATGACATAAAATTAAAAAAAATATTCAGAAAAATTAATGTAATATGGTTATTTAAATATACAATGGTCTATTTATGGGTCATTTTTAATTTCATACTAACACTATTAACCCTTATAGTATAGAAAATTGTAAAATTATGGTAATTATCAAAAGAGTTAATGAAGGGTTAATACCAAACAGTAAGGGTTAAAAAAAGTAGAAATATGTATAGGTTTTTTTATGAAAATATATTTTTCTATAATCATAAAATATATTTAATAAATTTCTTGGATCTATTTGTAATTAAAAATTAAATTATATTAATTTATTATTTGCAAAATTCCAGGAGTTCTTCTCCCCTCTCTCACAAAGGGTATATCATATTATATTTACTAAACACATAAAAACACCTTTAGTTAAGAAAATATCTTCCAAAATACCTTCATATAATCCCTACCCACATTATAGAAGTCTACTTTTGGCATAATACAACTTTAGATGGTTTTAGTTTTAAAAAAAATGATATTATCCAAATAATAGACATAGTTTTTAACCACATGTTTTTGTTTTATTTCTTACACACCTACCTCAAATAATATTAAAATATGTTAAAATAAAATAAAATAGTATCATACATATAATAAATGATATTATGTTAATGATATGATCTATATCCATCTCCCCTTCTATCAAATTGAAATCAAAACCATCATTCATGTGGAAGGCAGACTATCGCCTCTAGAACCGATGTAATTAATTTTCCATCACAATATCTCACATCTGGGTATAATTATTTAATTAATGTAAATATATGATATTAAATAAATATTTTTAATTTTTTAAATATAATATAACAAATAATTTCTTACATTTCCATACACTAGAAAATAAGAATGTTGTTTCTGCGTATATATGGTCTTCCACCTCCACAAAGTGTTGTGAATAGTTTTTCACCATGAAATTACAAGGATAGTATATATAAGTACAATTAAACATATATCAGTATATTTATGATATTATGATAATTCTATAAATATAAATTATTCCTACCTTCTTTCTACTGTGATTTTTGAAAAATCCCACTGTTACTCAATCGTTTGTATGACCTACCGTCTCCAGGATTGTAACATAGTTAATTTTTACAACCATCTATCATAATTGGTTTTAAAAGTAAAATTTATTTATATAAAAATAATTATTTCATCATTATTATATTATATATGGTATAATAATTACTTATTTGACCATATTTGAGTTTCCAAATCCATTTTTGGACTTATGATGTGAATAACATCAAAACATCTTATGTGAATTTAATTATTTAAATAATTAAATGTACCATGTTAGGAGAATGAATAAAAGGGATAATAAACATGAAAATATTCTTAATAAATTAAATAATTAACTTATTTTTATTATTCCAAATGATAAATATTGCACATGATGAGTTATAATCATGGAAAGAGAATTTCTTTTAAAAATACTCTTTTAAATATTCTAGTAAAACTAAATTTTTCTTCTATATCAATAATTTAAACAATTATTTTATGGATGTATTTATATTAATATAAGTTAATTATATTGTAAAAATTTTGTTTAATTTTAATTTACTTAAAATGTTTTCAAAAAAAAATATTTTTACAAAATATTTTGACTTTCTTTATAAAATACGAATGAAATGTTCTATTTTAATTTATACAGTGATGATGACCTTTTCTACCACCATAAATTTTATTTTATTTTTGGATTAATCTAAAATATTTCATGTTTTATTCAAATAAAATCCCTCTTTACTTATGTTTGGGACAATTTAAAAAAGGATTCAAAATAGAATGGATATTTCAAAATCTAGAAATTATTTCTTATAGGTAAAAAAAGTTATTTCATATTAATGATTTTATATAATATTTTATGGTTATTGGGATTGTTTATGATGATGGGGGTTCCATTATAAACCAAATACATGTGAGCCCATTATATATCACTAATTCCTAGGGTAATGAGATATAGTTAATTGATTTTTATCCTTGAATATATTATGAGAATATACTGCAATGGTTATTCAAAGTATAACTGCGATAATTATTTCATGTGTAAATACTATTGTTACATCAAGTATAAATTTTATTGTTATTCAATTTTAATGTAATAATGATATTGAAATGATTCATCATGTTACCTAAATTATTTATCTAGGATTTATTTCAGTTTTTATAGATATTATGAGTTAACAAGGTAATGTAAACTATATTCTACTTCGTAAGGTTGAAAATTATAAATTTATAAAAAAATTATTATTAATATTTATTGAATTCATAGAATCATTTATGGGTTTCTATTTTTTCTTTATGGTTTATTATAAAAAATATATGAGAATATTTAGAGAGAAATGGTGATTTATAATGTAAGAAAATTATTATTTTAATCCTAAGGTATATTTTGAAAAATGAAACATTTAATTAGAATTCATAGAATAATTATTTATTTATTTATTTTTATTTCCCTTAGTGACATTTTTTTTTCTTACAGTACAATATAAATTTTTTTCGTTGCGATTAAATTTGCATAAGGAAAGGAATAATTTAAATTTAATGTCAGAAAGATTTTTCATGAAACTAAATCATGTTTTACATTAAAAGATTTATATTGGGAAAAATTGGATACTGCATATTAGTTTTGTCTTTGAAATATATGAGATAATTATGAAAGATTTATAATATAACTCTCTTATAATATAAATCTAAAATATTTTTTGTACTGAAATAAAATTAAATATAGTCTAAATATACTAGATTTAGTAATTCTTATTGGAATGTACATATAGTTGGTATTAGATAAATTATTATATGACTTTTGAGGGTAGTATAATAATAATAGAGTAAATTTAAAATATTTTAATTTATGTTTAAGTTGAAATCACAAATAATTTGGTTATTTCAATTTTGTATTATCTGACTTATCTCTATTTAGAATGAGTTTCCATAGAGGGAACTGTGATGTTAATGTAGGAAAGATCCAAGGGACTATATAATTCTAAATTAGATACCCATAATGTTTTTAATTATAATAGATTAGTGTGTTTAATAATTAAAAAAATTATATGGTCTGTAAATAGTGGTTGTATCCATTCCAAATATCATCCAGATCTATCAAAAACAAACTTTTCCAGAGTGGAAAATTTTACAAGTAAACACCCTCTAAAATTTAATGGATCTCATGAACCAGTGGTAGTTGAAAAATGGATTAAATCCCTAGAAAATAAATTTGATTTCATTGGATGTGTAGATCATCAAAAGTTATTTCATATATATATATTATTTTGAAGGTGAAGTTGATTAATGGTGGAAAATGTTAAATAATACTTAATACGGTTACGATATTTATTCTTTGGAATATGATGATTTTAATAATATCATTCTCGATAAATATTTTCCTAAAGATGTTCAAATTTTTCTAGAAAATAAATTCAAGTAATTGAATAAAATAAGGAATATTCTATGGTAGCATACGAAAAAAACATCACCCTATTTACAAGGTTGGCACCACATTTTATATGTTATGTTAACAGTAAGATGAATTGGTTTTACCTAGTATTGAGGCCAATATATCAAATGGAATTGGATTCCAAGGAATTCAAATGTTATGATAAACATATACCATGTGATGTGATGATGTAAATTGACTTCTCGAGTAATCATGTGTACTAGAAAACTAGTAGAAAAAGCAGTTAAAGTGGTAGACAATATGAAGGAATTGATCAATGAAATATGATTCTAAAAAATTATGTTTTCATTATTTGACAGTCATGGTAAAAAGAACAAATAGGAATTCCTTATGATGTCTAGTAATTTCATCCAATGTGGTACAATTTTTATATGTATTGAAATTGAAATAAAAAATATCATTGTTGTTGTAATGACAATATTGATGAAAATGCAGTGAAATGTTTCAAATGAATTGAGGTGGGTCATTATACACATGATTGTACAAAGAAGAACCCAAATGATGTAAAAAACTATAGTATAAGAAAAAAGTTATGGAGAAATCCTTTTTATCAACTTCATTAGATGTTAGGCCATTGAATGATGTGGTATCAAGTATATTTCTTATTAATTCATATTATACTAATGTCTTGTTTAATGTGGGGTCTACATTTTTTTCATTCATACATTTTATTTTTGTCAAATTGTTAATTCTACCTCCATAAAGTAATCCAAGACATATGGTAAAAACACATAGGAGAAGTATTAATGAAAACATAAATTATAAGAATATTCCAATCATTGTATATGGAAAAAAATTACGTACAAATATTTTTGCCTTTACCCTAGTAGAGATTCAAGTTATTATGAATTTGGATATGATTTATATTTAGCATGATATGATAGATTATAGAGCTAAGTATGTTTTTTTCGGATGATTTTATGTTTGTATATAAGAATGAACTTATACATTTTATAACATATCAAGAATATATAAAACTATCACAAGATGGAAATAAAAGTTATCTTGTAATTATTTTTTATATTACGGTAACATAAAAATTAACTATGAGATGGTAGTAAATGAATAACTAGATGTTTTTATTGATGAATTTCATGGTTTTATAAATAGAGAGGAAGTTGAATTTACTATTGAGTCTTTTTCTAATGCTAAAATTTTTTCAGAACCCCCTTATCAAATGGACCAAGTAAACCTTTTCTAATTGGAAATGTATTTGTATGATTCAGTTCATAACATTTTAATTCATCAAATCACTTCACCATGGGGTGATCCTATGTTATTTTATAAATATAAATAAGGATAAATGAGTCTTTGAATTTAGTATAGAGCTTTTAATAAAATTACAATTAAGAATAAGTATTTGTTTCATCATATTGAGGATTATTTTGATTAGTTCTAGGGAGCTCAGTATTTTTTAAAGGCTGAACTAAGGTATGGGTACTATTAGTTGAAATTGAATGAGTATTACATTCTGAAAATAAAATTTTAGACAAGATATGAGAATTATGAGTTTTTGGTTATTTTCGTTAGGGTAAAAAAAATCCACCTACTATATTTATGTATCATATGAATAGATTATTCTAAGACTATTTGGAATGGATTTCGTTTTTTTATTGAAGATATTTTGATTTATTAAAAAATTTATGGGGATCATGAAAAACATATAATGAATACACTGAAAACCATGAAAAAAAGCAAGTTATATGGAAATTTTAGCAAATTTGATTTTTGGTTATAACTTTTTTCATTACCTAAACACATCATAAATAAAGATGGCATACTATTTGATCCCAGGAAAATTAAAGTGGTTGATTAATGGCCATAAACTATAATATTTACTGAGATTCATTGCGTTCTTGGGTTGGAATGATATTATTTGTGTTTGTTAATATCTTTTCATCTTTATATAGTGTATCGACTAAGTGAACATGAAAAGAGTTAAATTCATCTGAAAAAAAATATGATTACTATTTTGAGGAACTAAATAGAATATTGTTGAACACTACAGTTTTTCCTTTACCTATAGAAATGTTAAATTTATCATATAAAATTATTTTTATTAAAAGGAATTATTTATGTCCTGATGATGAATGATCATGTAATTACTTATATTTCATGGGAATTGAAACATCAAGAGTTAAATTATATATCCCATGATTTGAAATTATCATCAATATTTTTTCATTAAAAATTTGGGGAAATCATTTATATAGGGAAAATTGTCAATCATATAATGATCATAAATTTTTTAAGTACATATTCAGTTAGAAATAGTTGATCAGCAGGAAAAAGAGATGGGTGGAATTGGTAAAAATATTATGACTACACAATTCATTATCAACATGGAAATTTTAAAATAATATCCAATTATTTGAGTGAGAAAAATAATATTGAATTAACCATTTTATATTCAGAACATGAACCATTGGTTAATGATTTGATGAATTTTGGTCTTGAAGTTACTAGATAAGGCATTTCCTTTGTATTGTTTAAGGTTTTAGTATAATCATATCTATTTGAAAGAGTTAAGCATGCTCATAAGGAAGAATGTGAGTTACATGAAATGGTAGAACTTGTTAAGAGGTGTAAGATTCCTAAATTTAAAAAAGGTAATTATTGTTTATTGATATTTAGAATGATATTATGTGTGCCTTGTGATTCCTAGTTGAATATAGAAATATTGACTGAGGATTAAATTTCCCCATTTTTCATTCATTCTATAGTACTAAGATTTACACAAACCATACCGAGTATTTTTTTTGGATGGAATGAAAAGAGGTATTTCGTAATCTACTATGAAATATTTGAATTGTCAATTGGTTAAAGTAGAATGAAAATTACCAAAGGGAATGATTTATCATATACCAATGAAAAATTACAAATGAAAAAATATATCTATATATTTTGTTGTTTCATTAACAAAAACTACATGAGAAAATATTGAGATTTGGGTTATTGTTAATTGACTAACTAAATCAGCACATGTCCTTTCTATTTGAGATACTCTATATTTAGATAAAAATTTTCGACTGTATGTTAACTAGGTAGCTAGGTTACACAGAGCTCCTCTCCCCATTTCATATGACCCTAATCACATGTTCACTTCAATTTTTTGGAATGTACATTAAAATTCATTTGGTATGGAATTAAATTTCAGTATGTATTTTCATCATTAATCTATTAGACAATTCAATTGATCAATTAAAACCTTGTAAGACATGATTTTTTCTTTTTTAATGGATTACCATGGATGTTGGGATCATCATATTTTATTAGTATAGTTTTTCTATAATAATGTTTTATATTATAATTTAAAAATGGATCCTTTTGAGGCATTATATTGAAATCAATGTCAAACTCCAACTTTTATGGGATAATGTAGGTAAAAGGAAGTTTATAGGACAAGAATTGGTAAAGGAAATGGCTGAAAAGGTAAAAGCAATTCATCAAAATATGATTATATCAAAGATTCGGATGAAAATTTATGTTGATAACAAAAGAAAGGAACTTTCATTCATGGTATGTGATCAAGTTTTTCTTAAACAATCTCAACGGAAATGTGTTATGAATATTGGAAAACTGGTAAGATTAGTCTATCGTTCTTTGGACCATTTTAAATCCGTGAGAATGTTCAATTATTTTCCAACTAAGTGGACCTCCCTCTGACTTTATCCCATGAATACGATGTTTTTCATGTTTTTATGTTAATAAATTACGTACCAGATTAATGTAATGTTTTGAGCCCCAATGTCTTTTAGTTGGAAGAGATATTTTCTTATGAGGAACAACCTATTTTTATTATTTAAAATAGATAGTATGAATTTTGGAACAGGATAATTTTCAATGTTATGGTTTTTGTGGAAAACTATATGGTTAAAGAAGAAACATGGGAATCTGAAAATCCTATAATGGAAAGGTATCCCCACTTATGTAATATGTGAATACAATTATGAGGATAAAATTTCCAAAATGGGTAAAGATGTAAAAAACTAGGTAATTTTTATATAAAACATTTTCAAATATAAATTATTTATATTTTATAGAGTTATATTCATTATAAAAACATTAGACAAGTTTTCAGAAAAAATAAATCTTTATTTGTAACCAAATTGTATTCTTATATATATTATAGGTTCATTTAAAATATTAATTTCAAAATTATATAATTATAATTTAGAAAAAATAACTTTATTTATAAATTATGCATGTTTAAATTTTATTAAGATAAACTTTTTAGACTTCTCAGAAAAGTTATATTTTTTTATGAACATTGAATAATACTAATATAATTGAAACTATATTTTATTTTAAATATTTATAAAGTCAAAATCAATTTTAATTTTTTTTTTGAAATTAATTATATTATTTTAATTTACAATAATTTTATTATTGTTTCTTAAATGAATTTTATACCTGAATTTAATATAATAACTATTTATAATTAAAAAGTCGTTTTTATGAAAAAAAATACTTTTCCTCATGTTTTTATGATTTAATTATATACTAAATCATTAAATTTTTGTGTTTTGAATTTTAAAAAATGGACTCAATATTTTTAATCAATAGTTCATAATTGGGTAAATATTCCCCATTTATTTTTTTTCAATATAAATATTAACCTTAGTAATGTTTGTTACCAATATAAAAGGTTAATTAGGTAATTGAGGGTCAAAAATAAAATGATAATGACTAGAAAAAACTCTAAAACATGGATTAATTTTTTCTAGGGCACATTCAACTATAATCATCCAAAATTTATTTATATAGAATTATTTTTCCATTTGGATTATATTATTAACACTATTATATTTTATGAAATGAACAGTCAAACATGTCACACTATTGTTTTTAATAACTATAATATTCATTGTGTGGGGAAAATGTATATTTTTTATTATAAATATTAATTTTAAAAATAAATGGTTTATATTTATCATGATAATTTATTTTTAATTTTAGTTATTAAATAATTTTCATAAATGCTTACACATCACAGATGTTGTAATTATTCAATTAAAAGAAAAATAAAATAAATGATATTAATGATATTAAAAGGAATATAATTAGAAAAAATTAATACGATAAATTAATTTTTTATAATAATATTATTGACCTCACTAGTTTTGATAATCCCAATTATGTGTTAATACGTGATTATAATTCTATGTTGAAAATAATATCAAAATAATCATTGGAATATGTTAATCACAATTTATCTATGTTTATACATACTTTGAAATAATTTTAACTCAATCTGGATATGTTTTTCATAGAAAAAAATAAGTGTTAAGTTCACTGGTATGCACATAACTACTATTATAGACAAACAAACACTTGGTCTTTGGTACAGAGTAGAGCTACAGATATGTAATTCTACCGGTACACTGAATGGTTACCGTTAGAGTAAGTCTATGGATATGTGTAAGTCTACCAATAAACAAAGGTCACTGGTCAGAAAATGACTCTGCTACTCAAGTCTACCAATACAAGATACCGATACAGATAGACAAACACACAGCTACTGTTATAAATACCTACCAATACATCCAGACAGATGAACAACTACTGATACAAAGCTACTGATACAGAGTTCACCAATAGAGAGATTCACCGATATAAGTAGTTACCAATTCAAGCAAGTTACCAATAGAACAAATCTACAGAAGGAGTTACCAGTATATAGAACAACTGTTTCACGAAGTAACTGCTACCGATACAAGAAGATATCAGTACAAGATCAATGTGCTACCGATAAGACCTCATCACTATACAAACTCTACCACTACAAGTCTACCAACATAGAGCTACTAATGAAATATATCTATTAACTAGTCACAACTACTTAAACTCTATTTCTATTTATTTATTAAGAAACGGTCATATTTAATGTTTTTAATGCACATACTATTAATTAATGATAGTTGTTTTCATTTCATGAAACCAAACCTCGTACCTATGAAAAGGTAATCATTCTTATTGTTAGGGCCTAAGGTATAAAAGGAAGATTGAGCTATAGAGAGTTAAGGTGGTAGTAGTGTATATACAGAATAAATATAAGTGACATCCATACACCTGCGTACTTGAAGAACACTAGACATACACAACACCATTCATACAAGAAGAAAACACAAGCTGAATCTTGGTCAAGGAGTGAAGAACTATAATGATCACTTCATACACTCAAGCTGGTCAAATTGATCCCAGAAATCAAGGAAGCAAACGAAACTCTATTTTCAAGACAAAAACCAGAGAAGGACTCAAAAGAATTTTTGTCAATCAAAAAGAGTCCAGAGTTGTACTTCATATCACTAGAGCATTCCAAACTCATATATACTCTGTCAGTGATTATTTTATTTACATTTTGAGCAGTGGGTGTTCTATATTTACACACTGTCTCCTGTGATAAATTGGAGGAATTCTAAATCCTCACACAACCCTTATATAACTCTTTTGAATCCCACTGTGGATAGTGGTAGATGTCAAGTAGGACCTGGATAGCCAGTGTGTTGTTGTTTTGTTTTCTCACGTAGAACTGTGGTAGAGGTCTTAGTATCTGGACAGTCTGTGTACTACTGTTTACCCCAATCCAGGGAGTGGATCAAAATTTATATAAATTGTTTTGATAGGACCAAGTCTCAGATTGAGACTGAACCTCTTGGTTAAAACTATTGTGCTTAATTTTTTTGGTTTTAACTATATCTTATATTCCACTACTAATTTCATTGAAATATAAAATTGTTTTAAAGTTACTTTGATAGTTAATCTAGCAAGTGTTTGCAACTATTGTAAATTAGTAGGTTAGTTTCAAAATATAATTTGAACTTATTATTAAATTAACTGAGAGATAATCAATCTTTTGAGAACCTAATTTAACTTTTACAGTTTTGCAAATTCACTGCAGTTTAACTTAGATCTTAAATTGGGGGATTTTAATAGAAAGTTTTTTAACATAGATTTTAATTGGAACTCAATTCACCCTCTACTTGAGTATCCACTATGACCAATATTTGGTATCATAGGGATGTTTTTTATTAATAGATTTTTTAAATACTCTGTTTTTCAACTGTGATTTTAGTTATATCATAAAAATCTTAAATTTTTGTTAGTTCTAAATTTTATCCCCTTAAATCTTTTACTAAAATCTTATTACGGATAATAGAAATGAAGGTGCTGAAACCAACAAGACACATTTCTTTAATGGTAAAAATTATGCCCAGTGGAAACATAAAATGAAAATTCAATTAGAATGTATGGGATTTGGTATCTGGACTACTATAGAGACTTAGTATAAGATTCCATAAACTGAAAGAACTACTTGGGATGATCTTACTAAGACTGCTTACATTAATTATAGTAAATAAATGAATGACCTGTATTTTTCTTTAGGAGATGAATAATTTAATCAAATATCTGCTTGTAATACTGCTTATGATATCTGGAACACTTTGGCTATTTCTCATGGGGGAACAACCAATGTGAAATAAATGAGATTCAATACCTATACTATTAAGTATGATAATTTTAAAATTAATTCTGTTGAATCTATTTCTGATATGTATCTCAAGTTAAATGAGATTGTCAACATTATAAGCTCACTTGGAAAAGCTCATCCTGCAAAGGAGAAGATTATGAGAATACTAAGATGTATTCCAAAAAGATGGAGAGGCACATCAGTTTCAATAGGAGAATCGTGTGGTATATGTTCACTGCCTATTAATGAATTAATTGGTATGTTGATGAAGCATGAAGAAGAATTTAATTTAAACAAGTAAGAAGATAATGAACCATAGAGAAAGTTGGTACCATCTAAATCTACTACCTCAAAGAGTAAGGACAAGGAGGAAGTTCACATACCTACTGAAATATCAACAAGTGAAGGTTCAGATTATGATAGTGATGGTGAGATGGATCAAATAGCCAGGAGATTTATGAAGTTCTATAGAAATAAAAAATTATTTAGAAAATCAAATTATAAAAGAAAATATGAAAACCAAGTTCATTGAAATAAGGATTGGAAAAATTCTGATAGGAGTGATGGCAGTGTCTGTTATTAATGTAAAAGGAAAGGACATGTAAAAGCTGACTGCCCGAAGATGAAATTCATGAAGAAATTAGACTACAAGGACTATAAGTACAAGAAAGATATGAAAGAAACTTGGAGTGCTTCAGAAGATAGTTCTATAAATTCTGATTCTACTCTGGATGAAAGCTCTCAGAAAGCTAACATGTGTTCCATGACAAACACATCTGAGTTAACATTGGATACTCCTGCATTAAATTCATATTATTCTGAAGTTGATTCTGATTCTGAATCTGAAAACATGACTAGTGAAGATTTTTTTGAATACTGTAATATTCTAGAATAAACCTGTAATGGGTTTTAGGAAAAGTATAAAGCCTTAAAGAAACAGAATTCTTTGACAAGCTCTGTTAAATCTGCACTTGATATAAAAACGGAAAAGAATGCTCAATAACTCAAGGAAAATACTTAACTGAAGTTATCCAATGAGAAATTAATGAAAGACTTAGAAAAGTTCACGAATGGAAAGAATGCTCTAAATCAAATGTTTGATAAACTAGTGGAACCAAAATATACCACTGTAATAGGGTATCATCCTGGAAATAGACAGATTACAAAAAATAGATTTATTTCTAAATCTGGACAGAATGCTGCTAGTTCTAGTGTAACACCCCAAGTAAATAAAGAATATGACATTTTCATATTTATCCATATTTGTGAATAAAATATTAATATTACTTTAAAGGGGATGTTATCCTCGATGGCGTACCCAACACGCAACAACGAGTTTCTTGGGAATCTTACGTTGCACTCTAATAATAAAATAATATTATTTTAAATGGTAGTTAACATGTAGCCGTTGTAATGGCGGGAATGGATAGAAATAAATCAAATATGATTATATATGTTTTTAAATGTTCTTACATTTATCCAATAAAGTATAGAGGCTTAAAATATGGAAAGAATTCAATTTTAGGCATATATGCCCTAGTTTTCACTAAAGGTTCACTTATCACCTTTTGATGTTGAACCATCATTAAATATAGTTTTGTTCACTCTTAAAAATTCTTTTGGACCAAATAAAACTCTTATTAAGAATCGGGACATCAAAATTTACTTTGTGTAAATTTTTGGTATCTTTCCGATAAAGTTCCTTTTTTTAATGAATAGTGTAAAATGTTGTATTTTAAGTCAAAACCTCTTTTTAATCTAATTTATTTATATGATTATATTATCTTTTGAATTGGTTTTAAAGTGAAATTTCAATATATTTTTACCTTTAAATCCAATAGTGGTCGTTGGAATTCATTTCACTTTGAAATCAGACTTAAACTAGTGTCAATCTTTCGATACTTATTGTTTTATAAAAACACGCTATTTGCTCTGACAGCGGGAATTAATTATTAAATTAATTAATGTGACTTATATGTTTTGAATTTTGTAAAATGGACTTCATTTTTGAATTTGGAATATCAAATATAGCTTAGGGTGAATTTTTGGGATTTTTCTGAAAAACTTCAATTTTTGATGAATAGTGAAACCACTAAGTGGTACTTATAAAAACTTATTTTTCCGTTTAAATGAAATTTTGACATCTTTGTGTTTTTAATTTCAAAAATCTGACATACATGGTTTTCATTAAGAAGTAAAATGTGGTTCAATGGGATAAAAATAATTTTTTGGTGAGTAGTAACTTATTATGTTTTTAATCGCGATTAGAGGTAATTAGTGTAGTTTAAGGTAAAAATAATGTTTTAATAATATGAAATGAACTTGAAACATGTCCTACCCTCATTTGATGTGTAATGGGCGACCAAGAAAATCCATGGGTCAACTTGGGGACCCCATGGAGCCACTTTGGTTGGGAAATGACATAAATAACATTTTATTTAATGTAAAAGTAAAAATGACACAAACATGATATGTTTTACTAAAACAATTTTTAAGTTGGGTTATACAGGTCACATTTTTTTATTATAAATAGTCATTGGAAATATAAAAAGATTTCCTACATCATAGTAATTTGTTTGTAATTTTTAGACATTAAATAAATTAAATTATTTATGACATCATAATGATGCAGCGATGACATCATTATCTGACGATTTAAATAAAATGAGAAGATAATGTAAACTCTATGATCTACACATGTCACAAACATATTGGATGGGTAGATTTCGAACCCTTATCACCTTATCCACGAATTATATCAATGTGGGACCTTTTAAAACCGAAACACATTTTCAAATAAAGTAATATTTCTTAATTTCCAAAAGTTCCCCTCCTCTCCTCTTATAAAAGGCCCACACCTCTACCTCATTTCACACACTCCTCAAGCCTTTGGCTCGGCCATCCCCTGCCCATTTACTATCTCCACATCCCTCTCCTAATCCTAGAGGATTCCCTTTGTGCATAATACTTTCAAAGGAAGCCTTTAGGCTCAAATCAAAAGGAGTTACACTTTTAAAGGTAATTTATTCTCTCATGTTCATTTGTTTTATTTTGCTTCTGCAACCCCCTAAACTCTTTTTATTTACTTCTTTTGTAACAACACCAGTATATTAAATATACTAGGATGTTTTTATAAGATTTATTCTAGCTACACTTTCACACAAATACATGAAATGGTTAAAGAACATACGGTTTCCGTGGATGGAAAAATTCTGCCTCCCGGAACGATGATTGTTCAATACTCATTTAACACCTTCAAAGGTGACCATTATGATGTAACTATTTTTATATATGATAGATAATATGTTTATTTTTTCCTTAAGCTTCTGTTTTTTTCCATTTTGGGCATACCTTTATTGTTTCCATTATGGGTAAACACGATATCTTCGTTTAAGGAAGTGCGGACTACCGCCCCCTCAAAGTGATTTGATTCGTTAAATACCATATGTGGGACGTATAAAGGATGGAACTATGATATTATATATGATATTATACTGGAATTATAATATACCTTTATATCATTATTATTCCATTCTATAAAATACAAAATAGAAATGAAAGTAGCGTTCATGCGTACGTACGGCTTACCGTCTCCATGAACGGTGCATTTCATTTCTTACCTCTAAATGATTATGTAATGTTATAAATGCATGAATGTACTGGATATATACGACATATATGATATCTACATCATGAATACAATTCTGGATATAATAAAAATTTGACCACATGAACAACATGTAATTGTAAGAAGTCCACTTTCGACTTAAGAACCAAATATCGACAAAACAAACATTATTAACTTAAATGATTAAATAATGTTTATAACATTGAAATAAGTGATCTAAAAGGAATAATTAACTATAAAAAGGTTCTTAATAAAGTTTAAATTAACTCATGTTTATTATTCAGGACGTTTAAGAACGATCGAGTCAAGTCGGACCCGAGGTAAGGGATCCTACTGCTCTCTTTCTTTTTAAGTACACACTTTTATGTCATTCCTTTTAAAGCTCATATTTATTGTTATTGGGATGTTATTTTATATTAATCTTACTGTAATTTTTATGTTCATGTGATGAGAGACCCTATTCTCTCTCATCAATCCATTTTGGAGGTTTTGAGTGGTGCCGATAGGCTACCGAATTTTCGTAAGAGATCAAACCTCTCTCTTTCTTTTAAAGTACTCTCCTTTATGTCACTTCTTTTAAGCTCCTATTTTTTATGTTGGGGGATGTTATTTTATATTCCTCTTTCTTTAAACATTATGTTTATGTTATTAGAGACCCTATTTCCTCTCATAAATCCATTTAGGAAGTTTTAAGTGGCGCCGTTAGGCTACCGAGTTTTCGTAAGAGATTATTCATCTCACTTTTATTCCCGTGAGATTTATGCTACATTTGCCACAAATTCCATTGAGTGGTGTATATACTACCCATTATTCTACTCTTTGTGTAATATACTTTCGTTTATGAGTATTCACATCAATGATCTATTGTCCTTCTTTCATGGGGTGTATGTTTTGAAAGATACCCAAGTCGGTAAGGGAACCTTTCACCCTCCTCTTTTTAAAAGACTTCTTTTGTTGGGTCTTTTAATTTACATATTGTTATGTTGAGATATGTTCTAATATATCCTTATTGATGTAAATTTTATGTCTAAGTGATGAGATACACTTTTTATCTCTCACCAACTCATTTTGATGTGATGTCGTTAGGCTGTCAAGGGAACTTTTTAACCCGATTTCTCTTTCTTTGGGTTCAACATGTAGTCATTGAATATGTCATCCATTGAATATGTGTGAATGACCTATTACTATTTTACACTTAATATCCACTTATATTGGTGTAATTATATTTGTCACACATATTTTTGAGATTGATTTGTCCTTAATTTAAGGATACCTTCTTTATAAGGGATTTCATCACATTTGACATTTCTATTGAGGGTTCATTGTTGTTATGAACCAATTCACTCTTATATGGTGTATATACTGTCCTTTTGAATATTATATCATGAATCCATTTATTCTCATGATATTATAAAGTTCTGATTAAATGTTATTCCTCAATTATTGTATTCAAGTGTCTCTAATTTTGGTAAAACCCCTTTAACCAAAATATCGTTTTAAATGTTTTAATTATTTGTTCTTGTTAATATCCATGTTTTCCAAATGGTTTTAAGGATTTATTTATATGGATATTAATGGTTTAAAATTTTAAGCTTCAAGGTGGTATGGGACTTCATCTCAATATCCTTTCATTGAGGCATATTTTATTTTATACACAACCTTCTTTTATACGGTGTATAAACCCCATTGACTTTTACTCTTATTCAAAAGGAATCTTTTTTATATGAAGTGTTTTACTAAACGACAAAAGAGAATGTTTTCCTTGTCGTACGTATGCGACGAAAATGACTTATCCGCCGCCGTGACCATTATTTGAGTTTCGGCTTCCTCTACAAGCCATACCCTTTTTTTAAATGAAAAATAAATACCATGTTTTACTTTGGTATTGAAAATGGTTTTCATAATGTTTTTATTATATCAATGTGTTGTATTAATATCTCATGATTGAAATGTGGAAATGTTATGTCTCCTTTATGCATGTTTTATGTGATATGAATTATGTTATGGTTCTTGGGTATATTTATAAAGACGGGTGGTTTCATGATAAACTAAGGGTGGGTGAGCTCGTTATAGCTCTCCAATGCATTGGGTAATGTGAAGGTGTGAAACGTTAAGGTTTCTCCAAAGATATTTAGGGAATATACTATGATGGGTATTTCAAACGTAACCAAGAGGGTTACTCCCTATGTAATAATGTTATGAATGCCTCAAGTTACCTTTATGTATTATGTTTTCTATGATTTATTCATGGGTTGATGAGGTATTTTAAAGTACCTATACTTTATGGGTAAAATATGATTTCATTCTTATGTATATATGAACTCATGTTTCCTTTCCATATTTTTATCACCCTTACTGAGCTTTTTATGCTCCTCCCATGTTTTTGAAATGTTTTTCACAGGTCAAGGGAAAGGTACATGATGTGGTGATAGTGTCAAGGATGTGTCAAGAAAGAATCCATGTTTTATTTTCAATATGATTCCATTGATGGGAAGAATGAATATTGTCTTTTATGTAACCACATTGTTTAAATGTGGAATGTAATGCAAGTTTCATGATCTAATTCTCTAAAACTCTAAACCTGAAAAGATCCTCAACGTGTAATCTTGTAATAACTCAAGATTAAGTAAGGTTTAAGGCTGTGGCCTTAGAGTTGGTATCAGAGGTCGGTTTAGATAACTTTAGAGGTTAGGGTATTCTCTAAGCACAAGTGACATTACCATAATGGTTAGGATTTCAGAAAGAGTCTTAGTTTTAGATAAAGTGAATGAGTAAGTATATCTTAGTGTTTATCTTAATCATTAGTACATGATGGTTTTTTTGATATACTCACACTGACCTTTTTGGTTTTAGTAAATGGATGGATCTAGCAGGCACCAAAGTAACAGTGGATGTGAAGGAAACTATGACAGTTTTTTGAGCAAGAAACTAAATGATATGGGAGCTACAATGAGAACTCTTGTGATTATCCTCAACCAACTATCTGCAGTCATGATTGACCACCTAAACCTTGGAGATTTATCTAAGGCATCATATATGCAAGAAACAAATCCCTACGGATGTACAGGTAATAATCATAAAGGTAAGTGTGTTCAAAAACCTATGTGTCAAAGATGTGGAAAGAAACACCTAGGAAAATGTTTCAAAGGGACAGAAATATGCTATAGATGTGGAAATGAAGGTCATAAAGCAAGAACCTGCCATGGAAAAAGGAAGCATCCAGTTGACTCGAGGAAAGGGAAAGAAGTTCTTTATGAGGGATCAATTGAATGTTTTAAATGTGGTGTGCATGGTCATTATGCAAACACATGTCCTATGAAGAAGTTTCGTGAATGGGGTCACTAAGAGCGTACCAATATTCGTTTACCAATACCTAATGCCATTCCGATTGAGGATGAAGAAACTGACAATGACCAATCAAAGGTATGTACTATTTCATGACTATTGTTTTCCTATTTTGGAATCTTAGGACATGATTCATGATTTTGTTTGTAGGAAAAAGGGGTTTCAGAATATGTTGGAAAGGAATGGATAATGGATCATGAAGAATGTTGAATGAGTAAGATGTCAACATATAAGGTCTTCAAGAGTTATGGTGAAATTCTTAAGAGTATTAAGTCTCTTTTGATGATGGGGTTACATTAGAAGACTTTTTATATTATGTGTAACCCTGATGTTTAATATAGGCAAATTTTATTCAAGTAATAGTTATCTTTTCTTTTGTGGACATAGTTATAAAGAACAATTTGGGTTTATATGATCCTTACTTTTGAGGTAATTATGGGTTAATATATTTTATGATTGAAGTGAAAGGTGTGAGATAAATTGAGGTTAAATTATATAATGGTTATTTTTGATGATTTTATCCCTTTTTGGGGAATGATTTGAGAATTATATAGTTTTGGAAAAAGGACAACACGCAGACCGTGTGACTACCCGTCGCGTGGGACAAAGCTGCAGGAATCGAACCCACAACCAAAGTGCGACTGGTATTTATCGCCTACCACTGGACTACATGAAGTCCCTGATTAGTTTGACTGGTTCTTTTTAGTTAGATGATTCTATGAATTAAGAGTAAGTTGATTTTGGGTTATTTATGAAAATGATTAACCTATCATGAAAGATATGTGATTAGGTTAATTACTTTTCAATACGAGACTTTAGGAGTAACTGATGTTGTTTGGAGATAAATGTTACAATTTAACTTGGAAGACTATGTGACTAAACCCTTCAATCATTTGGGTTTCAATCTTATATTGGTTTACTTTGAAGAATTTTATGGACAAATTGTTTATCGAATGGTCCTCGTTGAACTTTGGGTTTTGCTGGACAAATTTTGGAGATTAAGCATAGATTTTCTTTTTAATGGGTTATCCATTTCTGGATTATCTGACCTTGTACTAACCTTTTTGTTTTCGATTTTGGTTAAAGCCTAAAGACATGAGATGTATATAGTTCTCTTTTGTGGATTAGGTGATTCTCTAGAAGTTGATTATAGTACTCTTAATGCGAACAAGTCTCCTGAAATACTCGTCTATTGGAAAAAAATATGAAGGAATCTAGTAAAAGTTGAAAGTCAACATGATAAGTGATTATGTTTCCTTATGAATAAATTCCTCAATAAAAAGAAACATTAAACAAAAATGTTGTCTATTAGATTTTCCTACTGGGGAATCGAATACCGTTTAACCCATCACAAGTTTGTCATTTTTTCATTGTTAACTTTCTCCTAGACATGTTTATTGTCACTCTCCCTCAAGAACATGACCCTTTGCTTTTTATTCCATGTCCATGTTTTTCTACATGGAATCCTAGTATGGGTTAACTCGGGTGACCTCTGTACTTATCTTCCTTTATTTTAAAGTGATTGTTTTACCGACTCTGTTCCGATGTTGGACGTTCAAGGATGTTTCCAGCTCAATTTTAAAAATTGTGAGGCCACAATTCCCAAAAGGGAGGAAGGATGTAACACCCCAGGTAAATAAAGAATATGACATTTTCATATATATCCATATTTGTGAATAAAATATTAATATGACTTTAAAGGGGATGCTATGCTCGATGGCGTACCCAACACGCAACAACGAGTTTCTTGGGAATCTTACGTTGCACTCTAATAATAAAATAATATTATTTTAAATGGTAGTTAACATGTAGCCGTTGTAATGGCAGGAATGGATAGAAATAACCAAAATATTATTATATATGTTTTTAAATGTTTTTACATTTATCCAATAAAGGATAGAGGCTTAAAATACGGAAAGAATTCAATTTTAGGCGTATATGCCCTAGTTTTCACTAAAGTTTCACTTATCACCTTTTGATGTTGAACCATCATAAAATATAGTTTTGTTCACTCTTAAAAATTCTTTTGGACCAAATAAAATTCTTATTAAGAATCGGGACATCAAAATTTACTTTTTGTAGATTTTTGGTATCATTCCGATAAAGTTCATTTTTTTAATGAATAGTGTAAAATGTTGTATTTTAATTCAAAACCTCTTTTTATTATAATTTATTTATATGATTAGATTATCTTTTTAATTGGTTTTAAAGTGAAATTACAATATATTTTTACCATTAAATCCAATAGTGGTCATTGGAATTAATTTCACTTTGAAATCAGACTTAAACTAGTGTCAATCTTTCGATACTTATTGTTTTATAAAAACACGCTATTTGCTCTGACAGCGGGAATTAATTATTAAATTAATTAATGTGACTTATATGTTTTGAATTTTGTAAAATGGAATTCATTTTTGAATTCGGAATATCAAATATAGCTTAGGGTGAATTTTTGGGATTTTTCTAAAAAACTTCGATTTTTGATGAATAGTGAAACCACTAAGTGGTACTTATAAAAACTTATTTTTTCGTTTAAATGAAATTTTGACATCTTCGTGTTTTTAATTTCAAAAATCCGACATACATGGTTGTCATTAAGAAGTAAAATGTGGTTCAATGGGATAAAAATAATTTTTTGGTGAATAGTAACTTATTAAGTTTTCAATCGCGATTAGAGGTAATTAGTGTAGTTTAAGGTAAAAATAATGTTTTAATAATATGAAATTACCATGAAACATGTCCTAACCTCATCAGATGTGTAACGGACGACCAATACAAGCCATGGGTCAACTTGGGGACCCCATGGAGCCACTTTGGTTGGAAAATAACATAAATAACTTTTTATTTAATATAAAAGTAAAAATGACACAAACATGATATGTTTTACTAAAACAATTTTTAAGTGGGGTTATACAAGTCAGATTTTTTTTATAAATAGTCATTGGAAATCTAAAGCTATTTCCTACATCATAGTAATTTTTTTTATAATTTTTAGACATTAAATAAATTAAATTACTTATGACATCATAATGATGCAGCGATGACATCATTATCTGACGATTTAAATAAAATGAGAAGATAATGTAAAATCTATGACCTACACATGTCAAAAACTTATTGGATGGGTGGAGTTAGAACCCTTATCACCTTATCCAAGAATTATATCAATGTGGGACCTTTTAAAACCGAAACACATTTTCAAATAAAGTAATATTTCTTACGTTCCAAAAGTTCCCCTCATCTCCTATTATAAAAGGCCCCCACCTCTACCTCATTTCACACACTCCTCAAGCCTTTGGCTCGTCCAAACCCTGCCCATTTACTCTCTCCACATCCCTCTCCTCATCCTATAGGATTCCCTTTGGGCAGAATCCTTTCAAAGGAAGCCTTTAGGCTCAAATCAAAAGGAGTTACACTTTTAAAGGTAATTCATTCTCTCATGTTCATTTGTTTTATATTGCTTCTCCGACCCCATAAAATCTTTTTATTTACTTATTTTGTAACAAAACCAGTATCTTCAATATTCTAGGATGTTGTTATAAGATTTATTCGATCTACACTCTCACACAACTACATCAAATGGTTAAAGAACATACGGTTTCCGTGGATGGCGAAATTCGGCTTCCCGAAATGATGATTCTTCAATACTCATTTAACACCTTCAAAGCTGTCCATTATGGTTTCACTATTTTTATATATGATATATAATATGTTTATGTTTTACTTAATCTTCTGTTTTTTTCATTTTGGCCATACCTTTATGGTTTCCATTATGGGTAAACGCGATATCTTCATTTAAGGAAGTGCGGACTACCGCCCCCTCAAAGTGATTTGATTCGTTAAATACCATATGTGGGACGTATAAAGGATGGAACTATGATATTATATATGATATTATACTGGAATTATAATATACCTTTATATCATTATTATTCCATTCTATAAAATACGAAATAGAAATGAAAATAGCGTTCATGCGTACATACGACTTACCTTCTCCATGAACGGTGCATTTCATTTCTTACCTCTAAATGATTATGTAATTTTATAAATGCATGAATGTACTGGATATATATGACATATATGATATCTACATCATGAATACAATTCTGGATATAATAAACATTTGACCACATGATCAACATGTAATTGTAAGAAGTCCACTTTCGACTTAAGAACCAAATATCGACAAAACAAACATTATTAACTTAAATGATTAAATAATGTTTATAACATTGCAATAAGTGATATAAAAGGAATAATTAACTATAAAAAGTTTCTTAATAAAGTTTAAATTAACTCAAGTTTAATATTCAGGACGTTAAAGAATGATCGAGTCAAGTCGGACATGAGGTAAGGGATCCTACTCCTCTCTTTCTTTTTAAGTACACAATTTTATGTCATTTCTTTTAAAGCTCATCTTTATTATTATTGGGATGTTCTTTTATATTAATATTACTGTAATTTTTATGTTAATGTGATGAGAGACCCTATTCTCTCTAATCAATCAATTTTTTATGTTTTGAGTGGTGCCGATAGGCTGCCGAATTTTCGTAAGAGATCTAACCTATCTCTTTCTTTTAAAGTACCCTCCTTTATGTCACTTCTTTTAAGCTCCTATTTGTTATGTTGGGGGATGTTATTTTATATTACTCTTTCTGTAAACATTATTTTGATGTGATTAGAGACCCTATTTCCTCTCATCAATCCATTTTGGAAGTTTTATGTGGCGCCGTTAGGCTGTCGAGTTTTCGTAAGAGATTTTTCATCTCACTTTTATTCCCGTCAGATTTATGTTACATTTTCCACAAATTCCATTGAGTGGTGTATTTACTGCCCATTATTCTACTCTTTGTGTCATATAATTTCGTTTATGAGTATTTACATCAATGATCTATTGTCCTTCTTTCATGGGGTGTATGTTTTGAAAGATACCCAAGTCGGTAAGGGAACCTTTCACCCTCCTCTTTTTTAAAAGACTTCTTTTGTTGGGTCTTTTAATTTACATATTGTTATGTTGAGATATGTTCTCATATATCCTTATTGATGTAAATTTTATGTCTAAGTGATGAGATACACTTTTTATCTCTCATCAACTCATTTTGATGTGATGTCGTTAGGCTGTCAAGGGAACTTTTTAACCCGATTTCGATTTCTTTGGGTTCAACATGTAGTCATTGAATATGTCATCCATTGAATATGTGTGAAATACCTATTAGTGTTTTACACTTAATATCCACTTTTATTGGGTGTAATTATATTTGTCACACATATTTTTGAGATTGATTTGTCCTTAATTTAAGGATACCTTTTTTATAAGGGATTTCATCACATTTGACATTTCTATTGAGGGTTCATTGTTCTTATGCACCAATTCACTCTTATATGGTGTATATACTGTCCTTTTGAATATTATATCATGAATACATTTATTCTCATGATATTATAAAGTTCTTATTAAATGTTATTCCTAAATTATTGTATTCAAGTGTCTCTAATTTTGGTAAACCCCTTTAACCAAAATATCGTTTTAAATGTTTTAATTATTTGTTCTTGTTAATATCCATGTTTTCAAAATGTTTTTAAGGATTTATTTATATGGATATTAATGTTTTAAAATTTTAAGCTTCAAGGTGGTTTGGGACCTCGTGTCAATCTCCTTTCATTGAGGCATATTTTATTTTATACACAACCTTCTTTTATACGATGTATAAACCCCTTTGACTTTTACGCTTATTCAAAAGGAATATTTTTTATATGAAGCGTTTTACTAAACGACAAAAGGGAATGTTTTTCTTGTCATACGTATGCGGAGACAACGACTTATCCACCACCGTGACCATTATTTGAGTTTCGGCTTCCTCTACAAGCCATACCATTTTTTTAAATGAAAAATAAGTACCATGTTTTACTTTGGTATTGAAAATGGTTTTAATAATGTTTTTATTATATCAATGTGTTGTATTGATATCTCGTGATTGAAATGTGGAAATTTTATGTTTCCTTTATACATGTTTTATGTGATATGAATTATGTTATGGTTATTGGGCATATTTATGAAGACGGGTGGTTCCGTGATAAACTAAGGGCGGGTGAGCCCGTTAAAGCTCTCCAATGCATTGGGTAACGCGAAGGAGTGAAACGTTAAGGTTTCTTGGAAAAGATTTAGGGAATATACTGTGATGGGTATTCCAAACGTAACCAAGAGGGTTACTCCCTACGTAAGAATGTTATGAATTCCTCAAGTTATCTTTATGTCTTATGTTTTCTATGATTTATTCATGGTTTGATGAGGTATATTAAAGTACCTATGTTTTATGGGTAAAGTATGATTTCATTCTTATGTATATATGAACTCATGTTTCCTTTCCAAATTTTTATCACCCTTACTGAGCTTTTTATGCTCATCCCAAGTTTTTGAAATGTTTTTCACAAGTCAAGGGAAAGGTACATGATGTGGTGATAGTGTCAAGGATGTGTCAAGAAAGAATCCATGTTTTATTTTCAATATGTTTCCGTTGATGGGAAGAATGAATATTTTATTTTATGTAACCACTTTGTTTAAATGTGAAATGTAATGCAAGTTTCATGATATAATTTTCTAAAACTCTAAACCTGAAAAGATCCTCAATGTGTAATCTTGTAATAACTCAAGATTTAGTAAGGTTTAAGGCTGGGGCCTTACATCTAGTTTTGGAAATGCATGTGCTTCAACTATTTATTCACATGGATATAGATAAAATATGTTTTATGTTTCAAAATAAATTGAATCTATTGATTTTATGAGACCCATTAGACAATATTTGGTTCCTAAATTTTTTCTTGCTAACCTATCTAGACCCAATAAAATCTGGGTACCAAAATCATTTTCCGTTTAAACCTGTTTTGTAAGAAACATGCTTAAAGAGTTCCCATAAGAAGGTATGGTACTTGGACAGTGGATGTTCAAGTCATATGACTGGATATTATTCATGCTTCAGATCTTAATCAATGTTTATGGAGTCCATGCCACATTTTGTGATAATTCAAAAGGAAAAATCATTGGCTTAGGCCAGAATGGTAGCACTGATTCAGTTTTAATTTCTAAAGTATTATTTTTTGATGGACTTAAATATAATCTGTTATGTATTTCTCAGTTTTGTGATGATGGTTTCAATGTTAAATTTGAAAATGATTCTTGTAATGTTTTTAAGTGTAAAAATATTTTAGTATTTTCTACTTTAAGAAATGAAAATGTTTATGCAGTTGATTTCAATTATTTAGATAAACAAAATGTTACTTGTTTAAATGCTTTTCATAAAGATTCATGGATATGGAACAAAAGACTTTGCAATGAAATATTCATTCACTTAGAAAAATAAATAGGAAAAATTTAGTTAGAGACCTACCTAAACTTGAATTCCCAGCTGATAAATTTTGTAATCCCTGTCAAAAGGGAAAGAAACATAAATGTTTCTTTTAAATCAAAGAAAGAATTCTCAATGTCTCAACCTATTGAGTTGGTTCACATGGACTTTTTTGGACCTTCTAGAGTTTTTAGTTTAAATGTGAAGCACTGTGTCTATGTATTAGTAGATGACTATTCTAGGTACACTTGGGTATACTTCATAACTCACAAAAGTGAAGCTTGTTCCTAATTAATTAAATACTCCATGTTTGTAGAAAATCTTTGCAGACTTAAGATTAAGACCTTGAGAAGTGATCATGGTTGTCAGTTTGAAAATCATGAGATTGAATCTTACTTCTTACACAATGGTTATAGTCATAATTTTTCTTCCCCTAGAACACCTCAGCAGAATGGTATAGTAGAAAGAAGAAAAAACACTTCAATAAATTGTAAGAACTATGATTAATGAGTATGACCTACTTGTTTACTTTTGGGCTGAAGCTATAAGCATAGCTTGTTATATTATAAATAGAGTCTTGATTAGACATGTTCTTAAAAAGACCCCTTATGAGTTGTGGAAACATAGGAAACCTAAGGTTAATTACTTTATTATTTTTGGTTGTGAAGTCTTTATTCTAAATACAAAAGGTAACTTTGACAAGTTTTCATCCAAGAGGGATAAAGGAATTTTCCTAGGTTATTCTATAACTAGAAAAGCCTATAGAGTCTTTAACAAAATAACCAAATGTGTGGAAGAATCTATTCACATAAAGTTTGATGAAACTGATCCACATGAACCTAAGTCATCCCTTGAATGTCTTGATGAAGATTTCCCTATTATGGAACATAATGATAAAATCAATGATCCTGTTGAAAAGACATCTAGTCCTGGAGACTTTCCAGAACCTGCTTCTGTAGAACCTTAATCTTGAGAAGAAACTGAAATTTCTAGACCCACCTTTACTAGATCAACTAGGATTTTAAAGAATAGTCCTTTAGATGCTCTTGTTGGTAATCTTGATAAAGGTACATAGACTAGAGAATCTCTAAGAAACCAGGTTGAACATCATGATTTTTATTCACATTTAGAACCTAAAAAAATTAATGATGCAATCAATGATGAATTTTGGGTAATGGCTATGAAAGAAGAATTAAATCAATTTGAAGGAAAAAATGTCTGGGAGTTAGTTGAAAGACCTAAGGACACTCTAACCATAAGCACTAAATGAGTTTTTAGAAATATAGTTGATGAGTCTAGAAACACAGTTAGAAACAAAGCAAGGCTAGTTGCACAGGGGTTTAGTCAAGGGGAAGGAATAGACTATGAGGAAACCTTTTCTCTTGTAGCAAGATTAGAAGCTATTATGATTCTACTTGCTTATGCTACTCATCTAAATTTCAAGTTATATAAAATGGATTTTAAAAGTGATTTTCAAAATGGTTTTATAATTGAAGATATTTTTGTTGAACAACCACCTAGATTTACTAATTCTCATTTTCCAAATCGAGTTTTTAAGTTCTCTAAAGCGTTATATGGTTTAAAACAAGCCCTAATAGCTTGGTATGATAGACATAGTAATTTTCTTAATTCAAAAGGTATTTCTAAAGGGATTTCTGATCCAACTCTCTTTAAAAAGAATTCTTAATGTTGTTTTGATAGTACAAATCTATGTTGATGATATTATTTTTGGATCATCTAAACATTCTTTATGTATTGATTTTTTAACGAGTATGCCAAATGAATTTGAAATGAGTTTAATGGGAGAAATTAAATATTTTTATGAATTTGATGTTTTCGAAAATGATAATTGTATTATTTTAAATCAAATTAAATATATAAAAGATTTTTTAAAATTTTTTGGTTTGGATAGTATTAAGGAAAGTGATACACCCATGAGTACCACCTATAATT
The DNA here is from genome assembly GCA_963277665.1 of Viscum album. NCBI lineage: Eukaryota > Viridiplantae > Streptophyta > Magnoliopsida > Santalales > Viscaceae > Viscum > Viscum album. The sequence goes on from OY728151.1 coordinate 177,610,779, forward strand.
TAGACATTGATGAATCTGAGATACCATTTGATCAAACCAATTACAGAGGTATGATTGGAAGTCTACTGTACCTTAATGCTAGTCGACCAGATATAATGTTTAGTGTGTGTATATGTGCAAGATTTCAATCTAATCCTATAGAATCTCAATTGCTTGCTGTTAAAAGACTATTCAAATATCATAAACATACTACAAACTTATGATTATTTTATCCCAAAATACAATCATTCAATTTAATAAGTTATTCAGATGTTTATTTTTGTGGTTTCAAGTTAATTATAATGAGAACTTCTGGAACATCTCATACTCTAGGTATATCCCTAGTATTGTGGTGTAGTAAGAAGAAAAATTTTGTTTCATTGTTTACTACTGAAGCTGAGTACATTGCAGTTGGTAGTTATAGTGCACAAATTCTGTGGATGAAACATACTTTTTTGGAATATGGATATGATTTTGAACATGTATCACTAAACTGTGATAACACGAGAGAAATTAATATTTCTATGAATCCTATGTCTCACTCTAGGACCAATCACATTGATTTAAGGCACCATTTTTTGAGAGATCATTACCAAAAAGGTGATATTACGCTTGAATTTATAGGTACTAAACATCAATTAGCAAAAAATTTCCCCAAGACATTATATTCAGATAGGTTAAGGTAAATTAGACATGAATTAGTAATAATAGACTTTGTCTATTAGAAACCTCACTATTATACCTCACTAGTATGAAACCATATTGTTATACCTCACTCATATGAAACATCACTGTTATACCTCACTGGTATGAAACCTCACTTTTATACCTCACCGGTATGAAGCCTCACTGTTATACCTCACTGGTATAAAACCTCACTTTTATACCTCACCAGTATGAAACCTCACTGTTATACCTCACCGGTATGAAACCTCACCGATATACCTCACTGTTAGTGGACCTCACCATTAGGAATTATAACCGGTATACCATACCGTTAGTATGTTCTGCTTTAAACTTCTGTCTTTAGCCGCTAGAATTTGTATCATTTATACTTTACTTATTATATTTTAATTATTTATTGTATGATTATTAAATGATAAAACTATGTCTAAGTTACTTCTCAATCCACTAAACTCTCTTCTCTCAAACCCAACTCCTCGAATCCCTGAATCTCGCGAAAACCCTAAGTTCCTTGAACCAGAGATGGAAAAAACCAAACTCCCAATTGACAGAGACGACATTGATGAGCCGAATGCGAAGAAGCAGAAGATAGGTCCTGAAGTAAGTAATAGGGTCAGTAGAACAAGGTTGGGGAGGCGTCCAGTGAACCCTCATTTACAAAATAGAGATATTTTAATCGAGAAAGAGCTATGCGTGGAATGGTTGATGTCTAGTAAATCATTAGTTTTAGAGGTTCTGGAAGAAAAGAAATGTGTACAGTGCTTCTCGAATAACAATTTCCCATACAATCTGAAGCTATTAAGACATTTCTATGAGTCTGTGAGTTTTGATAAATCTGATGAGGAAAATAGAATGGTTTCATGTGTAAATGGAAAGGAAATATCCTTTTAATCTATTGAGTGGGATGAGTACTTGAGAGTACAACATGAAAGAGTTTTTGAATATTCATCAAAGACCGTACCACCTACTGGTGATGTATTTGATTATGAGACTACCTTAGAGGAGCTCACTGGTAGTGGAAAAAAGAGAAAGTTGGTTGCTGCTGAAATGGATGGAGAAAACAGATTGTTATTCAAATTTGTGCAACATTTTCTAAGTGCAAGAAAAGGGAACTTTGCAAATTTGAGATATCAAGATATCTATCTGTTACATCTCTTGAGACATGGTGTGAAAGTGAATATGTGTATGCTGTTAATGATTCAAATGGAGGATATGACCATACTCAAATTAAAGACCAATTCTTTATTTGTTTCAAAGTTGATTTCGATTATGATTAAAGTAAAGGGAGTATCTGAGTCTCATGATGAGACAGTGGTGGTTAGAAACAACTTTTTTATCACAAGCACAGTGTGTAAGTCCATGAAGATAAACTGGAAACCACATAGAGGGGAGTGGGTTTCTGATGATAAGATGTTGTATGATAAATTTAATCTTGTGGATCATCCTTCTAGGCATAAGGATGTGAGGGATCCTGGTCTAGGGCCTGATGTGGAGGAGCCACAGTATATTGATGATTCAGAAGATGAGGATTCCTCTTCAGTAGATGGAGGAGATCTAGACTTTCCCCCTAGCCTAGCTCCTAAAATTGTGTCACAAGAAAAAAAAGTTCAGTAGAGATCAGATCAGGAAGAGGATTCTTGAGAGAATGAAGAAGAAGTTCATGCAAGTGAAGCATATGTTTCTGTCAGCTTGAGCCTTAGTAAACTGATTGGACACTCCTTAATGCCTGCTGAGGAATTTAGTAACGTTGATAGACCTACAAAAATTCCTGAGGAGCCTCCTGATGTTGAATAAATATAGATAGTTGTGCAAGATTTATCTAAGGAAGACCGAGCTGATGAAGAATCTCTTTCTATACAACAAAATGTACCAGTTGAGGGGGTGTATCCAACCAAACTAGCTAGTGTTTCAGTGGCTGTTGTAATTGAAGACTGGGAAGAGGACCCTGGGTTTTTAGTTTGTGGATTGGACTACCCTGACATTGAGGATGAAACACCTATTAGTGGACCTCATGTAAACTATAATATCACTTCTGAATTTTTACCTGAGGATGTAGTCAGAAAACCAGATATAGATCTATTAAAGTATGAGCTAATGGCTAGATTTGTGGAGGATATAAGAGGAATAAAATCATCCTTAGTGTCATCAATTCAGCCTATTATGAATGACTCAGTGGGTAGTTTTTTTTCAGAAAGAGCACCTATTGATGTTCTTGATAATATGATCTTCAAGAATGAATTAGAATATTTGACGACTGAAATGAAAGAGTCTTTGAGGGCTTCTGTTGTTAATTTAATGAATTTTTTTGTTGAGGAGGTGAGCAGGATGGAAAGATCTTTTGAACTCTTTCTTGGTGGTAGTGTGTCAAACAATGTGGCAGAGATAGTGGATGAAGTCACAGCTTTCCAAAATCATGTGTCGAGCATGGTAGAGGATGTTGAATTTATAAAGAAATCAGTTGTCTCTCTAGAATCCTATATGAGTTATAAATCTCAAGCCGACAAGGATTTGGATTTTGTAAAGAGTGTGGTTAGCCTGATGGTATTAGTGTATGAAAAATTTAATCATTCTATATAGAATAATGTTAGCACCCAGGATTTGGAAGTGAAAAATCTTATCAGTGGGATAACTAAAAGATTCAAGGAAACTGTGACCTTATCTATTGGTTCTCTTACTTCTAATTCCTCAGTAGAGTTGGATCAGATTCGATCTTTGAGGAAATAGGAGCTTGGTTCAGCTACAACCAGTGGCTCTGTGGACTTATATTCCCTAAGTCAAGTGGTGTCTACCACTAGGGATATTGGACAAATCATTCAGAATTTTAGGAGCGAGTCTACTACTTCTCAGAAGGAAGTCAAAGACAAAGTGGATTATTACTTACAAAGGGTTTACACCAAGAATCAGCTAAACAACTATTTCAATCTTATGATAGAAAACATAAAGATACCTCCAGTCAATAAATCCTTCAGGGAACAAGTAAGAAAACTCAGTGAGATGACTCCAGCCTTGGATAAGTTTTTGGAAAACAAGGATGATTTCATTTTTTCTATGGAGAGAGGATGAGGAATCATTATGGATTTCAGAAATCTCTTGTTTCCCTTCTTGCATGTTGATGCTCGGCCAGTGATTGTACCTCCAACTTTACATGCATCTTCCTCTACTACTTCTCCCGCTCATATGACTCTAGCCCAAGCCATCCATAGCCTTACTCCTATGATCACTCAGAGAGCTACCTATTACAGTCCATGAATAGTTTCAATATCTCAACCTCTTCTAATCATTTCTAGTGTTCTAAATCCTCCACCTGCATCCACACAGTCTTAGTCTACCTTGGATCCCAAAGGAAAATCCCAAAAGGAAATTCAAGAGGTTGATTAATTAGGTGTCTAGGATCATTGATATGAATTACTTTTATTTCTTTTTGTTTCATTTATATATTTCTTTGTATATGTTTATTCCATAGAATATATATGATCTTACTATCATTTCCCCTTTGTTACTTCTCTTTTCCTATATTTCCTTTTTGTCCTACTTTTTTCTAATCACAAAGGGGGAAAAATAAAATCCAAGGGAAACATATATGGGGGAGAAATAATATCTAAGGAAGAACAGGGAAAACTGATATGAAATATCACTATATTTTATGAGAATAATACATTTCCCTTTGATACATGTGTTTTATTATATATATTTTTCTCTGATTCCTTTTTTTTGTAACTCCAATACACTATTTTTATTATTACCTTTGATACAATTGCTTTCAATACTGTATCCTCTGATATTCTTTTGAAATCTCACAGTTGAAAACGTCATCACTCATACTAAGAAACAAAAACTGTTTTATTTTATACTGATACTTTACTTATTATTTAAGATTATAATAAAATGAGTTGTGATTTTCAAAAAGTGTGAGATTGTTGGCCTCACCTGTTTTGATAATCCCAATTATGTGTTAATATGTGTTTATAATCCTATGTTGACAATAATAACAAAATAATCATTGGAATATGTTAATAAATGTTTATCTATGTTTATAAATACATTGAAATAATTTTAACTCAATCTGTATATGTTTATCATAGAAAAAATAAGTGTTAAGTTCATTGGTATGCACATAGCTACTGTTATAGACCAATAGAAACTTAGTCTTTGGTGCAGAGTAGAGCTACATATATGTAAGTCTAATGGTATATAGAATGGTTACCATTAGAGTATGTCTACCAATATGTGTAAGTCTATCGATAAACAAAGGTCACTGGTTAGAAAAAGTCTCTACTACTCAAGTCTACTGATATAGGCTACCGATACAAACAAAGAGACACACAGCTACTGTTATAAAGACCTACCAATACAACCAGATAGAAGAATGAGTACCGATAGAAAGCTTCTGATACAAAGTTCACCAATAGATTAAGTCACTGATATAATTAGTTACCGATATAATCAAGTTACCGATAGACCAAAGATACCGAAGGAGTTACCAGTATATAGAAGTATTGTTACAGGAAGTAACTGTTACCGAAACAAGGAGCTACTGATATAAGATCAAATATATACTGATCGAATCTCAATGCTATACAAATTCCACCGCTACAAGTCTACTAATAGAGAGCTACTAATGAAAGATGAATATTAACCAGTCATAGCTACTTAAACACTATTTCTATTTATTTATTAATCAATGGTCTTATTTGATGTTTTTAATGCACGTACTATTAATTAATGATAGTTGTTGGAATTTCATGAAACCCTCCGTCGTACCTATGAAATGGTAATCATTACTATTGCTGGATCCTAAGGTATAAATGGAAGTTTGAGCTGTAGAGAGGTAAGGTGTAAGTAGTGCATATACACAATAAAGATAGGAGACATCCATACACTTGTGTACTTTAAGAACACTAGACATACACGAGTACATTCATACAAGAAGAAAACACAACCTGAATCTTGGTCAAGGAGTGAAGAACTACAATGATCTCTTCATACACTCAAGATGATCATACTGAACCTAGAAATCATGGATGAAAACAACACTCTGTTTTCAAGAAAAAAATCTGAGAAGGAATCAGAAGCATTTTTGTTCAATCAAATGGTGTCCAGAGCTGCACTTAAAATCACTAGAGCATTCTAAAATCATATATACTCTATCAGTGAATGTATTATTTACATTCTGAGCAGTGTGTGTTCTGTATTTACACACTATCTCTTGTGAAATACTGGAGGATTTCTAAATCCTCACACAAACCATCTATAACTCTTTTTAATCCCACCGTGGATAGTTGTAGAGTTTATGTAGGGCCTGGACAATTAGTGTGCTGTTGTTTTGTTTTCCCACGTAGAAGTATGGTAGCAGTGTTAGTATCTAGAAAATATGTGTAATGCTATTTACCCCGATCCAGGGTGTGGATAAAAATTTATATAAATTGTTTTGAGAGGACTAAGTCATGGCTTGAGACTAAACCACTTGGTTAAAACTGCTGTGCTTAATTTTTTTGGTTTTAACTATATCTTATATTCCGCTGCAAATTACTTTGAAATATAAAATTGTTTTAATGTTATTTTGATTGTTAATCTAGCATGTGTATGCGACTATTGTAAATTAGTTGTTTAGTTTCAAAATCTAATTTGATCTTCTGATTAAATTAACTAAGATCTAATCAATCTTTTGAGAACCTCATTGAACCTTTACAGTTTTTCAAATTCAATATAGATTTACTTAGATTTTAAATTAGAGGATTTTAATAGAAAGATATTTAGCATAAATTTTAATTGGAACTCAATTCACCCCCCTCTCGAGTATCCACTCTGACCAAAAAATATAATATTTTAGGAATATGTGATTTTATTACATTCTAATCCCTTGATTGTACTGATTTTACAAAAACAAATTAAATGAATAGTTCCAAAATAAACTTTATTGAAAAGTTTCAAAAATAATACTTTATTACATGAAATATATTTCCAAAAAAATATTAGAATCAGAAAAATGAATTTTATATAGTAAATTACATTAACTGAGGTCCATTTTTTGGTAGTTTCTAATATTATAGTATCATTATAAACACTAAAAGTGTAAAATATTTTTAACATTGTAGTTTATTTAGAAATGATTAATGAAAGGTTAAAACAAAATGAAAGGGTAATAACATAGTCAAAACCTATATACTAAGTATTTTATGAGATTATTTCAATATATACACATCCTATATTCTAAATGAACCAGTTTTTATCCATTTGGAACTAAAAATTAATTAATATTAATTTAATATATTTAGAAATTTCAAGTGTGCCCCACTCCTCTCTCATAAAAGGGAATGTCTTTTTCCCTTTATATTATAATTCCAAACCCAATTGGTTTAGATAATACCTATAAAAATCACTTACTACAGTATGTAACCTCATTATATATGTCTTGGTATAGCTATAATACCAACATTAGAGGTTTAATGTTATGAGAGTTTCCAAAGATGATGTGTAGTTTTTAACCACATGTTTTGTTTTATTTATTCTTACACCTCATTAAAATATTCCTAAAATAGGACTAAATAACAAAAATAATAATCATAAGTATAATGATATTCTATTATGGTAATTTCATGACATATATCTATCTCTAAATCTATCTAATTAGAAATGAAACAACTATCTGTGGGTATGGGGGACTACCACTTTACGGACCGATGCAATTTATATTCAATCACCATCTCTCACAACTGGTTATAATGATGAAATTAATTTAAATATTTGACCTACATGAAATAATTGTCATTTTTTAAATATTTTATAACACATATTTCCTTAATTTTCCATACTCTGTAAAATGATAACGTCGTTCATGTGCACTTATGGACTACCATCTCCACGAAGCGATGTAATTCGTTTTTCATCAACACATCACGCAGATGATGAATAAGTATATTTAAATAAATAACATGATATTCAAAATATTTCGATTAGTATTTAAATATAAAATTATGCTTACCTTATTTACATAATGACTGCTAAAAAATAGAACTGTTATTCGTGCTTATATATGACCTACCATCTTCATGATTATAAATTATTCATTTTTCACAATGATCTATCATAATTTTATTAAAAGTACAATTTATATATAAAAACCATAATTATCATTTGAATATTAATCTATATATGATTTAATAATTACATATTTGATGATAGTTAACTTACGAAATCCATTTTTGGACTTCTAATGTGAATATCATTAAAACAACCAACATAAATTTAATTAATTAAATAATTACATATATAATGATGAGTTATATAATAAAAGGAATAATAAAATTGATTTTTTTATTAAATAGTTAGATAATTAACTTATTCTTCTTATTCAGGAATAAAGTACCAGATGAGTGAGACTATATATAATGGATTTTCTTTAAGAAGACTATTTTAAAGTGTCCCATAAACACTATTTTTCTTCCATATACTTATTTTTAAATTATTATATTGATTTATTTATATATATAATAGTGAATTATAAAGAAAACAATATGTTTATTTCGAATTTCTTTCAAATGTTTTAAAAAGAACTTGTTTACTGAGAAATTTGACTTTCTTTACACAAGACAAAAGAAATGTTCTATTTTAACATATACAAAGACAACAACCTATCCAGCCACCCTAACCCTTATTTGATTATTGGATTACTCTAAAATATTTCATGTTATATTCAAATAATAAAACTATACTAAAATTTTCTAGTTAATTTAATAATTTTTTTAAAATGGAATGGATATTTCAACATCCAAAGATGATTTCTTTTGGGTATGAAAAACATTTTTATGATGAAGTATTTTATGTATTGTGTTATTGTTTTTGGGAATTTTTTATGATGATATATAGTAATATTATATACCAAATTCTTATGATCCCTTTATAGATATCCAATTCATTTAGTAAAGGGATAGAGTTAATCGATTATGTTTCTCCTAATAGATTATGAGAATATACTTTAATGGATTTTCCAAGTATCACCATGATGGATTTTTCAAGTGTAAATATGATGGCCAAACCAAGTTTAAACCTGATTGTTTTTCCATGTGTAATTTATTACGATAATAAAATTATTACTCATGTAACATATATGATTTTTCTATACATTATATGAGTTTTAATGAAGAAATTATTATTTAAAAAGGAAAACAAATGTATATTCTACTTAATAATGTTAAAAAAATAATTTCTTTAAAATGTTATTTTGATTTTTTTGAGGATTTGAAATATACATTTACAAGATTTTATATTTTATTTAATATATATTATGAATTATTTTATGAAAAAATTTGGATATAGAAGATTAATTCTTATGTAAGAAATTATTTTTTTCAGCCCAAAGATTATTTTCAAAAGGAAATATTTTGTAAGTGTTCATAGAATAATGGTTTAATTTTTTCTTTTTAAGTCCCTTATTGTGTTTTTATGCTAATACCCTGTTCCAATTTTTTTAGTAGGCATTAAAGATGTATAAGGGAAAGGAAGAAGTTATGTTGAAATTAGTGAAGATTTTTCATGAAAATAAATCATGTTTCACATTTAACGTTATATATTGTTAAAAAATAGATACTGAGTAAATGAAATTTTTTTAAAATATGGGATTATTATGTAAGAGTTATGATATAACTATCTAAAACAATAAGAAAAAAAAGATCTTTGGGAATGAAAGAAAATTAAATATTTTCTAAATATACTATATTATGTAAAATATAAGGATGGGTTCTTTTATATAGGTTTCAATGAATATTTATATGTTGCACAACATGTAGGAATTCATATTGGAGATGATTATTTAATGATTTTTAGGTTTAAATAATATTTATATGGATAGATGTAATCACCTAATTCATAGTATGAATTATTAGATATTAATTTTAACAATTTAGATATCAAAAGGGAAGGGGCTGAGAACAATCTCTATGATTATTTCATGGAAGAAGAGTAGTTTATGGTTATTTTGTGCGTGGATGATATCATATTTTAAAATAATAAACAAAATCATTACCAAATTTAAAAATTTAATACTTCAATAATATTATATGTCAATGATAGGATAGTTAACATACTTTCTTAAGTTAAAAGTTCATCAAATGAAATGTTATAGAATTATCTAACAAGTGAATCACATATGACATATGTTTATTATGTTTATAATTTAATATTTCAAACTAGTTAAAAATATGAGAGTAGTTAGAGTAAAAAACAGAGATAAAGTGGAAACAAAGGTAGTAAACTTATTATTTTATTGATAAATTATTAGGTGACTACTATCTCTAACAACAAGATGGTCATATATCTTAAATTGTGCATGCTTGGAAGCCTGTTATTAGTGTATTATAAAGAAAAAACATCACTTGTTAGTAAGAGGATGACAAGGTATTCTCTACATACATTGATCTTTGGATTGGTTTTGAATGTAGGGAATGATGTTGATTTACTGGCATATTTAAATGTAGAAGGTGATAAATATCTGATAAATTATAAATCCATAAGTGGTGGAGTATTATTTAGTATCAAAGATCATGTTACATTGTTTTGTAAGAAGGATGAGAGTATGCCCTTGAGAACAAAATAGGAAGAATATATTTTTGTTACCATGAAATATAATCATTTGATATTGAGAATTATGTAGTTATATGCTCTTAGAGAAGTTGGGTGTTAATTAATGTTGATTCAGTATTTCAATAAGAGTGTCATCAAATTAATAAAAAAACATGGTATAACACAATCCCAAATAACTGATTGGGATTTTTTACCACATAATATATGAGAATGTGGAAAAAAACTTTTGAAAACTGGAGTTTCATGAGACTTAGTATCATCTGATAGAAATTTTTAAAATTCTCAAGAGACAATTTGATTTAAGAATAATATGTTAAAAATTGATTCTTGACTAATATTATCAAAATAATAAGGATTGAAAACTATATTCCACCTTATATATATTTCTTTAGATGGATATTGTATGAATTTTTTTTAAGATTTCCAAATTTTATTATATGTAATAGGATATGTTTGGGCACAATCCATTGGAAATTTAATACATAAATGATGTTTTTATTCAAAAAAATTCATAATAATATATAAATAAAATTATTATATTATGTCAAATATAATTAATTGATTCATATAGTCTTAGAGAATTTAATATTAAATATCTTCTTCTTTTTAAAATATAAGTTTGATGATTGTATTAATTTGATCTAAAAAATTTAGATAAAACCCTATTAATTTTATTATTATAGTGGAATAATTAATATAAGAAGATAGAATTAATATAGGCTTAACATGGATGTTTAAAGACTGATAATGAATAAATTTGAATAAATTTAGCAGCGATATTTTGATATTAAATTCCAAAGAGAAATATTTGTTTACAATGTATTATAATTTTCAATTTTGTCCACCAAATGAAAATTAAATTCAATTAGAGTTTGATTAATTTTTTTGTATGAAGTTAAGTAAATTTTGTGATAGGTTTAGTGGTTTAAATCTAACCATGAAATTATGAGTATGGCTATGATAAGATGGGTCAAAAAAACTTATTTGGGAGGAGTTTTTGGTGTTTTCGAATCCACTCTAATTTCATGTTATATTGGTTGTAAATGGATAAGTTACCAAAGATGACTTATATGGTGTTTCAATGAAAAAATATTTCTTTTTATTTATAAAATTCATTAATTACAAGAGATATTAACATTATTTTCAAGACATATAATTGGGTGTTCTTTTGATTATAATGGAAAAATGATTAACCAAAACATTGAGTTGATTTATGAAACACTATTGGACATTTCTTTTTTTATTGAAAACATAAATATGATATGGGGTATAAAGAAACAACCATAGTAGAATCCTTTTAGACCCCATGTGATATTAACTTTACAATAAATAAGAATCATCTATATTGTGGAGGATTGATATAAGGTTAGTCAAAAAGTTTTTATAGGGAAGAAACATGACATGATTTAAATCATTTTGAGTATCAGGTTTTCTAGAGTTGAAGAAAAAATAGTTAGGCATATATGGAGAAATCCCATTTGAAGATTATTTCTGAGAAGATTCACAATTCCATGATAATTAGTATACCATGACATGATTGGTCTGACAAAAGTCTAGGAATAGATTTATTAAGTAGTTAAAATTCCATGGAGTCGAAAAACCATCATCGATTGCTATTATTGATGATTAATAACTATATTAACATTCTAGTGATTATGAAAAAAAAAACATCAAAATAAATTTAATTTAATGGTATATATCTACTTGATGATGATCCAAGGAATAAATTTGATACAGATGAAGTTAAATGTAGTAATTTTATTAAAATATGAATTTTAATTTGAATAACAATGATAGAAAAATGAAGAAGATGGATATAACAAAGATAGGTAAAATGTTCCTGATAGAATATAGGTAATATAATAAAATATTATGAGTTGATAAATAGAGAATGAAGTAGGATAAGTATTTTAATTTTTATCTTGAATCGAAGAGTGAGTTGGGATAAGATTGAATTCCATTAATGACAATGTTTAACTGTTATGAGTTATTGAACAAAATTATAATGATTAGGAATTAAGGATCAAAGAATCATGTATAATTCCAATTTCATTTTTGTGTTATATTATATATTATTATCTTCGAGAGTTTGACCTACATTTGGATTGTATAATATTTTGTAACACTCTTGAAATGTATTGAGAAGGAAATATGAAGAGCATATGAACCCTAGATGTATATTATGACTGTTTTGACGATTATAATCACTAATTAGATAAAAATTTATTATTAAATATATAATCAAATCATTGATAAGTTCTCATTGGATATATAATAGTGTTGGAGAACCAATTAAAATATCTATTTCCATGTATCCCTATTTTTTCATTTTTTGATTGGTGGAAAAAATGTGTGATAGATACCACATATCACTGATTACATAAATATATGACCAATTTGAATTTAAAAATATAAAAAAATTTAAACCACTATAATCCACCACCCTTATAGGGGGAATTTATGGACCATCGTTTATAAAAGCTAATAATTCATGCAACGTTTTTTTATCAAAACTAGGAAATATCATCCAATTCTATCACTATATAATGTATGTATTTGTTGACCATTAGGGTTAATCCGCATGTAAAAAACAATAGTGACTGGTATATACATGAGTTCCTAAATTTTAAATGTTTTTCAATATAACCATGAACATATACAATAGTTCATACTAGATAAAATATTAATTATGGCCAATAATAATGTTTTCTTGCACTATACATGGGAACTTTTCTACATGTGCACTATGTTTTTTTTATAATAGTCATAATTATTTTCCATGTATTTGTGATGATGTTGAGGATCTAAATGGTGATGTTGATATGAGCCCAAGGTGATATTGAGGATATTGGTTTGTTATTAGATTACTTTTTGATTTCATATATTTGTTGTATTTTATATTTTATTAGACCATCCAATTATACTACTTGGATGACTCACATTGTGAATTTCATATATTCACAAGTTTAAATAATAGGTATATTGTTTTTTTTCTTTTATCTCCTCGAGTGCACTCTAATATAGATCATATTTTTCATTTAAATTATTTATTATTATTTGTTATTTGATGATATTAAAGGGTATAACATCCACATGGTAATATTAAACCCATCCTAAATATTGGTAGTATATTTCATATCTAGTTGGGTATATACTATTTGTTTTGTTCAATCTGTGATATTATAGAATCCACGACATATTATTGTTACTAAGAGATGAAATTGTAAATAGCTATACATTGTTTGATTGATCATGTATCAATGTGACCATTTTAAATAATTTTTTGGATGTTCTTTGTAATATTTTTATTCTTATATTATATTTCATATCAAATAATAATAAAGTTATCATATGTTATATGGTATAGGAAATGATCTAATTTTAATTTTATAATAATTTGGGGCCACAACTAATAACTATGTTGACCTTTTTTTCATAAAATCTTACAATAATTAGAGAAATTATTATTTTTCATTATCCCAATGACATTAGATAATATTTGTTTTATATTCCTACTAATTACAAATATATTATTTCATGAAGATCTATTTTTATTAATAAAGATAATGTTTTTATAGGATTCAGTTTGAGGATGTTGTCACATGGATAAATTTCGGATAAATAAATAGAAAATGTTACTAAGATGTAATTTGAAAAAGTGTCATACAAATTATTGAAAAAAAGAACAAATATTAGTTATACAAGATCCTATTTTCTATATCATCATTTATTAATATCTAGAAACTAGATCAAATAATATAAATGTTTGGTTCAGAAAAAAAATCATTATAAAATACTTGGAAAAAGAATCCATGATATAGGGTATAAATATCTATATAGATCAATATAATTGGACTATTGGAAGATTTAAAAACACATATTTTGGTAAATAGATAATTTATTTTAGTATATATAACTATATAAATGGGAATTTAAATGTTTTTTATGGGACTAATATTTGAATGATTAAAAATCCTTTGAAAGTGTTATAATTGATTGATATGATTTCTTCTATATCTGATATAGGTTCTATCATGTATTGAAAGTGTTTTACCCAAAATGATATTGGTTTTAAATAGATTATGACTATTAGATACTAATCATATCCTTGAAATAGTCCTTTCATTTATATCTATAATATCTTTATGTATATGATAAGAATTAAGGACATGTTATTGATCTTTAGAGGCGAGTATTAGATCATTGTATGGGGTAACACTGATGTCTTTTTTAATATGATAAGAATTATATGAGATATTAATCATGTTTATTTACTTTCCTCAATGATATATCTATATTATGGAAAATGATAAAAAAATAATAGTGGAATCAACAATAGAGGAAAAATACATTACTAAATTAGATTCTATAAAGAAATCTATTTGGATCATGAAATTCATCCTTGAATATTATAGTGGTTCATATAATTGTGGGAGAAAGTACAGTTTAATATGATTAAAATATAGTTATTTAAAAATTAAATGAACCAAAGTCTAAAAAAAGGACAAAAAACATCTATTATAAATATTATCTCATTCCAGAGATCGATGAGAGGATACATGTTTAGATTGGTTGGGTTGATATAGGTGATACTGATGTATATACATTGAAAAAAATTATCACATAAAAAATATAAGGTTTATATTGAATATCATGGTTTTATATATATGATATATTTTATGTAGTTTCTTTAAAATAAGTCATATATTTATAATAAAGGCAATATCCATTTATCATTCATTTATGTGTGTTTTTTTATATGAAAATTTAAATGATTGTTTTTCCTAAACAAACAACTTTGGGTTTTATCTTATCTACTATATTAAAAGTTTAATGTGGGATGTGATGTTAACCTTTTAATTATGTGAGTATTATATTTTATTCATTAA
Organism: Viscum album; assembly: GCA_963277665.1. Classification (NCBI taxonomy): domain Eukaryota; kingdom Viridiplantae; phylum Streptophyta; class Magnoliopsida; order Santalales; family Viscaceae; genus Viscum; species Viscum album. The sequence goes on from OY728151.1 coordinate 177,625,910, forward strand.
TAAGATTTATATATTATATGAATAGAATACTCATGTGAATATAAGTCCAAGCATATTATATAGACCGACTCTCTAAATTATATCACATAGAATGTCATATAATCATTGATATTTATTAGGGTATATACTTATTTTGAATCTAAATTACATGTAATTTGAAGGAAACCTAGAAATCTAATAATTATATATTGTCACCATCCTTAGGAATGACTTATGTCATAACTAATAAAGGGTTTCTTGGATTTTTTTGATTAATTCATTTGTTAGAGCTTAACCATATTTTGATTTTTACACTAGTATGATGAGTAAAAAATAGGGGATCATGATTTAATAAGATAGAGAAAATTCAGGGCAATTCATTTTTGAGTTACAGGTGATGTGAAAAACTACAAGGATGATTGACATGTGATATATTAATTAAAATTGTTAACATTATTTTGGAAAATCATTGGTGTGTTTTAATTATATCTTGTGACACTTCTTTATATCATGAGTTACAATGATGTCTATCATGTAATGACCCAAGACCCGCGATTTTGGATCCAGTGTAAAAACATGTTTCATATTATTTTTATATTAAAAAATAATTAAAAAATATACATCACATTAATGAATATGAAAATGTAAATTTAATTTTAAGAAACCATTTTTCTAAATATATTTTTTTCATATAAATAAACCATTAAAAGCATTTCAACATATTAAAGGAAATATTTCATTATAAAAAACTAATTATATATCTTCTCATCTTATAAAATAACAATTTTTATAAATTGTATATATTTTATGAGAAATCCACATTTTCACAGAAATACTTACATTTTTAAACACATAACCATAAGTCATTTATAATTAAAAAATGCTTCTATATGAGTGCATAAAAATAAAATAACATCATAGAATATGGCCATATCTACTGGAGTAATATACATTTATAAATAAAATATTTTTTCACATTAAATGTTATATTTTATAAAAAATATAAATATCATAGATTTATTAATGAAAAATAAAATTACGACTTTAAAAATAAAATAGAAATAAGTATAAAAATTTCATAAAAGATGGTTTCGAACCAAATTTTGATAATAACATTCTCTTACACGTAAATGGTTTTGAAATAAATCACCTTTATTGGAAGATGTTTAAAAATAAATAAATTCTTAACAAATTGTTCTCTTACCTTTTTATTTTTATAAGAATAAGCATTGATCTTCCATGGAAGATAACTCCCTTTCTTTCGATTAACTGCGCCTCATATAACATTTCTTTGTCTCCCCAAAACCAGGAATTACCTTTGAAGTGATCACTTTTTAAATGGGATTTTGATTTCAATATTTGTATAATATCAACATTATTATAAATTCATATATTTATATACATGTTTATTTCCAACTGTATATAACCTTTGGATAAAATGACCAAATTGAGGGGGGATTCTCGATTCTCCTTAAAAAACATGTGATACAGCATTATGGCCTGGTGAAATATTTTATTTTATATCAGGCTAATATATTATATCTATATTTTATATTTCATCAATGTTTTAAGGTTATATTCAATAAAGAAAACGATGAAGGGAAAATTATTATTGAAAGTAAAGAATTTGATTGATATTGTTAAAAATTTATGTTTCTAGAAAAAATATATTTTAAATTTCTTTTTGATCACTTATTTATTAATTTTTAGATTATTTTATTCCCCTTTTATGTCAGTTTGAAAAAACACAACCCTTATTGAGGGCCTTGGACATCGGCTAGGAAATATATGCTTTGTAAATAAATGAACACACATCATAGATAGGTGAAATGGAGTCCAGTATATTTCTTCAATCGAACCCAAGTTTAAAGATGACCATAAAATGAAACAGACAACATGGATTGATTCGATCTGACATTCAGGATATAAATGATGTATATTACTTACGTGAGCAATGACATACCATTGCATCCCAAATCAAAAGAAATGATGGAACTATGTTTGTATTTATATCAAACAATTCTTAAACCTTCCCAAAAATGATCCAAGGTACTTATCCATGGGTCCTATGTACTTCTAGGATACCCTATGCAACAACACAATCCCTATATATGGCCCCTCTTGCATGCAGTGCCAGCTCTTCTCGACTGACGCGCCACCTTTCCACCTTAGGCTGCTTAGGAAAACACCTCTCATATGGTATTGACACCTAGTAGGTCATCTAACAGTGGATTGGTTTCCCTTAGTTAGTTATTGGATTAATTGTTTTCATAATATATATATATATGAAAAATAATAAGCAATGTTAATTTTTCTTCTTTAATATATCAATCATTATCACCTATTTTACATATAAAAATATTAATTATAAAAATATATATTATTTTTAATAAATATTTTTATATGAATTCAAATATTGTATATTCATAATTACTATAACATAAACATATTATAATAATATTTTAGAAACAAACAAATAAATATTTTATATTTCTTCAAAATTAAATGTATCCACTTGCAATTTCAAAAAATATTTTAAATATTTTTCATTAAAATAAAATAATATATTCAAAAAATTCAATATTAAAACATAATTTTAAATAGATAATCATATAAATTGGATAATTTTAATAAAAATACATTTATTTAAAGAATATGTTATCTTATTTTCATTAAAATATAAAAATAATATTTCATGAAAAACAAAGTAATTTTTTAAAATTTGAATCAAAACATATTTTGATTATACAAAATATCATAGTTTTGTAAAAGATTCTATTTTAAACCTTTATGAGTAATTTTTTTCTTTTAAAAAAACTATGAAATAAATTCACAATTAAAATAAAATTACTATTTGAATTTATAGTGATTTTATATTCTCCCCGACTAAAATGATTTGTGCTCTCACATTTTATATGCAAGGTTTAAGAAAATTATAAATTACCATCTTCAGAATTAAAAAAACTAGATCATATAAGGGGCCTTAAATACTGATATGTTTAAAAGAAAAATGTATAATTTTTTAAAAGATAAAACACACAACACAAAATCTATAAATTTTTCAAGACTGTTTTCTAATAAAATATGTAATGTCCCCAGACATGTGGTTTCAAATACAGTGTAAAAACATACTATGTATTGTTTATTAAATAGAAAATAAAAAATACACAATACATTATGGAATCAAAATAACAGTTTTGATCTGGGTTTTGTAAAATTAAAAAAAACTATAAAAATTATTAGAGTAGTAAAAATAATACAATAAAATAAATAATTTGTTTCACATGCGCTAACTCATTATAATAAGTTATATACTTTATTACTTCTATGGTACCCATGAATTTTTTTTAAAAACATGGCATGTGGATAAAATTTCTCAATAATGAGTTTTAAAATTATTGACTGAAACAATAAAAATTAATTTGAAAAAAAAATTATATCAAACAATTTTTTTGAAAAGATATATATCTTAAAAAATAATAATCAAGGGTTATTATGAAAAATACTTTTAATTTTTTTTTAAAATGAAATATCAATTTGAAAATAAATTTCCAAAATATTGTTTGAAAAAAATACTAACATTTTAAAAACTCATTTATAAAATATTCATTGAAAAAACCAAATTTATCCTTGAAAATAATTTGAAAATACTAATAATTTTATATATTAAAATGATACATGAATGATATTATAATACTCTTATAGATACTGAGTAGTATCACTAGTGGGAAAACATTCTGTTGAGTTAATGGGTTTACTTCCGATTCCTGATTATATTATTTGATATGAAAGCACCAATTTATTTTTAAGAAAACATTTTTCTAAATATATGTCTTTCTTATAAGTAACCCATTAAATAATTTGAAATAATATATAAATTATTTCAATAGAATAAAAAAATTATATACATTATTAGCATGAAAATAGCTCAATTTTATAAAATTCATGAATGTTTATAAGAAATATTTATTTCCATAGAAATACTTACATTTTTAAATAAATAAACTTTAATCCTTTATAATTAAAAAACAATCTTGTATAATAGTGGATGATATGTTTTTAAAAACATAGAATAATTTTATATCTACCTGAATGAAATTCATTTATAAAAAACGTTTTTCTCACATAAAATGATAGTTTTTATGAAAACTATATAAATCATAGATTTATTGCTGCAAAATTAAAGTAAGTCGTCAAAAATAAAACTAAATTATGTATAAAAATTCTTCAGAATCTGGTTTTGAATAAGGCTTATTTAAAAAAATTATCTTACCCATAAATAGTTTTCAAATTATTCATATTTGTAGGAAGAAGACAGAAAATAAATAAATTCTTGTAAAATATTTCCCTTTCCTTATGTTTTGAAGAAGAAGAAGTATTCATTCTTCCATGTAAGATAACTATCATTATTTTATAATCTCCTCTATTCCTCTTCTCTTTATTTATCACCCAAAAACCGTGGATTCCAAATGAGGTAATCAATAGATTAAATAAGAATTTCATTTTACTATTTTTATAAAATTAATGTTTATATAACTGAATAAATTTATATATGTGTTTATTTTCAACCGTACAAAACCATGAGATAAAATAACCAAATAGAGGGGGGATTCTTGATTCTTATTTCAAAACATGTGATGTTGGTTTATAGATTTCAAATAATTCTTATATATTATATGAGGCTAATATATTATAAGTATATTTAATATCTCATTGATGTTTATAGGTTATATTCATGTAAAAAATGGCAATGGAAAAATCAATATTGAAATAGAATTATTTGAATAATATTGTTAAACATTTATATAGTTTAAAAAAATATTGTATATCCTATTTAAATTTCTTCTTCACGAAGCTTTGTATTATTTTTGTCCCACTTTATGTTATTTTGTAATAAATGACACCCATCTAGGGTCTCTGACACCACTATTGAGATCTTAGTCAAGAATTTAACACATGTAGGAGGTAGGTATAATACTATTGAGGGTTTTTCTATGTCTGAACCTGAGGGTAAATATGTGTAGAATATAAAACAAACATATTGGATTGATTTGATCTAATAGTCATGATATAATCGTGTATTTAACTCGAGTGAATAGTGACTTAACATTGCATCCCACATCAAAATGAACAAAGGATATTACTTAGATTTATATCAAATTGTGATTGACAGTTCCAAGAAATGATCAATGAGACTTATACATGGGCCTTATGTGCTTCTCATCCACTCTATGTACCAATACGGGCCCTATACACAGGCCTTCCAGCTTATAATAACAGCTCTGCTCCACTGATGTACCACCTAACCATCTTGGGATGGCTTGGATAGATTCCTCACACATGGTTTTAACCAATTATTGGTCCTCCATTATTGGTTTATCTATATTTGAGTTATCCATTGGATTTTTTAATATATATAAATTTATTAAAAGTAATAAGAAATGTAAATTTTCCTTATTTTTTTATATAGATCATTATCACTTATTTTTCTTATAACAATAGAGATTATATATATATCATTTACTAAATATTATTATAATTTTTTATAGGTTTTATATATCTAATAAATCTATTATTAATATCTTAGAAAAAATATTTTGGAAATCACAAATTATATATTTAATAATTTCTTTCAAATTAAAACTATCCAATTATAATTTCAAAAGAAATTTTAAATATTTCTCCATAAAATAATATAATACATTCAAAACATTCAATATCAGAACATACATTTAAATAAAGAATCATATATTTTGGATTATTTTATGAAAACAACATTTATTTAAAGAATATGTTAATTTTTTTGCATTAAGGTATAAAAATAATATTTCATGAAATATATATTCAAATTTTATAATTTAAATAAAATCTAATTTTGATTGTACAAAATATCGTAGAATCATAATTTTTTTATTTAAATCCTTTATTTTTTAATTTTACTATATAAAAAAACTATTAGATGAATAATACAATAAAAGAAAATTACTATTTGAATTTCTTGGGATGTGACATTATTCTACCCTTAAATTAATTTGTTTATCACAATTCATTAATCAGACTTAAAAAAATTATGAATTTACATCATTAGAATTAATAAAATCTGTAACTTCTAAGGGAACTTAATTACCTATATGTTTTAAAAAAATTATTGCTTAATTTCATTTTTTTAAAAAGACCACACATAATATCTAATGTTCTCTAGACCATTCCATTAATAAAAAATATAAATTCCCTAGACCCATTCTTCTAAATATAGTCTAAAAATATGATTTGTATTTTTTCATTAAAAATTAATTTAAAAATACCAAGTATATTTAAAAATTGATGATATTTTCTAATCAACATTTTGGAGAATTAGAAAAAACTATACAATTTTTCAATGTTGTATGAAAATAAAAAAACCCGAATTCTCTTCATGTTCCCCAACTACTTAAATGAAGAAATATATTATATAACATCAAAGAATCCTATGAAAAACATTTAAAAAACATTTTATAACAATAAAAGTTTCCAATAAATAGTTTTTAAAATAGTGAAAAATCATTTAAAATTACATTCAATGCATTATGTAGAAAATGAAAAATATTTTAAATAATATTTATCATTTAAAATAATAAAATAGGGTTTGTTGATTTTTTAAAACCTTTTAAAAAAATATGTATCAATTTGAAAATCCATTTAAAATTTATTTTTAGAAAAAAAATTATATCATTTTTGAAAAGTAATTTGAAAAATATAACTTGAAAATAGAGAAGATTTATCCTTGATAATTATTTTAAAATACTAATACTTTTATAGATTGAAATGATACATTATAGATCTTATAAAAATATTGTGTCTACTTAACAATATCAACACTGGACAATGTACCATTGAGGTCATGGGTTCACTCCTCTTTCTTTATTGTCTCACATTATATGAATGTGCTGATTTAATTTTTAGATTTTTTCCTAGAAGGGAAATCATTCCCATAAATAACCCATTATATATATTTCAACATTTCACATAAAATATTTACATAGAATAAAATAATTATATAAATTATAATCATGAAAATTTCTCAATTTTTATAAAATTTAAGATATTTTATGAAAAATCCATCATTCTATAGAAATATTTTTATTTTAAAATATATAAACATAAAATATTTATATTTAAAATAATTCTTTTATAATAGTGCATGAAATGTCAATAACACTATATAATATTGAAATAGCTACTTGAATGAAATTCATTAATAAAAAATATCTTCTTTATCACATAATGATGGATTTTTGGGAAAATATATCAATTATAGATTTATTGATACCAAAAAAATAAGTCTACAAAAATATACGGAAAACAAGTTACCAATTATTAACAGTATAGTTTTGAATATAATTTGATAATAAAATTACCTCAAACAAAAATATTTTTGAAATAAATCATATTCATAGGAAGTAGTTTGAAAATAAATAAATTCTTGAAAAATAGCCTCCTTACATTGTGATTTGAAGAATATGAAGTAATATTATTCCATAGAAGATAACTCTATTTGTTTTATCTTCTCCACACTTACTATTATCTTTATTTATTTCTATTTATTTCTTTACATTTATTTATATACATATATATTTTCAGCCATATACAACCATTGGATAAGGCAACCAAATCAATGGAAGATTCTTGATTCTTCTTTAAAAAAATGATGTATGTTTATGGGTTATTGGGAAAGCTTATATAATATATAAACTAATATATTATATATATTTTTTTTATATTTTGTAAATGTTTATATGGTTAGTTTTAGGGAAGAAAATTATGAAGGGAAAATTAATATTTAATGTAAAGAATATAACTTATAATGGTAAACATTTATATCATTTGAATATATATATATATATATATTATCCCATTTAGATCACTTCTTCATGGAGCTTTGGAACGCTTTATTTCCATTATAAGTCATCATAAAAACATGACACTCATCGAGGGACTTTGACACCGATATGGAAATATACTATTGGTCCAGAAATGAACATGCATCTAATGTAGTTGAAATGTCATTAAGGGTTTTTCATCAACCGAACATAATGTTCAAGACATCTTGAAAATTAAACAGATCAATCATATTAGTTCGATTTGGTGGTCATGATATAGAAAATATATTTAACTCAGGAGAACATTGACTTACCACTGTGTTCTATATTGAATTAATTTAAGGATTGGTGCTTCCATTTTTATGAAAATTTTCTCAACACTTACCAAAAGTTATCAATGATCCTTGTAAATCGGACCTATAGGCTTCTCAAACACCCTATACACCAAAATAGGCACCATACCCAGGGTTTTCCTCTTGTAGCGGATGCTCTACTCCACTAACATGACCCCTTGACACCTTAGGATGGCTTGGGAAGATTCCCCCCACATATTGTTGACCCATTGTGGGCCTCCAATAGTTATTGAGGTGTCCCTTTAGTTATCCCTTAGATTAAAGTTTTTTGTTAACACATATATATATTTTAAAACTAATATAAAAAGTAAATTTACCTTCTTTTTTATACAAATCATAAGCACTTATTTTCCATATAATAATATTAAATATATATATATATATCTAATAAATATTATTATAATTATCAGATTGTTTTATATATATAATAAATCAACTATTAACATCCTATAAAAATGCTTTGGAATGAAAAAATTAAATATTTAATATTTTTTAAAAATTAAAACTATCTGCTTATAATTTCAAAATGACTTTTAAATAGTTTTTCTTATAATAATATAATATAATCTAAACATTAAATATTAAAAAATAATTTTAAATAAAGAATAAAATATTTTGGAATATTTTATGAAAAATACATTTATTTAAAGAATATGTTAATTTATTTGAATTATGATATAAAAATAGTATTTATTAAAATAAAAATAAATCATTTATAATTTAAATGAAAACGTATTTTGATTGTAAAATATATCTTTTTTTCATAAAAGTTTTTATTTAAAACATTTCTTCGATAATTTTAAAATTATGAAAAAACTATTAATAAATAGATAATTTAAATAAAATTACTATTTGAATTTATTGGGATGCATCATTTTAGGAGGCCTATAATTATATAGATCTATGAATTATGGAATTCATATTTTCTTATCAAGGCTAAAATGGACCATAGGTCACACATTTTGGCCTTATAATAAGGATTAAATATTTTTTATATAAATTTTGTTCCAAAATAAATTTAGATTGAACAAATATATCCAAATTAGATTGGATGGATATAGAAAGTGTTGTGACATTTTTAGTAAAGTACTTAAGGGATTTTAGTTAATGTAAAGGATTTATGTATATGCATTGAAATACATATATCATATCTTATAATATACCATTTTTTATAATAAGTAATATTCATATAATGTATATCATAGACAATGATATAATGATATTATTGTGGGTATGTGATGCCTATATTATAATGTAAAATTAAGAATTTTTTATTTTATATCAAGTGTATTGGATTTTATATTTGATCAAACTCGTTTTTTATAGTTACTAAGAATATATATGACACAGCTATGCCATGATATATTTAGATATTTTAATCATTTCAATCATTTGAATGACTGTATTACCAAATTAGTTTGAATTATAGATATTTCATATCAGTATTAATGCGTTGTAATTTTATGATCGACTCACATTATTAAATTATAAATGCCTATATAAGGACAATGTCCTCTATTAGGGCACGTGTGTGATTTTTTCCTATAATGATGAATCTACCTTGCCTCCTAGTACTCAATTGTTAATAAACTAGCTTACCCAACTACTGAAATTGATACCATCATTAGCACACGACTTGGACTAATGTGTTATATTGATCCCTGAGGGATTGAAACTAAAAAATGGGTATCAAATATTGTCCATTAGGAATGATTTTTAATAATAAAAAATTATCTAGTGACTTCCATCTAAAAATATAGCATGACCATTCCATGCTTTGGGGGGACATGAGTATAAAATTTAAATTTTAAAAATAAAATGGATAACAAACACTGAACATGTGATAAAAACCCAATTATAATGACAAATAAAGACCAAATAAACTTCTCTAGTGCATCCCATAATCATTCAAACCCAACTAATATAAATGAAGAAAATTATAAATAAAATAATATTGATACATCATATGCACTACACAAAAAAAACCCACAACTATCCTTATCCATACATAATTGAAACATAATCAAATACCACCTAAATCTATATTGAACAACTGTATCATCTACTGCATTTATTTAAAATTATTTATTGACCTATAATATGATAGGTGTAAGAATGATATTACCAGTAGGCTGCCCCCCCAAAACCCATGAATACCCATTAAAAATATAACAATCTCATTCATTTTTGGAATGATGTTTGAAAAATATTATTTTAATTTACTTTTCAAAAAAATTATCAAATTTTAATCACAAGATACTATTATTTTTTAACAATTTTTTATCTATTTTCATTAATGTAATTGAATTTTGGTTTTAGCTGTAGATCATTGGTACAAGGGAAATTTGATGAAAATCACTTTAGAAATACCAATCAGATTAAATAAAAGAGAACCAAATTCAATGTTACCGAAAATTGATAAACAAAAATAATGGAAAAGATATCCCAAAGTATTATCATTATTATAATAGAACCTCAACCATCATGGGAATCTTATGAACTAGAAATCATAGAAAAAATGAGGAATATTAGAGAGTATATCATATAATAGTTAGAAAAAATCCCTCAATTCAGTTTTGAACGTGATCCAACAACCCAAAATCATAGTCTTACCCTATATAGAATAATTATAGCTAAATTTCATCATTTTTGATCACACCATCACATAATTCCACTAGTCAAGCAATATGATTCCCAAGTGTAATTTATAAACCAAGATGTCCCATAAAGCTAATCTTCAATAACTATGAAATTTAAAATGGATAAGATAAATCAATGTAGATAATTAGATACTACAAAAGAGGAAACATAACACATTTTCTCAATCAAGAACCATTTAATTATGAAAAACATTTTATTGATGTTGTATCATATAAAATAGTTGACCTAACCAAGAAATGTACGTTCATTTAAAAATCCTTTTGAGGTAGAATACTTTAATGGTATATGCACATTAAGAAAATAATTTATTATATTCTAATAATTATTTATTAATTATCCTTTATATCCATGTTATAAAACTATCCATGGAAACAATTTGTCATAAAATACATTACATATCTTAAACAGATCAAGAATCATAAAGATAACTTGTTGGGATATAAACACATAGAATTATTTGGAATAAAAATTCTTTTAATTTAATGGATTCCAAAATGACTACTTCATCTTATTTAAGTAATGTTTAAGATCCATATATTCATCTTATAAAACACTATTCTTATATGGATATGTTAAATTAGGTTTATGCCATGAAATAATAGAAACACCCCCTTTCACATTTAATTAAATTTCCATTACACTATTTTAATTTAAAAACAACATGAAATGATTCTTGGTATATTTGTAAAAAAATTCAAAACTGATTTTAAAAAACACAAAAATGGTTCTCATATGGATAATAATAAATTAATGGAGAAATATATCTCAATCATTTCATTTTTAAAAGCACCAGTGTTATGCAATCTCAATATGTCCACATAATCCATAGGTGATCAAGAACAACCTTAAAAACAATAATTCCATAAATAAAAATTGATCAGATAAAAACCCTTGGCATCCATCGCCATATTAGGGCATGAAACGAGAGCATAAATATGAATATTATGAGAAAGAGAGATCAAGTTGAGAATACATTAATAAACTACAATAAAAAGGAAAATATTATATGTAATATACCTTTGAAAGAGAATATAATTGGAGGGGATGGGTCTACGGGAGAGAGATATTATTAAGGGGAGGAAATGATGAAATGGGTAAAATTTTATCAATTATCAAAAGGTAAAATTTTATTAAATAAGGGTAAACCCCATAAAATTGTGTCATCCATCTATCATAACATGATGAGGATACCCAATCTATGGGTGCCCCTTTCTATGGTCATGTCCTTAGGCATTCCTAGTCTTCATAGAATGGTAGGTCTATAGTATAATACTATATACATAAAAAATATTAGTCAAGGAATGACTATACAATTTAATGATATGAAAGGTATACAATTTTAATGAATTGATTGGTCAAAAACCCCAAAAACTCTTAAAGAGAAATTAAATGAAGAAAACTAATATAAAACTAGAAAACAAATAATAATAATAATTATAATTATAAGTAGAGGTAGAGGTGTGGATATCATCCTCATATTAAAATTTCCCACCTATTTAATTTATTGGGTGGGATAATAGATTTATGGGGGAAAAGAGATCCAAATACCTCATTAATGACACATGTCATAGAATTGTATAACATAACTATTGATCAAGATTATTACAAATCACTAGATGTTGTTTCATTAATATAGAAACTGATCAAAGAAAAACCTCCCAAGTTTCATCATACACATGTGATCACTAAAAATTATATATTAGATAAATAATGTATTCATAACTATAAAAAAGAATCCAATAATAAAGAACGTATATTAATACAATATATGATTTAAAAAATCGTTTTATACCCCATATCAAAAATATATAATATAGGGATATTTGATAATATTAGTTTATAGTCTATCATAAATACTAGTAATCAATAAATTTTTGGATAATATCAATTGAAATTACTGTATTTCATATAACCAACAACTATTTTTTAAAAAAGATAGTGAATCATATAAAATATTAAATAATAGAAAAGCTTTCACAATTGGTTCATTAAACTAAACTCATACATTTTTTCCAAATAAATGATATTTCATCAAAATTGGGTTTTTAATGGTGTTTTCACATCATATTATGGATATTATTCACACTTTAATACTCAAACTATAAGATCAATCTATGGAAGCAATATATAATCAATTAAATAATAAAATATTCTACTGATGATAAAAATTTAAATACCCTCATCATAATTCATATTTATCCAAAAAATAATATAAAAAAGTGGGTTTCAGTAATACCAAATTAACCATCACCTAAAATAACACACAACTAAAATAAATTAGATATGTGTGGATTAAATGAAATAAGGATTACCCTATAAATTTTCCATTTCAATATAATGTTCAAAATATTAAACATTATAATTTATAAAAATGAAAATAATAGATCTACCTTTTGTTCAAACGACTCTTCTACAAATAAATTTCATGAGGCATAGATAACCCCAACTACGACATGTGTTTAGATATACCTGACCAAAATATTATGATTCCATATATATCCACATAGATAAAACACTAATGGATTAAACTTACAATATTCTAATTCTTAGAGGTAAATTGGAATTTTTATATTATCCCTATTTGATCCAAAAAATTGTTATTTTATCTTTGTTTAATAAAAATTCCATATATGTCCCAAATTACTACATAGAAGAAAATTATTTCAATCTCATGGGCTATGCTTTCTTCAAATAGAATGAATTTTTTCACCAAATTTTCAAGGTAGTCAATGACTATTGAAAATAACATAAACAAATTCTAATTGAAAACCTCTTCAATAATATTGATATTTCAAGTGACTTCAAAAAGCTAACATAAAGATTTATTACATCATCTTAACAAATCAATGGGAATAATCCAATACCAATATATCAGTTAGATCATGTATATAGAATTCCATTTATCTAGACAATTTTGCCAAATTAGATATATACTATTAAATAATAAAAATCGTTGAAACATTTCAATGAATAGGATTTAAAGAATTAGTCAAGATAATTGACATCCACCACTACATACTACAAAATTCTGAAAAATAGGTCATAAATATGATCATAGTATATTCAAAATTCATAAGATTCATGAAAACATTTTCCAAATTCCACAACCGTTATTTCGCTTCTCAGAAATAGAGTTTCCCATGGATTTTAGTAGAGTTTATATTTTGAAATATTCATATATACGAACTATTACTATATATGTAAGGATTATTTTTATGATTTTTAATAGTAATATATGGATAAACTAAATAATATAGGGAAAAAACAGTAAAAGATATTAATTTTGGATAACGACATGAATATTTTTAATAGGAATCTATAAGACAAGATAGAAGCGTACATTAAAAATCAATAATCAATAAAAACAACAACAAAAGATTCATCATCCAAAAAATTATGAAATAATATATAAAATTATAAAATTTATCATAAAATAGTAAATTAAAATAACTCCATTATACATAAAAAAGCTTCTAAATATCCCATTAAAATAATTATCTCTTCATACCTTTGTCTTCAATATAATTTATATTATATAGGAACACAATCTTTAACACTCATCCATGAAATTATATATATACAAAATTTACATCTTAATAACCTATGAATGTTTTAATTAGTTTTCCAAAACCTAAAATGAATTAATTAATTTATTCAAAATAAAAACCAAAATTTTTCCAAAATAAAATCACATTTTATATCTAAAACACTTGGGAATGCTTACCAGTTTATAAAATTTAACCTATTTTAGAGACAATCTAAATAAATTTAGTACAAATATATATTTAGGTTATGAAAATCAACAATTACCCTTGATAAACACCTATACTCACAATAATGAAACTATAAGGATATAAAATACAATATAGATCCCTAAAGGCACCAAAAATACAAATTCCCACACTATAAAATAAATAGTTTCACCACCTTGACAACCTTAATCAAATAATAAAAATTCAACTATATGTACCCCAACCCATAATATATAGTATTTACATGGTTTCCTACAATATGAAAAGTGATTATGAACTCTTGAGTAACATTTCATTTATCTACTAAATAATAAAATTTCTCTAAATAATTTATTCTCATAAAAGGAAACTAATAGCACTAAAATAACAAAATAAACATCCTAAAAGGGATCAAGAACACTTCTATAATGATATATTAAACCAATAAAATATAACCAATAAAATATAACATTATACAAATCTAATGAATATAAGAAAAAATAGTCTAAAGAAAACACAAATAATAAGGTCGACATGTCTGATTAACAATACACTAAAATAAAAATAATTTAACAAGCACTCATCTTTAAACATAAGCTATAGATCATTAATTACCACTTATATTTTACCTAATTTAGAATATCACTATTTTTATCCATGAAGAAAGTATGTTGGACCTGTAATATGATAGGTGTGAAAAAACTTTCATAGTAGTTACCCTATCACACCCCATTAATACTAGTTAAAAATATATATATCTAATGGGTGATTGAAATAAATATCTAAATTTAAGATATTAATTTTTTTAAAGAAGTATAATATTTTCTCCACTTAAAATTTATATTTCAAAAACAAGGTGCTATCAAGTTTCAATGAAACTATTCGTTTTTTCCATTTTAAATTATGATCATTTTTATGTGGAAGAAAATTGAAAATATCTTTTGAAATAACCCTAGATTACATATATGTGTGCTAATTTAAATATTAAAAATGGATAAATGTAGAGATGTGATATAACATCCAAAATATATATCATCATGACCATATAAATAAAACTATCTTATTAATTTCAAGAACAATAATTCTCCAAAACACCTTGTAGTATTGGAGATTAACTAGGTAAATACTCAAAAAAAATCAACTTAATTTATGATTTATGAGCGAAAGTTGACCTAAATCTCTGTCTTGAATTTCCCGACCTAAATAGGATGAAAGCCCCTTTATTTATGGAATATCCTCACTTGAGGCCATAATCTATAAAAATTCATGTGTTAGTTTAACATGTGAACCCAAATATTCTCGATTCACCGTGATATTTAAAATTGAGTTTAGTAATATAAGTATCATTAGAATTTATACAAAAAAAGTATGGTTTCACTCCCTCATATTTTAACAATATTCATCGAGGAATATACCTTTATCTAAGAATGTAATTTGAAAATTTGGAGCAGAATTAGGACATTTTCATTCATTTGGATTTTTAAAAAAGGGAATATTATTTAAGGGTATATTTTTATAAAAAAATCATTTTTAAATTTACCACTAGGTATCATTATTTATTCATTAAACCATGTTATAAAACTATAGTTGGAAATACAATCACATAAGTAATATTATATATCATATTATGAATAATAAAACAATTATTGAGGGGATCCGAACACATGTAATGTTTAAGAATAAAAAATTTTATATTATACTGGATACAAAAACAACATTTATAAATTAGGGAACAAAATTTAATGTTTTAACCTTTTATTATAATAAACACTAAGTATGTATATGAATTATAATACAGATTTACGACTTCGATCCAAAAAGAATGACCTTTTGAGAAGAGTCATTTATGTATAAACATGCCTTGAAAATATATATTTAACAATCATCCAAATTACAATACCTTAATAAGGATAAGGATTCCCATGTTGACAAAAATGTACCCTAAAAAAAGAAATATCCCAAATAAAAATTACCCCAAGAAAAAAATTAGTCACCGGTAAAATTTTAGGTCTGGAACCGGGAGGTGAAATAATAGAATGAAGAGGTGAAAAAAATTTCATTAAATATCATCTATAAATTAATATCATAAATGAATTAAATCAATGGAGGAGGAATTATAAGGATAATAAAACAAGATGGGTTGTTCTTAAGGGTGGGAGAGTCGAATTAGGGGTGGAAAGAGCCCCGAAGGGGTTAAATATGGTCATTGGTAAAAATGTAAAATTGACCTTTTATTCAATATAAATGGACCACATCATAGTGTGAACTCATTATGTTTTTTATTTAGGTCCATTATTTATTCTGAGGTTCTAGATTATTTGGATGCATCATGGTGTGACCATGACCTTTATGTTGTGGCTGGTCGACATTATAATAATTTTTACCTGTGGGAATGGGTATTAAAAACATGACCATCTTGGGTAATGATGTAGTGGGTCTATAACATAATACTAAATATTTATCCTAATTATCATAATCTCTTAAAAAGTATTGAATTGAATTAAAATATTACAAAAATAATAATCTAAAAAATATAAAATAAATTAACTAGATGGTTGGGTGTGACACAATTTATGAAATAAGAGGATGTTCTAACACACCTTTGGAGTTCAAGGGATCATCTCATAACATTTAGAAAATTTAGTGATTGTTTTACTACATGTGGTTGTGAGATGCTTTTGAATATGTTTTTTATCCAAAATAATAATCCATTGAGATAGAAAATTATATATAACAGTGATAAACAATTATTCATGTTTTTATTTTCATTATTTATATTTATGTCGACTTAGCGGTGACAGTTTGGGTTTTTTATTAGGTTTCTTTAACTATGAAACATATAAAATATGGTATTGAAACCAATCAATGGTATAAGAGAAAATTTTATAATAAAATCAACATTTTCTTGTACCAATTTTTATAATAACATGAATATCAAAATGTTATTGTGGATATATATTATCGTTTGATATGAGATAGGTAAATTGTTAATATTGGGTTACACTTCCTTTCCATATGATATTAGATATAATAATATGTAATTCATATTTTTTCAATGATATAAGACTTGGATGGATTATTCTTAATATAAATTTCCTTCATAACTTATTTTTATTTTTTATTTTTTTCTATGAGAAGAGTTATCAGGGGCTATGATTGATAATATGGGTTTTGTAAAATATTACATTAATATAGCATTCCAATTTAAAATATTTCATTAAAACATCTACACCACAACCAATATATCATGTTTTAAAACATGATTTGATATAGAAATAAGAAAAATAAACCTCATTTTCTATTTGAAAATGTTATATAAAGATAAAATTTATTTTTTTAATTTTCTTTGGAATTACATATGGTTTTTTAAAATAATTTAAAATAATTATTGTTAGTTAATATAGTTGTATTTTTCTAATTCCAATATTAATTATGAATTCTTGATATTAATATGAAATATTTGTAAAATAAATAAATTATTAATTTATTTCAAATCATATTCATCTACATAAAATATTTACATAGTTAAGATTGTTTGTGTGTTTAAATTTATTTCATAAATTTCATATTATAAAATTTTCATACATTTCATTATATAATAGGCATGATAACCTATGATTTTCTTTTCATAAATTTTTATTCATAATTTTTATGCCGTTATATTCTTTAATTTAGAGGATTAGTGTACTTAATACAAAATTGGTGTTAGAGTTATGATTGAATTTTTGTCTTTTCTGATTAAAGTATCCATGTGTTGAGGAAATTTTGGATAGATTACTCATTATACCTGAAAGTAAATATATTTTGTTGAAAGAAAAGGGTTATATATCTATCTCTCAATGATTACTCTTTTGGGGATACCTAATATCATATAATTATATGAATTTAAAAAAAGAGTTTCATGTAACACATTCACTAGACAAATTTGGATATTTGTAAATATATTTGTCATTTATTTTAGGGTGTGTAACATATAATATGAGTTGTTTAAATTGTTACAAATTAATATGGTTTATATTTTTTAATTTTTTATAGAATATGGATTCTAAAAAAATAATCGGTTATATTAAGTTATAAAAGTATAAAAATTATGATAATAATGTTTACATGGGATACTAAAGTTATGAATTTAATACTCATATAATGAATTTTAAATTTATGATACTAAAAACCATTTAAATACTATGAGGGAGATTGATTCCAATGGAATCAATTTTCAAGATCTCAGTCGTTTATTATGGATGATCATACCCATTGGGTTCAAATGATTTATTTTGTGTAATGTAATAGAATTATTTGTGAGCCTGAATATTATATTCAAATATTTGATGTATTTAATGGGTTATACACATATAGGAATATATAAATCTAAGGATACTTAAGGAAAAATAATGAGTTAATTCATATTATTGGTTCGGATAAAGAGTTTTCCTCTATACTTTTTAAGAGTGATATATGACGTGATTGACATGATGGTCTTCTAGATATTGTATTGAATTTTTATATTATCATATCATGTATACTTTCTATTGAAATATGGTTATTCACTAATTAATTAATTTGATATGTGAGTAAATTTTTTTGGTGGAATTATTTTAATGTTATCTCCTTAGTGAAAATATTTAAAGAAATATCTCACATACAGGTATACCACTATTTTATATTATAATAGACTCAAGATTATATTATTGAGAGATATTATAATTATGACTAATGTCATAATTCTAGATTAGTATCTATGTTTGAGAGGGTTTTTCAATAGAAATAATTTTGAATATATAGATGTGAATTCCATAGAAATTAATTTATTCAACTCTATGTAATGGGTATTGGATATCATGTGTTCATCATAAAATTGGGTTGATAAATGAGGTTATATATATGTAGGATAATTTAATAAAAATGAAGTAGATATATGGTTTGTAAATAGTGAATTAGTTGTTATGTTGGTTGTTAAAATGTTTGATTAAAACAAACATAGTGGATTAATACTAGAATTATAAACCTATTATTTTTTTACTCTCAAAAATAGAAATTTAATTAAAATGTATTATTTTGAAACTATAAGATTCTTATTCATTATGAAGAACCTATGTTATTATTTTATAAATATGAAATGTTTTTATTTAATTAGGAGTATAGTAAATAGTTAATATATTCCTTGTAAGGATAATATTGTCTATAACATGTAAAAAAGATGAACATTGTTAATTATAATCCAACACATCCTTGTAATTATCATATGGGACATAAAAAATTTAAAACACATTATAGGAATCCATAAATGTGCAATGTCATGGAATTTTTTTATGAATTGGTTGATACTTTTCAATCTTTTATATTGATGAATATGTCCAAAAATCCTTTTATTTTAAAATTTGATTAGGATAATGTACTACTGGATATTATACATAGTTATATATATTGACTAATGATAACACCAGTGAATGGTGGTTATAAGTACTTATTAACCTTTACTAATGTATTAGATAGTTTGGATATGTGTTCTCAAGATACATAAGTTCGAATAGTTTTAACAGATCAATGTGTTTCATAAGAAATAAAAAATCAATTTGTAAATTGTACTCATAATATTTGATTTGTTCAGGGTGGTAAAAATATAAGATAAGAGATCACCAATTAGTATATTTATTGTAATATTAATTAATAACTAACTCCTCTAGGAACAATATAGTGGAATGGTTCATTTCGGAGAGGAAATCATGTCCTATTGGACATAGTTAGATTATTGATGAATCGGTTTAGCCATGTTATATCATTATGAGGGTATTCTAAAGATACTATGACATTTATACATAACTAGATTCCATCTATAGAAATCATAGATATCATATGAGATATGGAAAGATAAATATATAATATTTTCTTCTATTAATATTTTTGGTTTTTAAGCATGCCTATAATGTCTTGGTTCAGATATACATGGCCATAAATTATAGAAATAAGTTTTTTTGGTTATCCCAAAGAATCAATGATATATTTCTTCTATAGTTCAATATAGATAACATTATTATGGAACAATAATGATTTTTAATTTATAAGGAGCACATATTTGAAGTATTAAGTGGGAGTAATTTTGAACATGGAATGTTTAGGACCATGAAATATGAAGTGTTTCTATGTTGGGTGTTGATCAATTTTGTTATACATTGTGTAACTATTTTTTTGTTTAAATATTTAATTATAAATTATTTTTATTTTCAAGAGAAATGAAATTTTTCATATTTTTTTAATTGAAATTTATTGGATTCATATGTTTTGTGATTGGTGAGTAATAACAAATTGGTAACCATATAATAGGTGTTACAACCATTATGGTGATATTTTTATGGGTAGGAACATAGTTTAATGAATCTTGTCATGTTTTAGGGAGAAATGTGTTGGGTTCCCAAGGGAATAGCCAGACTATTGTTTTCCTTTGTGTGAATCACATAGTTAACACATGGGTTTGTGTAACAATTTTTCCACACCATGAAAGTAATCAGTGAGTTTCAAGTGCAAGACACATGGTTGGTTCACAATTCACCATATGGTTTAGTCTAACATTGCATCCTTCCCTCCTTGAGTAAAATAATTTTATCCAATATTACACCTAACTGATTTATATGATTTTTCTACCCTATCAAATATTCTTGTTCAAAATATTCTATGAAAAACACTAAGTGAGCTGACCCTTTATTTTATCATTGATATGTGGACACCCTTGATGAATCCATGGGTATTTATGAAAATTAATACATCCTCTTCTCTCATTCATCCGTTATTCCTTATATCGCACCTCTTTTATAGGACCACATTCCCTCTCATTAACCCCAGGCGAATATATTGTGGGATTTAATGTCTATGGTTGTCTAAAATTGGTTATCTCATTTGTTAAGTCTTTTAGATCATTTTCCTTGCATGTTTGTGTATTTTCCACTATAGGTTATGAAATTAATCTTTATTACCATGTATTATATGTAGGTTCCATTATTTTATATTTTTATTTAGATTTTCATTTTAATATTGATATTTATAAATTTTTTAGTTGTTATGTTATTACTATATGTGATAGTTAGATGTAATTTTTAACTATTTAAGGTTGGTTCTGAAGAGGCTCATGCAGGATCAGTGTATTCACTAAGAGGGTGAGGGGGGTGGATCAATGATATATTTTTACTATTAATGTATAATTTATAAACAGAATTCACCTATTATGAAAGAAAAATAATTTCAGAAAAAAAACATTCAAATATATCCATAGGAACAGAATTATTATCAAGGTTCATTACTCGGTAAGAGTTACAGGTCCTTAGCATGTCTTGGAAATAATCCAACAACACTCTAAACCACTAAAAAACCAGTCCTTTTTGTGTGGATACAAAAATTAATAAATACCCTAACTCATTTATAGAACATTGATTTATACAATAGTTCATGAGCTTCTTCTATCACAAAAGATGTAAACAATATTTTGTAACATGTTTAGAAACCTTCACCAATTATTTCTAAATTTTTTCACTATTTCAACTATTTTTTTTACTATTTTAGTTATTAAAAAAAATATCTACATTAATACCTAGATTAAGGCGTAAATAAATTCTATAAACTTCATTTATAACTCATTATAATCACCCACTCTTATTTTTCTATCCAATTCTTCATATTGGAAACAAGTAAGTCGAATTATTTTTCAGTATACCATAACTTCTACACTTTCCCTCTACTATATTTATCTAGAATATGTCATCCCAATTTTTCAATCTTATTTGATGAATTCTAACCACCACTAATCTGATATATTTTTTATCTATTAGAAAATTTTATTCCATAAACTCTTTCTAGAGAAGAATTTAATACCATATCTCCAAGAATATTTCTTATTTAACGTAAAGAGTGTCAATGTACATTTCACTTGGACCCCTATATATAGATGTACCCAAAATAGAATTGTTAGTAACTTGATATAATTTTCACTCTCAAAAATAATTTCAGATATATGAATTTCAAGTTCATTATAACCCTATTTGACTAATTATGAATTCTTTTCGACTCTTCTGGTATCTTATCGAATCATCTTAAAATCACTAGAACATATGAATTCTCTAACTTCACTTGAATAAAAAATTTATTGGTTGTCCAAATAAATAAACTCCAAAATATCTCATTCTAAAAAACTATTTTTTGTTCCAGTAATCTTCATCCTATTACAAATAAGTAAAACAAAATTCTTCCCACAATGACTATCAAAACCCACAAAAAATGATTGACAACATCATTCCAAATTACAAATAATTCAGTTACCTAAAACCACTATCTTATTCTATTGAATTTCTACTTTGTCCAATGAAACTTTGGATAATGACTTAATAGTTTGAAACAAATCATATGATAAATAAGTATCAATTAGTTTGTCTCATGGATCAGTCTCTAAAAGCACTTAGGATTGATCAGTGTTAATAATTATTCAGATTTATTTGTTTCAATAGAAACATACTTATTTCTAAAAATCATCAGTGTATTGTTAATTTTGTTGGATCGGTTGATCTGATGAATCATTTGTTTCTGGTGGACTTTCCCATTATAATGGATCATCATATCATAACCATTTCATCTCTTCTGATACCAAACAACTTCTGCATTCGGTGAATCTCAATCTGATTTCCATCATTATATATATAATTGTGTATGTATTTCTTCCAACCACCTTCTTAGAGAAAACATTGAACACACAAACAAGTTTTCTGCTTTTCTTACAAAACTATTTGATCAAAATTATTCAGAGACTACATGATGATGATACTTTTATCATAAAAAATAATCCTTATATTTTGTTAGACGATATAAAATCAAAACACGACCTCCAAAAATCTTGTGCCCAAACCACTTAAACATTCCATTAATGATATAAATTATCACTATGTGTAACATGATGTTGTGAGCCTAAATATTTGAAATGAATCGTATCATTTTTAACCTATCTAGAGACATTTCTAATTAGATATAACTTCTTGTTCAATACATTAAAGCTTCATTCCTGAAATAATATTCTAAAGAAAAGAACTTCCAGTAAACAACATTTTAAAAATAATGATCAATTTAATGACTTTATCATGGAAACTATGTTCAATTATAAAAAATAATGAAGTGAGATTATTTTTTGTAAATATAAAAAAAACTGAAAACATAGAAAGAGCTTATTTCAAACAAAAACTCATTAAATTTGGTCCAAAAAATATCCCATATTAGATTTGTTTGTCGACAAAGATTCATAAATAACTGAAAATATGTAACTCAAGCTATGGATCCATTATCAATAATTCTAATCCTAATTGAGAAAATACATTATATGAAACAAGAATAATTGAATAGAAAAACCATGCTATACATTCATTTAGGCTTAGGAAAATCTTTAATAAAATCAAACATTCCATCTTATTTCCATTCATTCCAAAACATGTCAACTTTTATCTCATAAAAATTGATAATTTCCTATAAGAAAAATTTTATTTCGTATAATCACTTTAAAAAAATGTTAAAATGGTTCACACATTTAGATGCTGAGATCATATCTTTTACCTTTTAAAAAATTTTACTAAATACATACTTCCATAAAAGGTTTAGCATAATTAGATAGGAAGATTTACGAATCACCATTTTCCACTTGAAAACACTATCCAAATAAAATATGACATATGAGACATAAACAAATACCTCACCCTTTTATAGAAATAGGATGGACACCCATGTTTAACCATAGTTTATGAAAATATTCAATCAATTATGGTTTGGTGAACATATCAGCAAATTATTCTGTTATTGGAACATATTTCTAATTGAGTTAATTCTTTTTAAAATTATATTTGATGATGTGATATTTCATATTAAAATGACTGGAATGAGAATCTTTCACTATTATTCTAGTTATATTTATAATAATTTTATTACCACAGGCCAAGATAATAGGTAACTTTACTACATCTATAAAATCTTCAAACCTCGATTTCATCAATAAAAGTTATGTTACAGCCTGATTGGAGAAAAAATACATAGATTAATCAATGTTGAGAGTTAAAAAATTCTACTTATTTCTTACTCCAACTCACCCAAATATTCCCCAAAAGAAAACGGCACTAGATGTATGTCTTGTATCATCCACACTTCCTGCCAAATGATTATCTATATGACTAAACAAATCAATTCTTCTTGAGCTCTTATATTTCATATAAAATTATTTTATTCCTCTAATATAATTTAGGATTTGTTTCATTTTAATATATGAGATTATTTTGTATCACTTTGGAATATTTCACATAATGTAACAATATAAAAAATATTTTTCCTTGAAGTAGTAATATATAGAAAACATCCAATTAGCTTTGTGAATTCGTTAGAATCAAATTAAATTTCATACCCATATTTAGACAAATTGTTTCCCACTAAAAGTTTTATGTAAAAATGTTTTTAATTTTACATTACAAATATATTAAGATGTTTTTTATCATAGTTATCTTGTGATAGAAAAATGAAATTTTTATTCTGTGAAATTTGTAGGATAAGAAAATATTTCATTTCACCAAGAATGGACATTTTAAACAACTTATTTATATCATCAAAAAACATTCAAAGGTAAATTATTCATTCCCATAAAAGATAATACCATAAAAATAATTAATTAAAATGATATTGATCTTATAATTTTATTTTATATAGATATTTCTATCAAATCACTCATTATTAAAGTTCAACTTCCCTAAAAAGGAATCCAATTAGGAATACTGATCTCTCAGAGCTTTATTTAATCCATAAAAATATTTCTATAACTTTAAAACATAAATTTAACATTTTCAAATTAAAAATAAAAATTGTTGTTCAATATAAACTTCCTCATCAAGTTCTCCGTTGAGAAAATATGATTTTAAATCCATCTAAATTTTTTGAAACCAAATTGTGCTGAAATTACAAAAAAGATTCTGATTATTTCTAACCATTCTACTAGAAAAAATGTTTCAATAAAACCGATACCTTTATTTTTTCAAGAAACATGGAAACACAATCGTTCTTTGTTTCTTTTCACATTACCATATTTATTCAACTTTTTTCAGAATACCAACATTATACCAAATATATTTTAATTATGTGGTTTGGGTATAAGTTCTCCAGTACTATTCTTATTAATATGGTCCAAATATTCTTTCATGGAATGAATCCACTTATGAGGCTCGATAAAATCATTAATATCTATTGGATAAACTTTTTCATACATATATGTATGATAAATAATCATTTATATTGATCTTTTTTTTAAATTTTTGTTATTGATCACCAATGATATTTTTTACTTCCTTCTATTTTTTCATCCTAGGATGATATGTACACAATTATTCATCATAACTTGAAAAATTTGACTCCATATATTATAATTTGATAGAATCATCATTGCTATAATTTTTTTCATGTTGATCAATAATAACTGTCTTATTCTCTTTATCTTCTTCATCTTCACATGTTTGTGAAACTTATTCATTAGGATAATCAAGAACATTTTAAATAATTGAATCTACTAACTTCCCTATTGCTTTGTTAAAATATTTATATCTTATTCCATTAGGATAATAAAAACGAATAATTACATCTATACCTATTTGATCAAATTTTTAAATATTTTAACATTTGATTTTTATGAAGTAGGGAATCCCAAATACTCTTAATTATTTCAAAATTAAAGTTTCACTATTAACGATTTCATAAGAATTTATATTAGAAATTTTTCTATATAAACATTGATTCTAAAAATAAACAACTATAATCATATTCTACCATGAGATGTATTGAAAAATTCCATATCCTATCAAAATTGTATACACCATCTTTATCAAAATTTATTAATTTATTTTAGAAACACTATTTTGTTGTGGTGACTAATGTGAACGAAACTTGTGATGAATACCATGTTTTTCAAGATAAATTTCTAATTATTCATTTTTATATCACCACTATTATATGTTCACAATTTATTCATAGAATATCCAAATTCCTTTTCATATATTCTCCCAAAACTCTTTTAGAGTTTTTAGATATTTAGATTTGTGTTTCATTTACCTAATACAAGGAAATTAAATTCATTAATAAAATAAACAATGTACTTACATAAACAAGATTTATTGTTTTCTCGTTGTCCCAAAAATATCAAAATGATTCTATTCAAGGGTAATAGTTTAATTAATTTAAAATTTATTATCCACTGAGTTTTTAATTTTCTCATTCTAACAAATGGAATAACGCCAATATCTTCTTATTATCAAATCAGGAATATCTTGGATACTATCTAACTTTTCTAACATTCACATATTCCTATAACACATATGTCCTCAAATTTTATGCAACAATTGATTATTTTCCATCCGGATTAGATAACATGAATTTTATATATCACCAACTAGAAACAAGTTCCCTTTTGTATACTAAAATCTAGTAGAAAAATTTCCATCAACAAATATTTTTATTAAAACCATATTTTCTAAAAAACATTATTATCTTCGTCATAATGTTTTGAAACACTTAAGAAGCTTTGTTTATGATCATCAATAAACAAGTAAATGTTTATTTAATTTCAATTCCTCAATAATACCAGATCCAACACCTTTTATTTGTAGATATTCATCTTTTCCAAACAACACCTTTCCTAATTAAGAATCATTAACATTCATCAAAATAATCATATCTCTTTTTATATGTAAATATAATCTACTACTAAAAAATCCATGATTATTCTCTGTTTTTATCTTTCATATATGTTTATGTAAATAGATAATTTCTCATTTCATTTAACTTTCTTCAAATTCAAATTTTTATAATTATTATAAAAAACAATTTGTGATAGTAATAAAACAAGAAATACCTTTGAAAGATTCCTAGGATTTCCACATCATTCAGGAATATATTACAATGGTTGGAATATATTTTTGACTTTCAAAAAACATGACCACTTTACATGTTTTGAATGCTTTTAGTGCTATAAATTATGCGATCTTTCAAAATACTATCATTATACTTGTGTTTATTCCCATATTCAAAAGAATCACCTATAGAAGAATTACTTTATTTGGGTTTAAAATTTTCAATCCTTCTAAATTTTCAACATTTTTGGATTTTTATGCATAGATTATTTTCTCAAATTTAATTATTTTAGGAATAAATTCATTTTTATTTTCAAAATTTTTAGATAATATTTTGGATCTTTCTCAGCTTTACACTTTTAAGAACCTTCACTAATTTTAGAAATAGAATTTGTAAAACTTATAACTACTTAATCAATTTTATAGAACTTTTTATAAACAATTTCTAATTCGTACTATATTTGTATTTTTAATTCATGAATTTAATTTTGATTATTTTTTTAGGAGATTTATTCAAATGTTCAATATCTTCCAACAACATAGATTAATCTTCAATAAAATGTTATTGTAACACCCCAAGTATGTAATGAATAATAGATATATTTATATATGTCTATATATGAATTAGATAGTATTTTAGAGGCTTAAAACGAGAATAAATCCAATCTTAAACATGTAATACACTAATATTTTTAAAAGATTGTTTTACTACCTTTTGGTAGAAACCCTTTTTTAAATCAAACTTTTGAAAATTTTATAAGCTCTATTTTTCATTATAAACTTATTCTTTTGATTGGGGCATTGAAATTTACTTTGGGTAAATTTTTGGTATTTTCTGATAAAGGTCATTTTCTAATGAATAGTGAAAAATGTTGTATTTTAATTCAAAACCTCCTTTTAATATAATTTATTTACATTGTTAGATTATCTTTTGGTTTGGTTTTAAAATTAAATTAGAATATATTTTTACAATTTAACCCAACAGTAGTCATTGGAATTAATCTCACTTTGAAATTGGACTTAAACTAGTGTCAATCTTTTGATATATATTGTTTCATAAAAACACGTTATCTGTTCTGACTGCGGGAATTAATTATTAAATTAAATATTGTAACTTATATGTTTTTAATTTTTTAAAATAGACATCATTTATGAATTGGGAATATCAAATATATCTTAGGATGAGGTTTTGGTATTTTTTTGAAAAACATCAATTTTTGATGAATAGTGAAACCACTGAGTGGTACTTAAAAAACTGATTTTTTGTGTAATGGAAATTTTACCACCTCTGTGTTTTGAATTACAAAAATATGACATAAATTATTGTCATTAGGAAGTAAAATGTGGTTCAATGGGATTAAAATAATTTTTTGGTGAATAGTAACATTTAAGTTTTTAAACGCGGTTAGAGGTAATTAGTGTGGTTTAAGGTAAAAATAATGTTTTAATAATATGAAATGTCCTTGACACATGTCCTACAATTATTGGATGTGTCATGCCCGACCATGAAAACCCATGGGTAGATTTTGGGGACCCCATGGAGCCACATGTGTATCATAATGACATTAATGCCTTTTATTTAAAGTAAAAGTAAAAATGACACAAACATGTATTGTTTTACTAAAAAAAATTTACATGGGGTTGTACAAGTCATAGTTTTGAATATAAATAGTAATTGGAAAGCTAAATATATTTCCTACATAACATTATTTTTTATATAATTTTTAGACATTAAATAAATTAAATTATTTATGACATCATGATGATGCAACGATTACCTCATTATTTAACGATTCAAATAATATGAACTGATAATGCAAAATATAAGACCAAAACAAGTCAAAAACCTATTGGATGAGTATATTTCGAACCATTATCATATTATCCTCAAAATAAATCAATGTGGGACCTTTAAAATCCGATACTCAGTTGAAAGTATAGTAATATTTTATACATTTCCTACAGTGCCCCTCCTCTCCTCTTATAAAAAGCCCCCAACTCTACCTCCTTACACACACCTCTCAAGCCTTTGGCTCAGCCAATATTTGGCCCTTTTGTCTCTCCACATCCCTCTCCTCATCCTAGAAGCCTTAACTTAGTTAGGAAGCTCTTCAAGAAACCCTTTTGGTTCAAACCAAAGAGAGTTACCCAATTTTAAGGTAATGTCTTCACTTGTGTTCTTTTGTTTTATTTTGCTTCTCCAACCCCCTAAACTCTTTTTATTCATTTATTTTGTAACAACTCCAATATATTAAATATACTAGGATGTTTTTAAAAGAATCATTTTAGCTACACTTACACACACCTACGTCTAATGGTTAAAGAACATATTATTTCTATGGATGGAAAATTTATGCCTCACAAAATGATGATTGTTCAATATTCTTATAACACCTTCACAGGTGGCCATTAAGATGTCACTATATTTATATATGATATATAATATTTATATTTTTTCCTTATGCTTCTTTATTTTTTATTTATGGCATGCGTTTATGGCTTCCATTATGGGTATATGTGATATCTTCATTTTACATACTAGAATTAAAATACTATTATGTATCATTATGTTTTAATTCCATTAAATATGAAATAGAATGGAAGTAGCGTTTATGAATACGCACGGCTTACCATCTCCATGAACGGTGCATTTCATTTATTACCTCTAAATGTTATGTTATATAATAAATGCATGAATATACTAGATATATATGATATATATGATATTTACATCCTGAATATAATTCTGGATATAATGGGTATTTTACCACATGAACAACTTGTAATTATAAAGAGTTTATTTTTGACTCAAGTACCAATGATCGTTAAAACGACTGTTATTAACTTAAATAATTACATAGTATTCATGACATGGTAATAAGTGAAATGAAAGGAATAATGAATATGAAAAATGTTCTTAATCAAGTAGAAATTAACTCAAGTTTATTATTCAGGAGATTAAAGAACGATCGAGTCAAGTCGGATACGAGGTAAGGGACTTTGTCTCAATCTCCATTCATTGAGGAATATTTTGTTTTATACGCAACTTTCTTTTATACAGTGTATAAACCCCTTTGACTATTACGTTTATTCAAAAGGAATATTTTTTATACGAAGCATTTACTAAATAACAAAAGGGAATGTTTTTATTTGTCGTACGTATGCAACGACAATGACTTCTCTGCCAACGTGATCATTATTTGAGTTTCGGCTTCCTCTACAGGCCATAACCTAACATTTTATAAAAAAATGAAAAAAAATAAATAAGATGTATTACTATTCTTTTATTATGGTACTGAAAATGGTTTTCATAATGTTTCAATTATATCAATGTGTTTTATTGATATCTTGTGATTGAAATATGGAAATGTTATGTTTCCTTTATTCATGTTTTATGTGATATGATTATGTTATGGTTCTTGGGAATTGTTACAAAGACGGGTGGTTCCATGATAAAATAAGGGCAGGTGAGCCCTATATAGCTCTCCAATGCATTGGGTAATGCAAAGGAGTTAAATGTTAAGGTTTCTTCGAAGAGATTTAGGGAATATACTGTGATGGGTATTCCAAAAGTAACCAAGATGGTTACTCCCTACAGAAGAATGTTATGAATTCCTCTAGTTACCTTTATGTCTAATGATTTCTTTGATTTATTCATTTTTTGATGAGGTATGTAAATGTGCTTATGTTTTATGGGTAATGTATGATTTAATTCTTATGTATATATGTACTCATGTTTCCTTTCCATATTTTTATAACCCTTAATGAGATTTTTATGCTCATCCCAAGTTTTTGAAATGTTTTTCACAGGTCAAGGGAATGGTACATGATATGATGATAGTGTTAAGGAAGTGTCAAGAAATAATCCATGTTTTATTTTAAATATATTTACATTGATGGGAAAATGAATACTATCTTTTATGTAACCACTTTGTTTAAATGTGGAATGTAATGCATGTTTTATGATATAATTCTCTAAAACTCTACACCTAAAAAGATACTAAATGTGTAATCTTATAATAACTCATGTTTAAGTAAGGTTTCATGCTAGGGCCTTATAGTTGGTATCAGAGGTTGGTTTAGATAACTTTAGGAGTTCTAATTCTATTAAATAAATATCCAAAAATATTTTTTTATGGTCCAATTAAAATGATATAGCATTTGAAGATTACCATGTTGCTTCGCCTAAGATATTTCTGTGTTAAGAATGGTTTTTCATAGAGGAAATAGAGAAGCTTTTCTAGGAAGGCATACAGAGTATAATGACCTTTCGAATCAGCCACCAGAGATGGTCGGAATCAGAATTGAGCAGTTTACTACATTGATGGATCAGTTGAATCTGGTGATAAATGGTGGTTTCTTTTATTGATGATATTTTGGTGTTTTCTAAAAGTAAAGAGGAGCATGAAAGATATTTAAGGGTTATTTTTCAACCTTAAAAGAAAATAAATTTTATGGGAAATTAAAAATGTGTGAGTTTTGGTTGCAACAAATTTCTTTCCTTGGTCATATTGTTTCTAAAGATGGAATAATTGTGGATCCTGTAAAAACAAAAATTGTTGAAGAATGGCCAAGACCCACAAATGTAACTGAGATCCGTAGTTTTCTTGGTTTGGTAGGTTACTACCGAAGGTTTGTCGAAAAATTTTCATGGTTATCTAGTCCAATGACTAAGATAACTCAGAAGGGTGTTATGTTTTTCTAGAAGAAATAATGTGATGATTGTTTTCAGGAGTTGAAAAAAAGATTGGTGAATGATCCAATTTGGGCACTTCCTTCCAAGAATGGTCAGTTTGTTATATATAGTGATTCTTCATTGAAGGGACTTGGTTGTGTACTTATGAAGAATGATCATGTAATTGCTTATGCTTTACGTTAGTTGAAAACTCATGATGTAAATTATCCTACACATGATTTGGAATTAGCTGCTGTTGTTTTCTCTTTAATAATATGGAGGCATTATTTTTATGGAGAAAAGTGTGAAATATATACCGATCACAAAATATTATTGTATATATTCACTCAGAAATAATAGAACATAAGATAGAGGAGATGGATATAATTAATCAATGATTATGATTTTACAATTCATTACCATCCGAGAAAAGAAAATAAAGTGGCTGATGCTTTGAGTCGAAAAAGTAATGATTCATTAACAATGTTGTGTTTGGAACGTGATCATTTTGTTAAGGATTTGATGAACTTTAGCATAAAAGTTGTTGGTACAGGATGTCCTTCTGTTTTGTTTCTAGTATCAGTGAAATCTTCTATATCAGGCAGAATCAAGAAAGCACAGAAGCAAGATAGTGAGTTGTAGAAAAAGGTAGAGTTGGTTTAGAAGGGTAAGTTCCCTGAATTCAACATTGATAATGATTGTGTTTTGAGATTTAGGAAGAGATTGTGTGTGCCTTGTGATTCAAAGTTGAAGAGAGAGTTGTTATGTGAAGCTCATAGTTTTCCATTTTCAGTTCATCCAGGAAGTACTAAGATGTATAGAGATCTTCGAGAGTATTACCGGTGGGATGGAATGAAAAAGGATATTGCTGATTTTACTATGATGTTTTTGACTTGTCAATAGGTAAAATTAGAGCGGCAGTTACCAAAAGGGATTCTTCATCCTTTACCAGTACCATTGTGGAAATGGGAGAATATATCCATGGACGTCATTGTAGGATTGCTGAAGACACCTCGAGGTAATAATGCAATCTGGGTTATTGTTGATCGCTTGACTAAATCTACTCATTTCCTTGCTATACGAGATACTTTTTCCCTAGATCAACATTCTTGTTTGTATCTTAAAGTGATAGTCAGGTTACATGGAGTTCCCCTCTCCATTGTATCTGATCGTGATCCCAGGTTTACTTCTAACTTTTGTAAAGGCCTTCAGAAGTCGTTGGGTACTGAATTAAATTTTAGTATAGCTTTTAAACCTCAATCAGATGGGCAGTCAGAATGAACAATTCAAACTCTAGAAGATATTCTACGTTCTTGTTCGATGGATTATCAAGGAATTTGGGACCAAAATATTTCTTTGGTTGAAATTTCATATAATGATAGTTTTCATTCCAGTATACAGATGGCACCATTTGAGGCGTTATATGGGAAGCGGTGTCAAACTCCAGCTTTCTGGGATGAAGT
Organism: Viscum album; assembly: GCA_963277665.1. Lineage (NCBI taxonomy): Eukaryota > Viridiplantae > Streptophyta > Magnoliopsida > Santalales > Viscaceae > Viscum > Viscum album. The sequence goes on from OY728151.1 coordinate 177,659,530, forward strand.
GGGAGGAAGGAAATTGATGGGACTAGAATTGGTAGTAGAGTTGGTAGAAAAAGTTCAGCTGATACAGAAACACAAAAGAACAGCTCAGATCAGGTAGAAGAGTTATGTGGACAACAGGAGGAAGGATCTCTCTTTTGAGGTAGGTGATCATGTTTTTCTCAAAGTCTGACCATGGAAAAGTGTGATGCAATTTGATAAGAAAGGAAAGATGAGTCCAAGGTTCATTAGACCATATGAAATTCTGGAGAGTGTTGGATCATTTTCTTACCGAGTGGCTTTACCTCTGAGTTTGTCTCAGGTACACACTGTTTTTCATGTTTCGATGTTGAGAAAGTATATGCCAGATCCATCTCATGTTTTCATCTCAGAGGTAGTTTAGTTAGAGGAGAATATCTCTTATGAAGAACAACCAGTCCAGATTCTTGACCACAGGGAGCAAGTGTTGCGGAATAAGGTGATTCATCAGGTAAAGGTTTTTTTGGAAAAACCATATGGTTGAATAGGTAACGTGTGAATCTCAAAATGCTATGAGGGGTAAATACCCCCACTTATTCGATAAGTAAATAAATTACGTGGACAAAATTTCTAAATGGGGGAAGTATATAACATCTCAAGTAAGTAATGAATAATATATATAGTTATCTATGTAATTTTATAAATTAGATAGTTTTTAGAGGCTTAAAACGAGAATAAATCCAATCTTAAGCATGGAATACACTAATATTTTTTAATGATTATTTTACTTCCTTTTGGTGGAAAACCTTTTTTAAATCAAAATTTTGAAAATATTATAAGCTCTATTTGTCAAGATAAACTTATTATTTATGATTGGGACATTGAAATTTACTTTGGGTAAATTTTTGGTATTTTTCCGATAATGTTCATTTTTTAATGAATAGTGAAAAATGTTGTATTTTGATTCAAAACCGCTTTTTAATATAATTTATTTACATGATTATATTATCTTTTGGTTTGGTTTTAATGTGAAATTAGAATATATTTTTACTATTTAACCCAATATTGGTCGTTGGAATTAATTTCACTTTGAAATTGGACTAAAACTAGAATCAATCTTTTGATATATATTGTTTCATAAAAACACACTATTTGTTCTGACAGTGGGAATTAATTATTAAATTAATTATTGTAACTTATATGTTTTTAATTTATTAAAATAGAAATCATTTTCGAATTCAGAATATCAAATATATCTTAGGGTGATGTTTTGGTATTTTTCTGAAAAACATCAATTTTTGATGAATAGTGAAACCACTAAGTGGTACTTAAAAATGATTTTTCGTTTAAATGAAATGTTACCACCTATGTGTTTTTAATTACAAAAATCTGATATACATGATTTTCATTAGGATGTAAAATGTGTTTCAATGGGATTAAAATAATTTTTTGGTGAATAGTAACATTTATGTTTTTAATTGCTGTTAGAGGTAATCAGTGTAGTTTAAGGTATAAATAATGTTTTAATAATATGAAATGACCTTCACACACATACTACCCTATTTTTATGTGTCATGGTCAACCAAGAAAACTCATGGATCGATTTTTGGGACCCCATGGAGCCACTTGGGTAAGATAATGACATTAATGCCTTTTTTTATTGTAAAAGTAAAAATGACACAAACAAGTATTGTTTTACTAAAACAATTTTTACATGGGGTTGTACAAGTCAGTGTTTTGAATATAAATAGTCATTGTAAATATAAAATGATTTCCTACAACATAGTATTTTTTTATAATTTTTAAAATTAAATAAAATAAATTATTTATGACATCATGATGATGCAGCGATTACCTCATTTTTTAACAATTTAAATAATATGAAACGATAATGTAAAATCTAAGACCTACACATGTCAAAAACCTATTGGATGAGTATATTTCTAACCCTTATCACCTTATCATCAAAATACATCAAATTGAGACCTTTAAAATCCGAAACTCATTTGAAAATAAAGTAACAATTTATACCTTTCCAAGAGTGCCCCTCCTCTCCTCTTATAAAAGGCCCCCACCTCTACCTCCTTACACACACTCTCAAGCCTTTGGCTCGTCCAAGATCTAGTCATTTTTCCTCTACAAATACCTCTAATCATCCTAGAATCCTTACCATAGTCATGAAGCTCTTCAAGAAACCCTTTTGGTTCAAACGAAAGGGAGTTACCCGATTTTAAGGTAATGTCTTCACTTGTGTTCTTTTGATTTATTTTGCTTCTCCAACCCCCTAAACACTTTTTATTCAATTATTTTGTAACAGATAAATAATATTAAATATACTAGGATGCGTTTATAATAATAATTCGAGCTACACTTACACACACCTACATCTAATGGTTAAACAACATACTGTTTCTGTGGATGGTGAATTTCTGCCTCACGAAACGATGATTGTTCAATATTCTTCTAACACCTTCAAAGATGGCCATTAAGATGTCACTATATTTATATATGATATATAATATGTTTATGTTTTCCTTAAGATTCTGTATTTTTTAGTTATGTCATACCATTATGGCTTCCATTATGGGTATACGCAATATCTTCAATTTAAGAAATGCGGACTACCGCCCCCTCAATGTGATTGGATTCGTTAATACCATATGTGGAACGTATAAACGATAGATTTAATTATATTATATATGATACCATACTAGAATTAAAATACTATTATTTATCATTATGTTTTAATTCCATTAAATATGAAATAGAAATGGAAGTAGCGTTCATGCGTACGCACGACTTACCGTCTCCATGAATAGTGCATTTCATTTCTTACTTCTAAATGTTATTTAACATTATAAATGCATTAATATACTTGATATATTTGATATATATGATATCTACATCTTGAATATAATTCTGTATATAATGGATATTTTACCACATGAACAACTTGTAATTATAAAGTGTTTATTTTTTACTCAAGTACCAATGATCGTTAAAACGACCGTTATTAACATAAATAATTACATAGTGTTAATGACATGGTAATAAGTGATATAAAAGGAATAATGAACTTGAAAAAGGTTCTTAAGAAAGTAGAAATTAACTCAAGTTTATTATTCAGGATATTAAAGAATGATCGAGTCAAGTCGGAAATGATGTAAGGGACTTCGTCTCAATCACCATTCATTGAGGCATATTTTGTTTTATACACAACTTTATTTTATACAGTGTATAAACCCCATTGACTTTTACGTTTATTCAAAAGGAATATTTTTTATACGAAGCATTTACTAAACGAAAAAAGGGAATGTTTTTATTTGTCGTATGTAAGCGGCGACAACGACTTATCCACCGCCGTGACCATTATTTGAGTTTCGGCTTCCTCTACAAGCCATAACCTAACTTTTTTAAAAAAATTGAAAAAAATACCATGTATTACTATTATTTTATTTTTGTATTGAAAATGGTTTTCATAATTTTTCAATTAAATCAATGTGTTGTATTGATATCTTGTGATTGAAATGTGGAAATACTATGTTTCCTTTATGCATGTTTTATGTGATACTATTATGTTATGGTTCTTGGGCATTGTTACGAAGACGGGTGGTTCTGTGATAATCTAAGGGCGGGAGAGCCCGATATAACTCTCCAATGCATTGGGTAACACGAAGGAGTTAAACGTTATGGTTTCTCCAAAGAGATTTAGGGAATATACTGTGATGTGTATTCCAAACGTAACCAAGAGGGTTACTCCCTACGTAAGAATGTTATAAATGCCTCAAGTTACCTTTATGTCTTATAATTTCTATGATTTATTCATGTTTTGATGAGGTATGTTAAAGTGATTATGTATTATGGGTACAGTATGATTTCATTCTTATGTATATATGTACTCATGTTTCCTTTCCATATTTTTATAACCCTTACTGAGCTTTTTATTCTCATCCCAAGTTTTTGAAGTGTTTTTCACAGGTCAATATAATGGTACATGATATGATGATAGTGTCAATGAAGTGTCAAGAATGAATCCATGTTTTATTTAAAATATGTTTCTGTTGATGGGAAAAATGAATAATATCTTTTATGTAACCACATTGTTTAAATTTGGAATGTAATGCAAGTTTTATGATATAATTCTCTAAAACTCTAAACCTGAAAAGATCCTCAATGTGTAATCATTTAATAACTCAAGATTAAGTAAGGTTTAAGGCTAGGGCCTTATAATTATTGACTATTTTTTATATTAACTTCTTTTTTTCAACTTCATGATTTATCTTTCATGTCTTAAAATATTTTTAAGACATAATTTCATCTATCTTTTCAATAATTATTCTTACTTAGTTTCTTCTTGTTGTTCTTCTTCAGAACTACTATTTTCATCATCAGGGAACATTTCATCATTATCATTTTCAATAAACATGTTTTCTACAGAAACATTAATTAATTTTTCATCTCCATATTCACTATAAACATATTCATCATCCTTAGACAAAAAACTTCTCATTTTTTATTTTGATAACAATTTATATATTCCCTTGAAAGAATATGTTTATTTTTAAAAAAAATATTAAATGGTTTTCTTGAATTTATATCATCTTCATCACATTATTATGTATATTTTAATTGATGAATGTATTCCTAAAAATTCATGATATATCTACAACCAATGTACTTATACGAAACACCCCTTTGTATCCTCCTCTATCTATTTAAATTTTTTATAAAATAAGCACTGTAATTCATCACAATTGATAATAACCCCATATTTTTTGTTGGAGTCACCAACTTATTCATCTTTAATAATATTATTATATTTTAATTTCTTGGGAACATTGAAGGAAATTTCTTAATTGATTTTTTATTTTCTTTTCATTACTTTCTCACTTATCATTCTATATATATTGAGAGTGCTATCTAATTCATACAAATATGAATCATTAGCATCAAACTAATCAGGAATATTTCATAAGATCTTTTCAATAATATTTTAATCTTCTAGAAACTCAAGAATACATATTATGATGCTTAAATCATCATTCACTCTTGTAAATAAATCACCAATAGATTCATACGCTTATATTTTGGAATCATCATCCATTAACCTCCATATTTGTAAGTTGACATTTTTCACCTTCATATTTCCTTCAAAAATATTTTTATAATTTTCCCAAATACTTATGGTAGTTACAACACCTTTTACTCTAAGAAATCCACTCTTTGAGAGTTATGTGATTAAAGTATTTTTATCCCTTCGATCCATCTATAGATTTTTATAATCAATAACTATAAGACGAAATTTTTAGAATGATAAAAAAATCAAAATGTAGAATCTTCTAGAATATTATAACCATGATACATAAGATTTGTAAATAATATATGTATAAATATGTTATAGTTATTTCCATAAAAAATTGGAACCCCCTTAACTATTCACATAATTAAAATTATATATAGGGACATATAATCAATATTTATAGAAGAGTAAATAATGGAACCTAGATCTGAAACCATTTGAAAAGGACCATGCAGTCTAAATTTAGTAAATGAAATGGGGTGGGGGTGAATCACTTATATCATTTTATTTTTATGTTTACATTATAAACAACCTTCATCTCTGATTAAATAAAAAAAATTCTAAAAAAATTATAACACATCCACCAGAACACAAGTATTTATAATTTTCACTACCAAATAAGATTATATATTCCATTGAATGGTTTTTAAATAATCTAATTCCAAAAAATATACATGAAATCAATACTTTTTGTGTTTATACAACATGTAGAAAATAACCATAAACTTATATAGGAATAGGATCAATGGAATAGAGTATTTCATTTTTATATTACAAAAGATGTAAATAAGATTTTTTTAACAAGATTATGAACATCATCAATAGGAATAGAACATTCTCACTGTTCTTCTTAAAAAAATTGACTTCTGTAATGATGAGAAATAGTTATTTACTTTTAAACCTAGTTATAGGTAGGAAAAAGTTATATAGACTTCTTATATATAATTACGATCACACACTCCAATTAATCTATCTCATTATTCAATATACAAACCAATAAGACTGTTTTTGCTGTATAAAACAAGAATTTATACTCTTTCCTTCTACTATATTTCCAAAGAACATGTTAGTATAATTTCTCAGTCTGATCCGATGAATTCTGACCACCACCACTCTGATCACTCATTATTTTATCTAGAATATTTTTTCTATAATACATATCTGGTAAAAATTTTGAAAACCACATCTTATGAATTGTACCTTATTGCATGTGAAATGTGTTAGAGTATGTTGTTCTTGGACCTATTTATATATGCGTGCCCTAAACATCAATTATGGTAACTTGAAATAATTTTCCCAATCCATGAAATTTCAAATCTCTAAATTTCAAATACATTTGAAATCCATTTGACCACTTATTAATTCTCATTTACTCTTCTAGTATCTTCTAGAATCTTATTGAAATCACAAGAACATCTAAAATATAAATCACCACTTGAAAATGAACATTACAAGTGCTTAGTCTGGAAAAATAAATTTGGAAACAACATATTACAGAAAAAAAAAATTATTTTGGGACTCTTAAACCAATTGTAAATAAGTAAAATAATAGGATTCCCACTCCAATTCTCCAAACCAATAGAAAATGTATGAAAACATCATTGAAACTTATAAATAATATACTTTCCGAAAAAGTATTCATTTGTTCAAATTCTCTTTAGTCGCATGAAACTACATCTCATGACTTGCGAGTACCAAATATATCATCCTATAAATTTGTATTAATCACCATTTATAATAGATCATTCTATGAATGATCTTCTAATTGATTGGTTTCAAAAAATATTCTTATTGTTTGGTGTCAAAATATACATCTTTATTTCTAAAACTCATCAACTGATAGTTCATTTTGTTGGATTATTTTATCTTATGATTTGTTCTATCTGATAGATTTTCTTGTTCTAATGGATTTTTATATCCACACTTTTACAAATTTTTTAATTCCAAATTTTTTTCATCTGGTGAATATCCATTTGATTTCAGAAATTCTTTCTAGTCTTGTGTTTGGAGTTACTTCAAAAAAAAATATTAAAGAAAACTTAGTATGCACCAATATGTCTTATCCTCATCTAAAAACCTGTTTGGATCATGTTTTTTTAGAGAACTCATGATGTTGAGATCTTCTACCACAACCAAGCATCATCAGATTTAGTTGCAAAATCTCAAATAGAAACACAATGTTCAAAAATCATAGGTCCAAACAACTTTAATTTTTTTAACAAAATATATTATCATAAGGTGTTCCATAATGTTATTAACATTAAGATCTCCAAATAATATTCTAATTTCTTAGGATAGACATCTCTAGAAAAATTTTTCATCCGATAAAAATTCAATTTCCATTATATAAATCATAATTTTAGAGTGAAAAGTCAAAAAACAATAACACACACTAATAAATATTTATAAAAAATTAGTTATTGTACATTCTGAGGAAAATTTTGACTGATCATCACAGATGATAAAGTAATCTTATTTTTCATTAATACAATAAAAGGAAAAAATACCAGAAAATATATTTCAAACAACTCCTTAGGACAACTTCATCCCAAGATGTTCTATAATTGTAATAAAGTGTTTTTAAGGGGTTTTAAATTATACCATATATTTTGGGTTCTAGGTGATTATGAATTTTTTACTATCTAGATTGAAATTAATTTTTTTTATTTAAAATGACCCAATTTTAGTCCAAAATGGGGTGTAGGTATAGTAATCAAGGAATTGATCAAAGATTGAAATGATTGGTTCCCAAATGGTTTTTAAAAGAAAGGGTAAACATTTTATGTGGTTTTGGGTATCCCTTTAAATGGATATTTTTATAAAATAGTTTTTTAATTAAATAATTTAATGGAATATAATTTGGCTTGGTATACCGATACAATATTTTAGCTAGGATCATTTATAACATTAAATGGCATTCTCTATGGTTTGGGTGTCTATTACCCTCTTACACCACTTTCACTATTACGCATGATTTTGATTATATCCCAAAGGGGGGTCATCATCGTCATCATCATCATCATTCTATAATTTATGATTAATGGTGTGGTTTAATTGGAGGTTTTATATGTAAGATGATATGATTTATCATTATTAATATTGATCACATGATTTGATTTATACCTCACCATATATTTTTGTATTCATGGGTATATTAGGCCCTGAGTGAGTGATTTATATTTATTATATAGTAGGTAGTTACACACTACTAGTGTCCCCCTAGTCATGTATAGAGGATCTTGAGGTGTTCCCCTGATTATCCTAGACACATGATTGTGATGTGGCTTGTTTCATTTTCAGGTAAAATATTCATTCATATGGTTTCATGTTTTGGTGTGGTATAGTGAAATCTGTCATTTGGACCTATTTTGTTTGTAATGATAATAAATTCCACTATGTAAGGGATTTAAATTCTTTGTATCCATTTATTGTATTGTTTTTTATGGAACTATGTCTTTTTATGGTTCATTTCTACTTTTAGCAGGATTCTTTTCATTATGATTATTGCTTTTGGGTTAGTTTCATTAAATGAATTTGAAATTTAATTTTTAACTTTTTATTTAAAAATTTAATTTAAAATATAATTTTAAATTTGTTCTTCAATTGGGGAGGACTATTCTAATGAATATGAGTTAAATGTGATTATTTTCATTTAAAGAAAAATAAATTGATGTATTATAAAATGTTCATGGAGAAAAACAATTATGAACATACAGGTCAAAAACATAACTATCAAATGTATAACAACTATAATAACTGAAATATATTTTTAAGTATTTTCCCATACTCCTTGGTGTAATTAAATTGGACCTGTATTCTCTCATACCATGAAAAATATCTTTTCGAGTATACTACCCTTATGGTTTCTTTTTTAGGTTCCCTATAATAGGTCTTCATCGAGTCTGGTTGTCCAATGATATTTTGTATTAGATATTAAGAGTTACCGATAGGTCACATAGAGAATGTTTGAAGGAGTTTATTTTTATTTCAATTTTTGGATATTATATATTGTGATTTGTATTATTTATTATTCAGTGTTTTGACATAATTTTATTATTTCTATTGTATTATCTTAGAAAAGATCACATTATATTATTTGAGGGTGATAAATTTATAAATCATTTTCTATATTAATACACAAAAACCATTTTATTTCTTAGGGTAATCAATAATTCACCTAAAACCTTAACAAAGCCATTATCGAGTGCTCGGTTCAGCCGTGACCTAGCTTAGTTTGTTACAATGTTCCAAAGAGAGTTGTTGAGAAATAATTAACCAGGTCACACAAGATCCAAAAATGAGTTATTAAAATAATCAAAATTCTAAGGAACATCGATTTCATATAGAAAATAAGGATAAATTAAGGTCTATAGATAGTGAACGTACTATCCAATAAGAGGTCATTATAAGATATGATTCTAATAAATTCATAAATTCTCTGAAATCTATGAATGATCATATATACACTTTCCATGTTTAGAAAAATGTGTATGTATATAATGTAGTGAGACATAATAGGTAAATGAGAGATTTTTTAAATAAAAGATACATAAATTATAGAGATTCTACATATAATTCTTACATGATAACAATGGATTACAAACACATTCCTGGAAATGAATATGAAGAAAACATCCCTAGCTATAATGAAAAATAAAATTTGAATATTGTTAGATATTCATCCTTATTTTTATTTTAATTTATATAAAATGGATTTCAAAACATATTTATTTATTTGAAAATTTGATGCATATTTTCATACAATACAATATTATAGTTTGGATGTAACCAATGAATACAATTTTTTTTAAAACATTCAAACATTATATTATAAATTTAATTAATGATATTGGAGTTGGAGCATCCAGCGTTATGATGCAATCATGTTGTTTGGTTTCATCAAGAACACATATGATTCTTATGTATACAAGTGGATAAGTGGGATTGTTTTAGAATTTTTGATATTAAATTTGGATGGAAAACATACTATCATACATTATACGCAAAAATCACATTATATTATATGGTGGTTAGGAATATGTTTCTGAATTAATAAAGTGGATAATTATATTACATAATGGTTATGAATATTAAAAAAAATTAATGAATGGATTTCAAAAATAGAGTAAAAAAAATATTAATAAACTGTTAAACAGGTTTATTTTTGAGAAACAAATATGGTAAATTTAATAGTGCTTCATGCAATGCGTCATTAAATGATTCAAGATTCATCTAAAGAGTTATAAATGTTAAATGTGATTAATTGTTAATCTATAAAACGATTTATAATGTATGAATTGTTTTATACATGATATGATTACAGTTATTGTTTAGAAAAATTAAAAAGATACCTAACCAATCTTGGTGTGATTCATTGGATTTTATTCTTAAATATTCTCATGTGCTAGAGAATAAGAGTGGATTTTTTATTTTTCTTTAGAAGTTATGAATAAATTATTTTATGTGGTTATGTAATTCTAGTTTTCAATCCATGATATATGATATGAAAAATCATTCCAGTTTAAATTTTTCATCAATGTTTATGTTGTCACATAGAAATGTTCTGGACATGTTGCCATAGAAGATATAAATAGAGATAAAACAGATCACTACGTCATACGGTGAAATGGAAGATGTTTTTATCAAGAACATTATCAATAGGCATAGGTTTCTTTCAAGAATTGAGGGAGTAATGGAGAATTATAGAGACAACAATGGAGTTATTTCTTAAGACATGAAACCCTAGTCTCAAAAAAGGAAAAACAAGTCCTTTAGAAATACTATATCATTCAAGGGTTTATTGAGAGGTGTATTATATAGATATATTAGGTGGATACGTATGAATATGTAGAAGACCCTTTGAAAAAACATTATCAAAACAAAATCATGAGGGTAGTGTAAAATATTTTTGACCTGTTATACTCTCGACGATGGACTAGAACCTTGTAGCCCACCAATTTGTGGGCTCTATAAAATGGGCCCTAACATGGGCTAGGTTTAGGAATTATCCCATAGCCTGCTAGTGATTTAATATTGTCTTCATAGTGATATGAACCCTGGGTTGAATGTCATAATAACCACTGGGTAGAATCCTCCACTACCACTACACCATATGGAAAAATGGTGGCGGAGGATGCTCCCCTATGGTCATTATACCAGTCAGTCTTAGGTTCAAATCTCTATGGAGGTGAAATTATATCACCATCCAGATAGGTGATTATGCCTAAACCTGGCCCATGTTAGGGCCAATTTCATGAAATCCACGAATTAGTGAGATGTGGGGTTCTGGTATGTTGTCGGGACCATCACAGGTGCAGAAAAGGTGCCTTTTTGAACACTCCTACACCACTAATTGGGTTGTTGTCTCCCCATGCCCCATGCCCACTAACTGGAAGACCTAGCCACTTGGGAGTGACACGTTCACATGGAAGGTCCTTTCCCAATGCCATACCAGGATTTAATACACCTCCCTCATGATTCAGACTAGGGACTTTAGGCTTAACATCCATATGGGAGTGTCATGAGTACCACTACATAGTATTACTCATGATGCTCCTGGATGGATGTTAAGCATGAGGTTTCCAGTTATAATAATGGTGGAGGCATATTAAATCTCCATAGGGACAAGAGATAATACTTTCCACATGGAGGCGTAACTCTACAGTGGCCTAGTCTATGAGTTAGTGGGAATTGGGCGTGGCCATACTACGATCCAAGTAGTGGTATGGTTATATTCAAAAAGGAAATTTTTTTGGACATATTATGCTTTTGAAAAATGACCATGTACTTCACATCCCACTAGATTATGTGCTCCATGATCTGGCCCTATCATGGGCCAGGTTTCTGGATATCTCCCCTAGACAGCTGAGGATTTATTTCACCTCTACGGAGAATTGAACCCAGGGATGACTTCCATTTAACCAATCAGGGAGATTCTATACTACCACTACACCATATGTCATAGTGGTATTATAGAAGCTCCCAAGTTGGTTAAATTACATTCAAACACATGTTTTATTATCCATAGAGGCAAAATAAATCCCTAGCTGGCTAGCGGAGATACCCAAATACCTTTTCTAAGTTATGGCCCAGTGAATGCAGGCCACGAGTTAGTTGGATGTTGGGTATATGGTCCATTTCTTGGAGCATCCTAGGTCCAACAAAATATCATTGAATTTGATACCCATGAGATTAAATATAATGGTTATAAAATGTATAATGGTTTTATCACAAATAATATATCTATTTATCATTTATTAATGGGAATTTTATTTATATTAAATGAATAATAAAGGTATGAATTTAAATTCCCCCCCCCCATTTATGATCATCATTGAACATTATTGGTTGTAATGATGTGTTAAAATTAATGTTAGTCGAATTTTGATTACCATTCAAAGAGATGTTTTCAATATAAATAGAGTAATCATGGGAAAATAAGATGAGTCTTATTATGTGGATAGACCCACCAAAGTATATCAAAATGAATATCTTGGTCTAGATGGTATACATAAGGGTGTATGCTTATTATGAGTCCCCATTACATAAGTTTATCAAGATAAATAACATAAAAACCCTAAATAATTGTTACCTTTTTGACTCATTCCGTGAGATTTATGTTGTTAAGGGTTCTTGGTTATAATTTTTAAAATGTTATTAATAAAATATCAAAAAACATGGGATTTTTTAAATCACATAATGAGAAATTTTATCTAATCCAATGACTTAATTAGAATGATGAAATAAATATACATTAACTATTTTGTGGATGTAGATGTTCATAGCTAAATGGATGAATAAAATGGGAAATATTTATTCACTTAGGGAATTATATTTAAGAGAATTCTAAATGTATGAGATGATAGATACTATATTTAAATGTTACATGTCATGTTGCAATTAAATATAATAGAAAAATAGATAATATAAGTTCACTTATGATGCATATTGTAACATAGCATTACCCTCTTTTAAGTAACTCCCTTTGATTTTTTTTGATTTCCTATTTAATTAGGTTTCTCTTGGGACTCTTGAGGATGTATATAATTTATTGGGTAAAATTACAAATTGTTTGAGGATGAATGTGTATTTGAATTAATTGAATATGGGTATAAATGTTTTAATGGTTTTGTGGAGTTCTCCATCTATTCGAAGAATGAATGAGTTAGTTTTGAAGTTTTCTGTTGTACGATGGGTGATTACATGACTTGTAAATTAGTTACACAACATGAATTAGATATTCATAAACATTTTGTGAAATATTTACACAACATGAAAGGATTAAATACCATGTAATGTTCACATGACATGTGATAAAAAATATTGCTTTAAATTAAAAAGGCGAAGATTTTTTTGGTGTATGTGTTAGCTGTGGATTACACAATATGTAAATTGATTTCATTTAATGTAATAATCAAGATTATAAATCTTATGGAACTATGTGAGTGATGTATTTCTTTATTATCCTAAAAATATTTTTTCTCTTGATCTAGAAGGATTCCTTTGTGATTTTGGGAGTTTGTGTTCAATATGGATTATTTTTTTTGGTGTTAGATTATCATGGATGTTGGTTCTCATCTCTCTAGGTGAGTATTCCTTTTTTACTTCTTCATTTTCTGGATCATGGATTCCCCATTTTGTTGCGTTATCTGGTTTCTGATCTAAAATGATTATTCTTCTTGTTCTTCATCTATATTTATGGAGAGATCTTTTTTAGGGGCTATTCCCTTTATTGGTTATGGTGTGGAGGTTCTGGTTTCTTGAGTTATGTGTTTTTCCTTGTCTTTGACAACCATTTTGTTGAATTGAATCAATTCCTTTATGTGTATATTGGTTATAGGGCCTATGTGGCCATATTTTCATTATTATTCTTGATGTATAATTTGTGGGAATGTGAGACCCTATGTTTTGAGGTTGGTGGTACTATATCTAGCCTATGTTGGATGAATTATATTGCACATATTTTTATAAAAAGATTTATAAATGAATTAGAATGTCTTTTTGTATCATACTTACTTTTCCCAAAGTATATACCATTCCTTTTTCCATTTAAATTATTTTTTGTCTCTAATAATTATTCCAAAAAGAGTTAAGTAGGTTTTGAGGCGTGTTTGGGGATCGTTCAGAGCCTGGATCCCTAAATTTCAGAGAGGATGGCTGGGTCGCATGGTTAGTAGAAACCATGAATCCCAAAATGCATGGTTTACCTAAATTGTGTGGTTCAAGATAGTGGGGTGATTGGGAAGCACGATTTGTCTAAAATAGTCTAACCCTTAGTAAATGCCAATGCAATCCACCTATAGTTTTTGTTAGTGGAATTTCACATGAGTTTCACACTATTATACAAACTATGAGCCTAGCCATGTGGGGTCCCCCTAGAAGTGTGGCTTAGGGCATGGTTGGAACGTAGTTTCTCCAACCATTCCACCAAACTGAGATCCCTTATCAAGAGGGTGAGTTTATGAAATATCCCTATAAATATTTTAAGATTAATAATCCCTCTTCCTCTTCTTTATTTCCAGAGGGATCCTCCTGCTTCTCTAGTTGGAGCTCTCCTCCCTATAAACCAAGGGATCATGAATTCTCCTCCATTAAGCATCCATTTCACCCATTATCAAATCCATCATAAATCTATTCATTAGATCCTCAAAACCCTCTTTTATATATAGAGTTTCTATTCATCTCTATTTCCCTATTTTAGTGCAATCTCATTTCACTATTTTCAAGGCAATTGACAATTTCTCTGATATCTTTTGTTGTAGCTCGATTTAAATGATGGTGTTGGATGAATGTAGGTCTACAAGGCTAAGGTAGTGAGTCTATGTTATTTACCTTAATTTCATTACATTATAGAATAAGATTAATTATACCATGAAATGGACGTTTCCGACATGACCGTTTATTTTTCTAACTAAATTAATTGGTTCGCCTAACCTTTCAATGAGATAGTAGTGAATTAACCCCATGGTTTGATTTACTTGAGTTAATCCACTCCTTTTTTTCCATAACCTTTAATATTATTTTACCTTGTCCTAAAATGGATAAATACCACTTGAGGTTCATTTTCTTATAACTAATTCCTTGAATTAATGAGTTGAGCAGAGATAATAAAAATTTACAAGGGATAAATCCATATGCCTTATTCCATATGACAAAAATTAATCACCCAATAGAAATTACATGTCCAATATTCCAATTATCATATAAAAACTCAATTAAAGTGAAACAGCCTTTATATTCCCACTTGTTATAAATGTTTTATTTGATTAAATTCTTTCACGTTAGTATTGAGGGTGATACCAATGGATCATAATTAAGGACGCCTTGTTCAAAATCTTCATTCCTTCTTGTTATAGTTATAAATATTTAGTAAACATGTTGGGAGAGACACTTGCTTTTCCTGGGGATAACTCCCCAAGTGTAATCGATTTTTCTTCCAAAAGAGTAACCTCGGTTCCCTAGGGGAGACCTCTTAGAAAGACATGATGGAATAATGGTTGTACCTTTCTAGAATAGAGACTCTAAACCCTATGTGTGATACTAGGTATGGAATTATAAGATAGTTCATGCTATCTTTACACCACACATGGAGTGAATCTTGGGAAATCATTATTGTCTCACCTTAGATGTAATCCACAAGCATTGGACATTTATCGAGACTCTAGAGTGGTACTCATGATTCTATTATAATTGAATTGGAATGTCTTAGGGTGAATCTCAATATTTTATAAAGAGGTATTAATTGAATTAAAAAAACATGTGAATATTTTCTAACAAGAAATGTACTATTGGTATTGGAAACTTAGGGACGTTTCTCCCAGCCCAATCAGATGCTTGTGAATAGTCTATCTTTTTATAACTCTTTATCATTCACTTCACCATTATAGGAACCCTTGTTCAGAATCATCAACTTATGCCAAAGCAGTTAGAATAGGATGGGTATCCTATTGGAACTCGGTCTTGTTTACCCAATTACTTATTTCACTTTTGCATTAATTATTTATAGAACACGGATCATTTTATATTTCACAAATGGTTTGTGTTGGAGATCATTAGGGGTTGGCTATTGGGATTATATGTCACATCATATATGGACTACCTTTGGTACCCGATTAGACATCATGACTACAGGTATTAATAATGTGATGTGACTAGCTTACAATGTTTTCTTTATAGCTCGAGGATAGAGATTGGTAGTAGAGGACTGTGTCTATACATGAGATGTTATTCATTGAAGTTTTCTATCCTTTTTATATATTTTGGGTAAGAATGTGGTATATTTTTATCCACTATTTCCCATGAACAGTCTTTTTTATAAATCCATTACAATGACAATCATTATATTTTATCCACTTGTTATATAGATTCCTCCAGTTATTTATTATATTTCATGATTATGTATTCACTTCCACTACTATCTTCTTTTGTTTTGTTACTATATATATATAATGATTCTATCCACACTGATCAATGAGGAAATAGTATCCCCCTAGACACACCATATACCCTCACTACTAGTTGGAAATCTTTGGTGTTTGGGGAGGTGCACATGAGGTCTTGTGGCCATCACTTTAGGGCACTGTTATGTGGTATCTAGGGCCAAACACTACAAAATGGTAACTGAGCCTATTTTCCTTTTTTATTACTATTAGGATTTTAGAAAGGATACTATGAAATTAGAATTTGGTAATAATCATATGTCTGGGAGTAGCTACACTATGTATAGGGGAAATCCAAATTTCATGGGATGGGTGATTCCTGTTATTTATGGTGTTATTACCATTTCATATATTTCACCTTTCAGTGACACAGTTGCTTTCTTCTATTTTTATTATTGATAATATTAATAACAAAATTGAATTGAATTTATCATATCGTGATAATACTAGTGATAAATAAAATCATGAATCATACAGGGAACCATAGGATCTAAAATTCTATGTGTTATTCCTTTCCATATCTATTTATAGCGTGCATATCACAATTTTCATGTGATTACTATTTATTATTTGTTTTTTATATTGAGGAGTGTTTTATTATTATATATAGAAATGTGATGATATTCCCTTGCAAGTTTGTGAAAAAAAATGGAACTTAATGTCTCTTCCTTATCCTCATAATATTTTCCTGCATTGGTTAAAGTAGACTCCTTAATCAGTCAATTATGGCATGTTGAGCTGTGGACCGTCAGTCGCATGGGTTGGAACATATTTTGGATAGGAATAAGTGGATTTCAAATTTTAATTTATGATATTTATGTTAAATCATAAATTAAAAATGATGATACATCTAATTCAGCCATTCGAATGGAATTTGAATACATAAATAAATTAAAATGAACATGATATTTAAAATGAAATGATCACCTAGTGTGTAATGTGATACCATGACCTCGAATAAAAATTAGTAGTGGGAAGTAGGATGTGTTTCATATGATCAGTACGTGACTTGTTCTTATCACCTAGATCTGACTCCAAGAGTATATATATGGGTGATTTTATTTAGTAGTATGACCTTGTTCGTATCCCTTATTTACCCCTTTCCTTATATAGTATATATAACTTTTGAGGCATGTTCTTAGAAATTATAGAGGTAGGCCACCACAATGACCTCTAGTTGTATTCTAGGATAATGGTGATGAGAATAATCTAGTGGTTATGGTCCCTGAACCACCCATAATTCCTCCTATAGTACCGCATAAATAAATTTATATAAACTTTTCACTAGGTGATAAGGCCTAGTTTCATGAATAATTCATCCACATTATACAATCAATATAGGGTACTCCTTGACCTGTGCCTATTATAAAAGAGTTGACCTGGGTGTTCAAGTAGTAGCACCCTCCAACCTTATTGTAGGATGGTGGACATCAGACTACTGATTCATCGCTCCAGGCCATGTTGTTGATCTTAGAGTGCATTGAGACACCTCTAGAAAAATTGTTCAATATCATGAACTATATGATATGTCACTTCTCCAAGAATTTATGGGAAATTCTCCCCCAGGTTGATCAAAATCAGATTATGTTATTCTCATATGTCTGAAAATCCTTTTTTGACAACTACTTCCTAAATACCTTGAGAATATACCATGATTAGGAATTCATGAACCCTTAACAAGGTGACATGTGGGTGATGGAGCTCTCCGCTCAATTCACTAAATTTTATAGTTTTCAGTAAAAGTTTTCATTGATCATATGAATACAATGAATCCATTTAAGTATGGGACTATACACTAAAAAGTGAAAATATTTTAGCTGAACACCATTTTAGAGATAGAAAATTGGTCCCTCGTCACTAAGTGGAACTGAAGGGAGGAAGGCAATATAAAATAGGTTAATTCAGCTTCTTGGAAAAGCAGTGGTTTATCCAATGGTTGGAAGTGATGTTTAAGGGGTACATGTCGGGGTAGTACAAGCCAGGTGGTACACACTCCCAACAATGTGGGGTGTCTCCATTGTAACAGGGTAGGAAATAATAATACCTAGTGTATATGAAAACCGATCGAGTATGGGGCTTGCAAAAGAATGGGTCGCCTCCAGCATTTCTACTGATCTTTTCCTCTGGTGTCAAATGAGTGTGTTTTTATTCAAGAACCATCATTAAGTGTAGGGTTATGATATCCCCAAGGTATTTGTTTGTTCCCTAAAGTTCTTTGCAAAAACACAATTTATAAAACTCGAAAAAATCCTAAATCAAAGAGTAGTATCTTGACAATTTGACTATCAACCCAACAGTGAAAATCTGGAAGTTTTAAATTAATTCGGAAATTGAAATTTCAATTGAATATTTTTTGGAATGTGAATATAAAAAATAAAATTATTTATTGGGATTTAAATCAAGATGGGAGGCATGCCGGGTTCTGTGATTTTCATGTTGGTGTGCTTAGGATTTACATGAAAGTGTGTTTATTCAGTTTTGTTGTCAAAATTTGATTTGAAATGGTATATGGTCTTGTTATCTAGTCCCATTACTATGATTGAACCATTCTAATAGTCATGTATTTGATTCAATCACATTGATAGGTGACCCAAAACCTTGTTTTAACATAACCAACCTATGTTCCATAACGGTCATACACAAAACAGATCGATTAATTGATTCAATTAAATGATTAACTTCAAAACACAATAATGGTAATTCTATAAGAAAATAGAGTTTTTAATTGAAATAACGAGTTACAAATATCCATAACATGAAAAAAATGAATAAATAATCCCTAAGCATCACATCCCCCTATGATCACAACACCTGACACTAGAAAGACAACTCGCTCATGATGAGAGCATGTGAGATGGGTACTCGAGGAATAATAGTAGCGAAGAACGACTTCAGATAATCAATCCATTTGTCTAGAGGGTGTCCCGTGGTTTTTTCTTTGTCCCTTAGGTCCAGAGTGCTTTGGAATAGAAGACGAGGGACTTATTTATTGGTGAATTCTGGCCAAACTCGTGGCTCGTATCGTCTAATTTTTTTCTATGAATTATCGTGGTCATGACATGTACATGTGGTACATGGCATATACCTTAGATCTATTTTTTCCACCAATGCATTGAATAAATGGAAAATTTGTATGTCGGTTTGACTGTCGTCACGTTGTGTACTTGTGGAACACAGCATGTACTTAATGTTCAGAACACGTATTCATGTCACGACTTGTTCAGAGTGGATCTATTTCCCTTGAAAATTTCATACTGTTGACTTGTGGTATATGACGTGTAGACAATTTTTATTCAGTTTTATAGCTCCTCATTATCTTTAAAATTGGTTGTCATGTCGATTCACTTCTCTCACGATGTAAAGGATCGTTTGGCTCATATTTCATCTCCTTTTCATTCCTTTTTCACTATTCTGTTATTTCATGACACAAAATAGAAAAAAGTCATTTTGATACAAAATTGGAAATATTTTTCATTAAATACACAATTCATCACATTAATAAATTTAAAATATATGAATAAAACCAATGTATCATTTTAAGATTTCCACATTAGGGTAGATTCTTGTCTACTATAGGCTGTTTTTGCCAAACAGGTGGTTGTGGCCTATATAGTCAGGACTAAGATTTGTAGTGTCAGCATGGTGGACCTACTCAGGATACCCAGGAAGCATATCGGTGCTGAAACTCATGCCATATATTTTCTATACATCCTACACCATAGAAGAAAATTCTGGGGCCATCTATGGTTAGATGTACTATTCTGGTAATATCTACTCTAGTTTCATCCCTTTTTGATAAAGTGAAATCACACTATTTTATATTTTTTAAAACTATGAGAATTTTGGTTTTTGTTATATAGTACTCCAGTGGTGTTATGGCCCTCGACACTCCATTAGGAGTTCAAGATGATGGTATATTCCAGTGCAAGGAGTTCCCCCTAGAAATAGGTGGGTACCATTTCCTATAGAGTTTCTTCATCCATGAGATGACAGTCTTCAATATAATTTACTACATGGCAAGATTTTTTCCTTACCCATACTAGGTGTATTGATATCATTGCTATGTTTAGTTCACATCACTCAAGGTCAGCACATACATCTATAACAGATAATGGGATATATAGGAAAGTTAAGCTCGATGCAACCATAATAGGCTTGGTGGAGTGACAAACCATATGAACAGTCACTTTATGAGTGAACATAAAATTTTCATTGTGGAATTCTCTTTTCTTGTGGATCATTTCATGGAATTATTCACAAAAAATCTCTCTGTCATACCTCCAAAGAGATAGGTTGAGTTCACCATTGAGCTCATGCCCAGTGAAATGCTTGTGTCCATTCCCCCATATATAATAACACCTGCAGAGAATTAAAAAACTTAATTAGTAGATATAAGATCTAGAGGATAAGGGTTTTATCTTACCCAACACATCACCATGGCGTTCACGAGTCCTTTTCACCCAAAAGATGGATGGTAACCTTAGATTGTGTGTGGATTAGCACCAATTGAACTAGCTTACGGTGAAAAATCAATATCCATTTAATTTTATAGAAGAATTATTCATCATGATATAAGGATAAATAGTTTTATATAAGATCAATTTGATTGTGGGATACCATCATGTTCATGTGAGGCCAACAGACAAACGATGTACAACATTCGAGAGAAGATATGGATTATATGAGTATTTGTTTATGTCGTTTGGTTTCAAAAACATGCTAATAGTCTTCATGGATCTAATGAATTTGGTTTTCCAAAAATATCCTGATTCCTTCATGGTAGTCTTCCAAGACAATATCTTTGTATATAATCTCACAAGACACTACCATTCTAATCACCTTGAGATAATGATGAATTCATTGGGAGAGAACTAGCTGCATGTGAAGCCTAGTGATTTCTTCCTCTTGATAAAAAAGGTTGAATTTTATTTTCATATCATTTAGGAAGAAGGAGTATCCATATCCATAGAGAATATGTGTTCCATGGTTTCTTGAGATCATCCAAATAATTTGATTGATATATGAAAATATTTAGGTCTAGTTATCTTATACAGCCGATTCATCCACATTTTCTCATGCTTGGAATTGCCACTTATGAGCATGGCCAAGAAGGGTGTGAAAATCGACTAGAATGAATCTTGTGAGACAACCACTCAAGAGTTAAGTAAAGAATCTATTCTGTTCTAATGATGATTCTTCTAGAGTTGGCTTGCAGTTATACTTTCTAATGTGATGCTTCAGGTATTCAGCTAGAAGTAGTTTTGAGGCAAGGTGATTGAGTTGTGGAATATGGGTCCCACCAAAAAATGGCCACTTGAGTGGAATTAACCTTTGAATGAACTAGATATATCATATATTCTTCATTTTCTAATCTATTTGATTCACTACTTTGTGGATGAGTGGTTCTTTCTTTACAAAAATCATAAAAGTATAAAATAAATCACTTCTCACGGAGACATGAATACGAGGTAAAGTAGTCGGTGGAATAACTACAATAGTTTAACACCATGATTTCTTATACCCCAATAAATCGAAAGGTTTTGGCTGGATCCTTGATCTATAATACATAGACACAAACTATCAAGGAGTCTAGTAGTGAGTCTTAGATGATGGAAATGCTTTTTGAGATGTAGCGTGAGGATTGGGAAAAACAGGGGAAACCACTTTTAGAAACTCTATTAGTGATATCCTCTCATCTAGGGTTGGTATAGATGAGGCAATTATCTAATTGTGAGAGCCTAATTTTTATGGATAGTTTCACAAGAGAAAACCCACCTATGAGTTGGTTTGTTGACTTGGGTGATGCATTACTCTTTTGTGGGTGTGTTCAGGTACCTTTAGATATTTGAGAAGGGTTGATGTGAGAATCTCATGCCTTTCCATGGTCAGTTTATCTAGGCCTTACCATGATGTACTGATATATATGTTATTAGTTTTGGTGGCCATGTATGAAGAGGCAAATATCAGGTTTTATCATCTGGTGCTCCACCTGTCACCCAGTGAATGCAGAGCACCAATAGCCGATTGGAAATCCTACAACCACATTCAATTCATGAGTGGAAATGTAATGATGTCAAAATATAATTTATGGAAATCTTTACAAGATCAAAATAAGGTAGTGATGCAATATGGGTGATTGGTGATAGGTTGACCATGTTTTCACACTTCTATCCAATAAAAAGATACCTTCTCTATTAATGATATAGGATGGATTTAGATCTGGGAGATAGTGAACCTTCATGGTGTTCCCCAATATAAAATTGTGGAATGAGACACCCACATTACCTCACAGTTCTAGAAATATATTAAAAAGGAATTATATTGTGTATTTAATATCACCCTCAGACTGGAGAATAATCTGAGTGGACAATATGGGAGTTAAAAGATATACTTCAAGCCCACATCTTTGATTTTGGAGGTATATAGGAAAATATTATTCGGGTGGTTGAATTTTACTAAAAAAATATCCAATAAAATGATGAAAAGTGATCATTTTTATCCCCTTTATGGTATACCATTATGTTCACCTCTGTGCTGGATTGACGCAGGTGATGCATCTCTACTAGGTCCTCGTCTCGTTTAGGAGACTTCAGATCAAGTCCATCTTATATAGAAGTGTGTGGATATAGCTCATTCTAGGAAACAGTCATATACCAAGTGTCTCCATAGACCTATAGATTTTGAGGTGGGATTCCAGTTCTTTCTTCATTCATCATCTTGATTGGTTCACAATCGAATGCATAGACATGGAATGTTATCGCTTTGATATGTTAGGCCTTTCTAGATAGTGGAGATAGTCGAGCCTATAACCTATCGATTGCTACTACCTCATAGGTATCATGTCATGAACAACATATTTCACATATCACATATTTGATTGTATCTTTATGAACCATATCATTTTTTTGGAACTATGTATATTTAACTAGATTAAGATTCTTACTTCATGGAGCATCCAATACATATCATTGATTAGAGAAGAAAGGATCTATAAGGTAGGTCAGTTCCTCTAGTCTGGGTACTATGGATGTAGGGATGTGTACACCATGAGACCTGGGAATGGTAGATTTATTTACATGTACATTGGTTGAAATTATTCTCAAAAAACATTCTACCACCATCGGAATGGAAACTTGTGGATGAGTTGTCTTAAGTATGAGATGTTGTAATACCCTGACTTCTCCCAAAGGTATGGACCCGCAATTTTATTAAAATTGTCTTGTTTTGGCTAATAATGTTTCCAAATAATGTTAAAGAGGTTTTAGGGGTGTCCACAGATTGTTTGGAGTAGGGAACCCCAAATTTGAAAAAGTTGTATGGGGCCGCACGGTTA
The DNA here is from genome assembly GCA_963277665.1 of Viscum album. NCBI lineage: Eukaryota > Viridiplantae > Streptophyta > Magnoliopsida > Santalales > Viscaceae > Viscum > Viscum album. The sequence continues at coordinate 177,683,336 of OY728151.1, forward strand.
TTAGAAACCATGCCACCAAGACCGAACCTTTTCCCAAAACATTTTGATTGTAGATAGTGTGGTGATGGGGGTCTCATGAGTTGTCTAAAACCATGAAACCCAAGGTGTAGGCATTTTTGATCATCCAATGGTTTTTATAATTAATTTTTCATGGATTTCACATGGTTATACAAAACATCATGCCAATTCATGAGGGGTTTCCCCTTGAAGTAGTGGATTGGTGGATGGTTGGCACACAGTTTGGTCAAATGTGATGCGAAAAAGTGATTTGTTATTGTGTGGGTGATTTTAAAAAAACTCCCCTAAAATTTTTTAAGTTTAATTCACCCTCTTATTTCTCTTCAGGTCCAGCGGGCTCTTACTTCTTCATGTTGAGATCTCCTCTCTTTAATCCTAGGGTTCAAGAATACTCCTCCATCCAGCATCTTTTATTTATCTATCTGATCCATAAAAAAGATATTGATATATTCTTAAATCTTCTCCCTTCTATTTAATATTTATCTCCCTCCATGTTGTGATATCTTGGTGCAAGATCATTTTCCCCATTTTTAGAAAATTTGATGATTTCTACAACATCTTATACTCTTGCTCGAATTAAAGGCAAACACTGGATGACGAATAATCTACAAGGATAAGGTATTAGGTTTAGGTTATTTACCCTCCATTCATATAATTATATAATATGAACCATGGTTCTTCGAGACAGTCCTTTCTGGGGACATTTTTAATTTTTATAATTAAATTAAATGGATGGACTTACCTTTCTAATTTTGACTCGTGTTAGTGGTTAATCAACCCATTAGGTTGACCACCTTGATATAAGCCACCCCTTTGGATGTGATCCACCCATCAGAATTAATTTACATTGTCCAAAATTGGATAAACACCCATTGAGGTGCATTTCTCTACAATTGATGCCTAGAATTAAGAAATGAGCTAGGATAATTAAATTTTCCACGAGATTAGAAAGTATACCTTATGCCTTATGACATAAATGGATCTTCCAATAAAAATTCTTAGACCAATATATCTATTATTATATAAAATATCAAACTAAATGAAGTGGACTTTATTTAGAGACATGCTATAAATTCTTTTTTTGATTAAATTCTTTAACCTTAGTAACAAGGGTGATGAAAAGGGTTATGACTTGAGGACCCTTTTTATGGACTCATAGTTCCTTCTTGTTAGAGTTTTATTTGTTATGTAAACATGTTGAGGGTGAAACTAGAAATGATTGAGATGGGATAACTGATTTTTATTGATTTTACATTCATATGAGTGTCATCAGTTCTCTTTGGGAGACCCCTTGGATGGTCTCAATGGAATAATGGTCGTATCATTCCATGAGAGTGGCTATATCCCCTATGTGTAATAATAATGATGAAATTGGATGCTAGTTCTTGATGTCTTCACACCATGACTAGATTGAAAATTTGGACATCATTCTAGGGTCACCTTGGACGGACTACTTATCTATTGGACTTATACCTTGCCACTAAAGCAATACTCATGATTTATTTAGAACCTAATTGTATGGGATCATGGTGAATCTCAATTTTTTGAGAAATGGGGTTTTATTTAATTGATTAAACATGTGGATTATTTTAAACAAGAAATAAACCATTGGTATCATAAATTCAGGGATGTGTCCTTCAGACTCAATAAAAAACTTGGGGATATTCTATCTTCTTACAACAAATTACAATTCACATTACCTTCATAAGATCAATTAGTTCAATCACGTTGTCTTATGCCAAAGCAGATTGAATTGGATGAGTGTACTATTGGAACCTTTTCCAGTTTACTCATTTACTAATCTTTATTTTTCATTTACTAGTTATTGAACACTATTCATTTTTTGATTCATGAATGGTTTGAGATAAACTATATTGGTGGTGGACTACTTGAATTTTATCTCACACCCTACTCTATACACCTTTGGTACCTGAGTATAATTCATGACTGTAGGTATTGATAAAGGAAATAACCATCATTCCATGTTATATTTACAGATCTAATATAGATTTTAGGAGTATAGGATCAATATTTTGTATGATACGTAATCCATGAAAGTTTTTTCATTTTGTATATTTTTGGTTAGCATGTGGTATATGGTTGCATCATCTATTTCATGTGCACACTCTTTTGTATAGATACATTACCCAAAGAATCGTCATATTCTATCCACTTTTTATTTGGTTTCCACCAGTTATTTGTTATCTTGCATGATTATGTTTTTACTTCTACTGATATATTTTTTTATTTCTTAATCTCTCTATCAATAAACATATATATAATTCTATAATTAAATCTTATCAATGAGGGAAAAATATCCCCATGGACACACCCTAGGCCCTTATTGCGAGTTAGAAGCCTTCGGTGTTTTGGGAGGCAGACATGAGGTCTTATGGCCACTAACTTGGGGTACCATTAAATGGAATATGGGGTGGGAAACTATAGTTTTGTTTGTGTGTAAATGGATATTTGATTAAAGATGTTTTTAATTGTTTTTTCTAATGGAAAAGTGGTATTTTAAAATCATTGAAATGATTTATGAAATGTAGTATATGAGAAGCCTTTGATATATAGGTGGAAGGTTTATCATAAGGCCACCATCCATATTACCATCATGGAATTTTGGTCATGTGTATTTTCTATTCTCCCTAGGCCTATTTTTGAGAGACTTGTTTGACTTTTTTGGGAGGTACACACATGGGGGGTTTCTCTTCTATTCATTCCTATGTTCTAGAAACTTCATTTGCACTAGTCAATTTTTCTTGAATGAGTAGTTTGCTAGCGTTACCTATTGACTTCCTTGTCAGGATTTACATATTATTAGGAATTGAAATTATTATTATTTTAACTTTTTTGGATTTGGACTTATTTGGGTTTTTTATTTTTTATCTTTGAACAGATTTGGAGTTGTACTACTTTTGTTATTGATATACATCATTTGGATTCGAAATTAAGATACATGAATTTGTTTTAGAATTTTTGGAAAAGGGAAAATGTTTACCATGATTTTTTTTAAAAAAATCATTAAATATTATCATGCTATGTTTTATTTTAAATAATAATACGTGAGTAGTTTGTAAAGAGACTTTTTATGGTACTCCTGGGTGGGACCCTATTGATCTTATTATCTCATACCATGTTCACTTATTCAGTGGTTCATATACATTTTTATGTATTTTGATAAAGGTAATGACCTGGGACCATAGTGAGGTGACTATGTTTTTGGTCAGTTGAGTCTAGGTAGCTAGTTAGTGAGAGGTTGTGGGTTTTCCCATGCTATTATATAGAGCTGTTGGTGTTCCTATTTTATTAGTCACGTGTGGTTGGAATTGTACATTAATGTTAGCATACTCTTTTCTTCCTTTGGTTTCCACTATTTTATTTTATTTATTTAATATATATATATTACATACACTGTTTTCTATATATATATATATATATTTATATGTTTTCATGTTGTTACTTCAGGATGGGTGAAATCACCCCTATTGTTGTTGTTCGATGCCCAGGTTCTAGTCTCTAGCCTTTGGGGATTGGGAATCCCCTTAGGGTATGTGGAATATCATGTTGGTACTAGTTTTAGAGGGTATTCAGGTTGGTTTGTAATAGTTTAGTATCAAAGGTGGTTCTTCCTCAAGAGTACTTATCTTGATACATCATTTAGAATGGAGATAGAATTTTCGAGACATGAGAGTTATGTTATAATGTGTGTCTAACTAGCTCTTTTCATGATTAGACTAACGTTACCATGGGATGTTGGGATGTGTGTCTATTATTGTGAGTTCTCATAGTTGATCTATATTTTTTATTAGGGATTTTCTAGTTTGGAATATGATTTTTATATTATCCCATCATTTCTCTTGTTTCAGTGTGTAGTAGTATGCCTATGAGACATGTTCGATGAGTTCTTCAGCTGGGTTCACCTGATTCTCCTCAAGGGAATCCTCTTATGGATCATAAATTTATCAAGTATATCATGCGAGAAGTTCATAATATTAACCAAAATGTTTTACAAGTTCATAATGTGGTTATTGAGGTAAAACCAAGATATTTAGGAGAAAGGGATCAATCAAATGAGTGCTTACCTGATAATCCACCATCCATTAAAGGTACAAATGAACCTCAATAGGTGGATGACTAGATGGCAATGATCAATTAGATATTCAACTTCTCAAACACACATGATAATATCAAGGTGAGGTGTGTAGCATTCCATCTTGAGGGTCCTGGCATGAGGTAGTGGTATTCCATGGTAAAGGCTGATAGGCATGCATATTTTCACTAGAAGTGTTTCAAGACTCTATTCTTCTAGTAGTTTTTCCTAGATGAATTGATGATGGTAAAGTCAATGTAATTATTCACTTTACAATAGAGAGAGCATGCAGTGTCGGCATACACCAATCAGTTTGTTGTTATGGTTAGCTTTTCACCGTAGGTTGTAATGATTGACTAGATGAAGGCACAGAAATACATGCAGTGTTTGTGACCAGATATCAGTTCCCATGTATTTATGCTAATTCTTTTGAAATATGTGGAGATATTGGACAAGGATTATATTCTAGAAAGTAATATGGTTGGACATATTGGATATTATTCATCTTTTCTATCAACTAGTAGGAGATTTAGTGGTTCTCCAAGTAACAATGGGAAGATGAAGAATCATCCCAAGAGTGGTAAAGGAGGTTTTATGAAAAAACCCTCCATAAAACCTCTAATTACAGCTAGTAGTGTGATTAAAATGACTTTTTATCCCTTGTGTTTTACATTGTTATTCCCCATGTCTCTATTCCAAGAAAAAAGATGGTTCGCCCTAATTATGTATGGAATATCAGAAGTTGAACTGGTTAATAGTGAAGAACAAGTATCCCTTCCTTGTGTTGATAATTTTTTAATCAGTTAATGGGGAAAAGGTGGTTATGAATGATTATTATTCTGTTAGGTTATCATCATCAAAATGTTATGGAGTGTGATATACAAAATAAGGCTTTCAGAAGTAGGTATGGAGATCATAAATATCTTATGATGAAATTTGTTCTAACTAACACTCTTTCAGTTTTTATGGAATTGAGGAATTAGATATTCCATCGGTTTCATGGCACTTTTTTGGGTGTTTTCATAGACAAAATTTGGTTTATTCATGACCCATTTGTGATCATGATCACCATTTGAGTTTGGTGTATGAAATACTGAGGTGCCATTATTTATATGGAAATATTTCAAAATTCGTCATCTTGATTCCAGAAGTTAAACTCTTATGACATGTGATTTCTAAAAATGAATTATCCATTGATCATGAAAATGTAATGGTTATTTGATCAAAGGAATATGTAAAAAAATATTTTAAATTCGAATTATTCTAGGTCATTCTAGATAAAACTGATTATTAATTAAGGATTTCTCAAAGGTGGTGTCACCTATGAATTTGTTGACAAAGAAATGGGTGAAATTAACATAGTGTAAAAACCAAAAGTCTTGTTTTGAGGATATTAAAGGACTTATGACATCTATTCCTATTTTGATCTTACATAATCCCAGTAAAGGATATATGTTTTTCTATAATGATTTTGTCATAGGTTTGGGTTGTGTGCTCAAGAAATGTGATCATGTGGTGGATTATAGATCTTGTTTTTTGACCACATGATAATAATTACCACACTCATGATTTAGATCTTGGTATAGTTATGAAAACACTTAATTATTAGATTCATTCTCTTTTTTGGGGATAATTTCATATTATTTTCTAAAAAAATAGATTGGGCTATATATTTTCCCAGAATGACTTGAATCTTAGACAGAGGAAGAGGGTGAAATAACATAATATATTTGAATTATATATCACAAACACCCAGGAGAAGGGTAATGTCATTGCATACTCTCTTAGTAAGAATGTTCTAGAATTGAATGAATATTGGAACCTTATGAAGATTTTTGCTAAGTTGTACCTGGATGATCTTGAGGATTTTTATGGTATGGTTTTGTCTAGTTTTTAATTATCATCATATCGTCTTGAGTTTATTTTGTAGATTCAGTGACACGATTTTGAGTTAAGTAGAATCTGAGAAACCCTATATGGTATAGAGATCATTTTAGGTTGGTCTCTCTTTTCAGATGGTATTATTAGTCTTGGAAATCGGTGTTTCATAACAAAATTTGTAAGGAGTATGGTTTTGTATTATTGTCATTAATCCTAATATTCCATTCATATAGGAAGAATGGAGATGTAATATGACTTGAGATAGTGATTCTTGTTTCTCGGTATGAAGTGTGAAATTACTGATTATGTGTCCCACTATAACACCTACCAAGAGATAAATACATACCATTTAAAATATTTTTTTATTCTCCATCATCTTCCAGTGCCTATTGGGAAATGGTATGAGGTATCTCTGGACATTTTTGGGGTTTCCACGGACTCCCTAAGGTATGAACTCTATCTGGGATGTGATTAACCAATTAAAAAATTCCATTCTTTTCATTTTGGTTAGGGACACCATTAATGTTGAATATTTGGATAAGCTATATGTGAAGTAAGTGGTGATATTACATGAGGTTCCTTATCTTATTGTTTCATATAGGGATTCTAGGTTTACTTCATTATTCTGGAAAATTCTTGTATATGAAATGGCGAATTAGGTCTGATTATGTGCAACTTATCATCCACAGATATATTGTCAAAATGACTATTTTATTCATATTCTGATGGATATGATTCATTTTCATGTCATGAATTTGATGGATTATGGGATAGCCATATGGTATTGCATTATTTTACTTATATAAAATGTTAACAGTCATCAATCATAATGGATCTTTTGAATATTTTTACAGTCATCTGTTTAGGTCTCTTATTTATTTAGCAGGGGTGGGTGAAGCATCTTTGGTTGGGATGGGATTAGTTTTAGAGACATAATCCAGTATTCAAGATATACAACAATGTATGGTTGTAGAAAAAAGAACACATTAATATTATGGGGATCAATGGTTTCATCCTTTGGAGTTCTCACTAGGTGACCAGGTTTTCTTGAAATTTTATCCTTGGTTGGGTCACCACCAACATTGAAAATAGATAATGTCGGATCTAAGGTATATAATACTATTAATGTTCATTAAGAGGCTTATTTAGGTTTCTTATCAGTTGGCATTTCCAGCTCACTTGATAGAAATTCATGACATTTTCTAAATATCAAAGCTTAAGAAATATCTTCTAGATCCCTCTCATATTCATTGTTGGGATGATATTGAGTTAGAGCCATGTCTTTGTATCATCGAAAAACTTATTGAGATTGGTGAATATCGTGTGAAATTCTAGAATGGTAAATCGATTCCATTGGTTATATTGTTATCAAATAATGGATCATATTATCATTAGACATGGGGTAACAAGTCATTAATGAGGGATTACTGGCCTCAGCTCATTACCAGACATCATTATTCTATATGACTTCCCAAGGATGGAATGTATTATAGTGAAGAGTTTATAACAATTCCCTACACGTTTTCATGTAATTCCCTTCATATTTATTGTTTTCTTGTTTAAATGGGTGTGTCTTGGTACACCAAAGGATGGAGAACATTTATTTTGGAAAAAAATTTATTGATCTGGGATGGATGACTGTTTGAATTAATGGAATCCATGTATAAATGTGTTAATTTGTTTTGTGGGGTCCTCCACATGTTCATGGTAGGTACGAGTTAGTTCTGACGTTTTTTATAGTATTTCAAGAGATTACATGATGTGTAAACAAGTTACACAACATGTGTTTGATATCCAGACACAAGTATTTAAATGTTTACACAACATGAAAGGATTACACACCATGTAATTGTTACATAATGTATAATAATAAAAGATTGGTATTAATTAAAAAGGTGAATGGTTTTTCAGCATATGTTATCCATGTGAATTATATGATTTTTAAAGGGATTACACACTATGAATTTTTCACAAGATAGACATTTTGGGAACCGTGCGAGTGATTCTTCATTTCATTTTCCTGTATCTCTCTTTTTAGTTAACCTAGAATAAATCTTTGATCATTTTTGGTGTATTTTTTCAATATGGATTGATCCATTCTCTGTTGGGTCATTATGGAAGTTGGCTCTCATCTCTCCATGTGAGTAGGAATTTCTAATTCTTTATTTACATGACTGTGGTAGCACCTATGTGTTTCATTATCACGTTTGGGACCTATAATGATGATTCTTCTTGTTCCTCTTCTAGATATGTGGTGTGATATTTTTCTAGGAGCCATTTACTTTGTTGGTTGTGGTGTGATGGGTGTGATATCTTGACGTATGTGTTGTTTTCTATTCATTTCCAACCCTTTTGTTCAATTGAATCAATTCTATGAATTTTTTACTGGTTTTAGGTACTCGTTTTTATTATTGTTGTTGTGTTCTTTTTAGTGGTGGATCTTCTATGGTCATGCATGACCCCGAGTGTTGAGGTAGGTGGTTCTGTCTCTTACCTCTGTGGGATGAATTTTATTTCCCTTGTATTTTTAAAATGATTTATAAAATTATTTGGAATTATTTTTTTGTTTGTTTAAATGTATTTATAATAAAAGGTGGGTTTTCCATGGTTGTTGGTAAATGGAAAACGTGGTATTTTTAATGTGTTGTAATGATTTATTAAATGTAGTACATGGGAATCCTTGGGTACATAGGTGGAAGGTTTAGCTTGTGTCCATAATCAATGTTTCTATCAGAATATTTTCTTGTTTGGATTTTCTATTCGTCCTTGGAATTTTGTTATAGGGGCTTGTTTAAAATTGTTCGGAGGTTCACTCAAGGGGTGTTTCTATTATCCTCATTCATGTGTACTAATAAATTTATCAACACTTGTAATTTTTGTTGGTAAGAGTAGTTTTCTAGCCTAACCTATTGTGTTCCACTGAATTATTGACCTAATCTTTGGCTTTGAACTACTTTGAATTTGAACTAATTTGGATTTGATGTTTTTTTATTTGAAATTATTTGGCTTTGAGATACTTTTTCTGTGAACTAATTTGATTTGAACTGATTTGATTTTGATATTGTTTCCTTGGATTTGAAATTGATATAACTACCTTTATTTTTCAATTTTTTGAAAAGGGAAAATGTTTATCATGATTTTGATAAAAAAATATTTACATCTTATCGTGACATGTTTTATTTGAAATAGGAATACATGAATTTTTTTTGTAGGGACTTGTTATAGAACACCTGGGTGGGACCCTACTGAGCATGTAAGCTCAGACTCTAAAAACTTATTCAGTCTTTCATAGACCTTTTTTCTTTCTTATATGAAGGGAAAGGCAAGTCCCTGAAGTGAGGAAGCTTGTTTTTGGTTGGATAAGTCTAAGTAGTTTGATAGTGATATGGGGTGGGTTTTCCCACGCTATTACATAGAGTATTTGGTTTTCTAATTTTGTTAGTTCTTTGTGATTAGACTTGTACTTGGAGATTGTTCTACTCTTATTTTTATTTGGTTTCCGGCATTTTATTTTAGTTGTGGAATATATATATATATATTACTTCCATTATTTTATCTTTATAAATATATATGTTCATTTTAGTTTCTTCATTTTAGGAAAAATCATTTCATCTGGCTGTTGTTCGATATCCAAGCGCTAGTTGATGTAACGTCCTAGTTCCAGAAGACACCCAGAGGTGCTCTGTACCTAGTTGATCCCAGGGCCTCAAGTGCATTTCCCAGAATTCCAGAGGCTACTGACTAGAAATGAGGGCCTTGGGTGTGATAGTTGGGAAACTATTCCCTCATTGGCATAGTACACAGTGGAAGTAAACAACTTATACAAAAGAGGAAGCAGTAAATATCCAACAATAGTAAACAATGGATGACTAAAACAATAAACAACTTGAGAACACAAATTTAAATATATATATATATATATATAGGAAATAATTCATAATACATATGTCTAGGAAAGTATCCAAACAAGTCAAAATGTTGAACACAATACTAAACCAAAGTACAAAAGAAAAATAGATAAGAAACTCATTAGCATCGCAAGCCTCGTCTTGGTCCCATGCTCTCCTACTCTATTGCAATCATGTACCTGAAGTCGAAGGGAGAATTCCCTTGTCTATTCCTACATCAATATAATCTGTTTGGGCCTAAAAGCATGACCCAAATAGGGTGTGAGACTAAATCCGAAAAGCCAACCACCTGAATATCTATTCCTAACAGTCAGTGAGATTATGGAAGGTAATAGTACAGTATGTAGTAAATAGTAAACATGATGATACACAATAGTAAACAATCTATAGATCAATAAGCAGCAGTGAGGAAAACAGCTAACCACAGGAAGGAATCTATCTAGGAATTACTGACAGCCATCCCCTCTGGTCCTATCCAAGAAGTACCAGCAACCCTCTAGGCAGTACACTCAACCTAACCCCTATGGTTTGGTCATAAGAAATTATAATACTCTCTGAGGAAGAACACTCATTCAATTCCCTTTATAGTCTAAGGTTGTCAGCGACTCTCTGAGGATGATCATGTAGTAAATTCCCCTTATATTCACAAGGTCTAGAGACTCTCTAATGAACCTCACTCAGTCAATTCCTCCTATAGACTTAGGTCTATCATAGACTCTCTGAGGAAGCTCACTCAATCAATTTCTCCTATAGCCTGGAATGGTTTATGAAAATTCAAACAAAACAAAAAATCTCTGAGGAAGCTCACTCGGTCTATTCTTCTATAGTCTATAAAGCTCAAGAATCTCTGAGGAAGCTCATTCGGTCTATCCTCTTATAGTCTACAATATCCAAGACTCTCTAGGAAGCTCACTCGGTTTATCCCCTATAGTCTATAATGTCCAATACTCTCTGAGAAATCTCACTCTGTCTATCCCCCTATAGTCTATAGCACCAGGTCCTCACGGCCTCATGCCAGTCAGTGCATAATAATTCTATAAGGCCAACGTAAAACTATAGAGATATTTGGCTATGCAGTATACATCATAATAAGCATGTCAAGGAAGAGTATTCCATCCTATGATCACTAGGCTTGGAAAACAGGTATAACGACCAAATGAAAAACAAGACCAAGAAGGACATAAATAGAACAAGGAATGGGAAGAACAACCAAGCATAGAAGTTATCCCTATACATAACCTAATTACCTCTATCCAAGCATACAAGAAAGGAAGAAAAACTTTAGGGGAAAATGGTAAACACACAATACCCCATTCAAGGGTATTGGTGGAAAATGCACACAAAACTGAAAGACTTCAAACAGAGAGGGACAAAAAACCTACCTCTACATTAGGAGATCGATATACTCGAACCTCAAATATTGAATCTACTTTAAACATCATATATCTATGAAAATGTCCAAAACACTCAACCCATGAAAACATGAGAAAGAGGAGGAATTGAAAAAAAAACTATCTAGGAGAAGGAAGAACTTACCACTGCGGTTCCAACACAATTGACGACGATCTATTCAGAGAATGGATAGAGGATTAGGGGTTTTTCAAAGATTTGTTGTCATACAGAATGCTCTTAGTCAATGAATCTAGAGAAGAAGATGGTTCTAGGGTTAATATGTGACCCGGGTGCGTTAGTGAAAAAAAGAAAGTACATGGCGTGTAATTTTAGAGTACAAGGCATGTACTAGGATTTTCCAAACTTTGATTTTGGCGGCCTCCATGTCACTCCTACATGGCCGTGTGTGTGGATATAACACGTGAAAAACATGGCCTTGAGCCGCAACGATGTACATGATGTGTACTCAGAAAGTACACGGCGTGTAGTTCAAAATTTTCCGAAAACACATATTTTCTCAAAAACTACAGAAAAATGAAAAACATACCTGAAAAGAAGGTCTGAATTTTTGCAACCTTCCCCACTTAAAGAAATTATTCCCCGAATTTCCCTAGAGAGGCATAGAATAAGAAACTCCGAATAGCTCCGGTCACTACGATCGTACTTTTGACTCCCTCTTCCAAGTCTCATCACGTACTCGCCCATGCGGCCATAGCACCCATACTAGACAGATAGACCGGCCATAGAGAACCTTCGTACTGTAATCAACAATCTGGATAGGATGATCCTCAAATGATGAATCTACTTTGAGCTCAAACTCATCAGGTTGAAGGATATGAGATGAGTCTGAAAAGTAACATCGGAGCTGAGAAACATGGAAGACGTCGTTCATATCCCAATACCTCTGTGGTAACTATAGCCGATAGGCAACCGCCCCAACTCTCTCCAACACCTAAAATGGTCTGACGTACCATGGTGAAAGATTACCCTATCTCCGAATCATCTTTTGTCCCAACCTCAGTGCGACACGGAGGAAAACTTGATCCCTAACCATGAACTCGAGAGGTCATCTCCACTGATCAGTATAAGACTTATGCCGAGACTGCTCTATAGCTATCCACTTCCGAATCAACTATATCTGCTCTGAGGTCTCCTAAACAAGACTAGGTCCCAGAAAAGATTCCTCTCCTACCTCTATCCAACATAAGGGTCATCGGCATGGCCTACCGTACAAATCCCTATAAGGCCCCATCTGAACAGTCACCTGAAAACTATTTTTTGTAGGTGAACTCCACAATTTAGAAGCTGATGTCAACCCCCCTTTTATCTCATGAAAGGCTGACTCATAGGAATATAACCATAAGAAAAAATTTCCCTTTCTTGGTTAGACATGTCAGTGGTGCTACTAGGCTTGAGAAGTCTGGTATAAATCTTATGTAGTATCCAACCAGACCTAGAAAAATCCACACCTCAAAGATGTTATTCAGCTGCTCCTAGGAAACTACTCCTCTTACTTTCCCTAGATCTACTGATAGTCATGTCTCAGAGAAAATGTGATCCAAAAAGATAATCGGATCCATCAAAAAGTGGCATTTCGATATCTTAGCATATAAATGATTCTCTCTCAGTGTACTCAAAATGATCTCAAGATGGGTAGCATGGTCATGTCAAGTGTGAGAGTACAGTAAGATATCATCCACAAAGACCACCATGAAAGAGTATATGTATTGATGGATCACTTGGTTTATCAGTTCCATGAAAACAGTAGGCGTGTTCGTGAGGCCGAAAGGCATAACCGTATACTCGTATAGACCATACATTCTCCTGAAGGTTATAAGAGCTATATCAGATGGTCTAATGCGCAACTAATGATACCCGGATCTCAAGTCAATCTTCGAGAACACACGGGCTCCTCGAATCTATTCAAAGAGATCATAAATCCTCGACAAGGGATATCATTTTTTGACTGTCAACGGATTTAGCTTCTTATAATCCACACAAATCCTGAGGGTGTCATCTGCCTTCATTGCAAAAAGGACAGGCAAACCCCATGGAGAAGTACTGGGTCAGGTGAAACCCTTTGCCTGCAACTCCTTCAACTACTTCTTGAGCTCCTGAGACTCAGGTGTAGATATCATATAAAGAGTAATGGACACCAGTGCTACTCCTGGCATGAGCTCAATCGAGAAGTATACCTCACGCTCCAGAGCCAAACCTAAAAAGTCCTTTGGAAAGACATCTCTGAAACGATCCACTACTGGAGGAATGTATAATTTTGATGCCCCCTAGTCATCCAGATAAAGACTAGCAATCTGAGTTGTAACTCCTCCTAGCCCATGATGCTCGGGTCCTACTCCACTCACATGGACATCTCACTCACCTCTTTGAAGAAAAGATCCACCCTCTGGTGATATAAAACTCACCCTATGGCGATAACAGTCAATGAATACCTGGAAAGAAAAAAACCAGTCCATCCCGAGGATGACATCATAGCCTGTCATCTCTAGGACCTAGAGGTCCCATAATATATGACACCCCACAACCTCTAGAGGGAACTCCTTGCACTAATGTACAATAGACATTCTAGCCCCAATAGTGTGTCAAGCATCGTGATATCAGTCGAGGAAAAGATGCAGAGCCCAAGTCTCTCCACAGTAGAAAAAGAGATAAAGATATACATAGTACCAGTATCTAAAAGAGCTGAACAAAAAACTATGTCTAATAAGATTGTACCTCGAACTGTAGAGGGTCCGAGATCTTACTCAGGATGGGTCTACTCCACAATGAATGTCTGTCCTGTACTGCAGCCATGTGACCATGGTCGACTACCCTAAGTTGATCCGCTCTGCTATTGCTGGTAACCGGCTGACTAACCACCACCGTCGCGACCTCCACCTCGGAATGCACAGTCAAAAGAACTCCAGTTCCCAAACTGGTGAGAAACTGGCGATGCATCTCATGGACGCAGGGTCAGGGAAGAACCCTATCCACCAGTTTTAAGTGAGATGATCCAACAAAAACGCTGAAGATGACTCGTCTTGCAGCATGATCGACACTCCATCTGGTCTCTCTGGCCTTAAGGCCTAGTATGCCCACTCCTACCGCATTGGTAGCATACTACCTGGCTACCTGATGATACATTCCGCCAACTCTGATCTCCTCGAGCAGTCCCCCTATGGCCCTTCCTACTACCAGTAGGAGGAAAACTGACTCTGGATGTCGAACTACCCTGGCACAGGGGTCTAGAATCCCTCAGATTGCACTCTGTGAGAAACACCTAGTTGGTGATAGAGGATATCTAATTCAACCTGAAGATGTTCACTTGGGAGTGGATCTCCTGCCTGAGACCATCCTCAAACTCCCTAGATATGAAAAACTCATCACCTGCTTGAATCGGCATGAAACGCTGCAGCTCGGTAAAGCAAGACGAGTACTCCATAACTGAAAGGGTACCCTTCTCTAGAGTCATAAACTCTCAGGCCCGATCGGTCCTCAAGGTCTCTGGGTAGATGTAATCATAGAAGATGTGCTGAAACTCATCCCAAGTCATACTCTACTGGTTCCCTAATTGTGAGATCACCTCCCACCACCTCTTGGAAGAGTCTTAGAACATATAGGTAGCGAGCTTCACCCTTTTCCTTGTAGGTATCTCCATATTCTTGAAAATTTCCAGCGTTACCTCTAGCCAAGTCTCTACAGCCTGAGGTCCTCCATCCCCTGATAAAGTAGTAGGATTTTTTTAGGAAAACCCATGTCAACTCTGCCATCAACAGGGAAGGTGGCGGCTCTCCCTGGAAGGTCTGCATCATCCTCATAAAGTCTTCTCTAAACTGTGTATCAGTTACTACAACTAGAATAACTACTGGTGCCAAGGTTGGCACAACAAGAGGATCTACCTGAGTTCCCTGATCATCCATATCTGGTGTCTAATCGTCGTTTGGAAGCTGATGTATAATTGGAGGACGTCTCGGTGGCATAACTCTGAAAGGTAAAAGCACACTTTAAATCAGGATTATGAAATACTGAGAACACAAGAGTAAAAGAGAGGATAAGGAGAAAGAAACCATCATGTTTTACAAAACATGACTACACGGTGTGTATAAAAACTACACGGCGGGTTCTTTTAATCCATTCAAATGGGTGTGTACTTCTTCCACAACTGGTCATGTAACTCCCCAACCACAGGGCATGTTGTCCCTACCCACATCATGTACTTAAACTCTATTCCCCTTCCCGAGTCTCCTTACATGGAAAGCTCACACGGTCCTCATAATCCTAGACAACACGGAATGTTCATGAAGGACACAACATGTACTATACAATGTTTCAACAACTGGTGTTGTTAGTTAAGGGACCGACTACATAGTTCACTCTCAGATTGTGTGCTCCCTGAGAACACAGCGTATACTTGAATGTTTTCCCCGACCCGTGTTGTTTGTGACACAGCCATAAACTTAGGTTACAAGGCATGGCATTTGATAATAGAACACATCATGTAAGGTCAATGTTTCATCCATCAGTGTCATTAGCCACACGGGTAGACACACGGTCACTACAACACAACGTGTATGTACCTTACACAGTGTGTTATTGAAGATTTTTTATAAACTCATGTTTCTTCCCACACAGTTAGTGACATGGTTGAAAAACTACACAGCGTTAATAAATATAGTACACACCGTGTAATCTGGGTTTTTCTAGACAGTAGCTCAGAAACTACTCCAAATCCTAGAGAAACACAGAAAACAAGAGTTAAGGTGCTAAATTCCAATCTTTGAGGGCTCATACTCCCCGTGAATCAATGCCTGGCATCTCATACAAGCTATAATAAGGCAAACATGCAATGACCCAAAACATTACGGTCCATGAGGGCCCATAACACCTCAAGAACAAAGGTTTCTCATCCATTAATGAAAATTACTATACGAACAAATTTCCTATGAAATAGTAGAGATTCTATCAAGTCATCTATCACAACAGCATGCATATTCTACACAACATCTATCACAACAACATGAAACTGCTAATGAATCCTAGATGACATGACAAGAATGCATGAAATGTTATTTTTAGAAAGTGCCTATATGATGCATGAAATGGAATACCCTCATATCATCAGGATGCAATAGAAATAGAACAGAAATAACTACAACAATAATATCATAAACATGTTAATCACCCAACGGTGAAATCAAATCAACTGTAAAATTGCAAACCATTAAAATTACAAATAACGAGGTAGTATGGATTTTCCCTGTACATGGGTTAGCTAATCCTGGGTACATATTATTAACAGGTTCTTATTCTATCCTATCCCTAGCTATAGTCCCCAAAAAGTATTTCAAGAGAATAGAAAATCCTTTGATACCAATTTGTAACGTCCTGGTTCCGAAAGCCACCCAGATGCGCTCTATACCCGATTGGTCACTTGTCCTTAAGCGCATTTCCCTGAATGACAGAGGCTTCCAACTAGTAGTGAGGGCCTTGGGGGTGATGGTAGGGAAACTATGCCCTCATTGGTAGGGTACATAGTGGAATTAAACAGGTCATACAAAAGCAGAAGCATTAAATATCCAACATCAATAAATAATGGAAGACTAAAACAATAAGCAAATGCAGCACAACTATATATATATATGAAATAATGCTTAATACATATGTCTAGAAAATCATCCAAACAAGTCACAATGTTCAATACAATACTAAACCATAGTACAAAAGAAAAACAAATAAGCAACTCCTCAGCATCTCAAGCCTTGGCATGGTCCCATGCTCTCCTTCTCTAATGTAATCAAGTACCTAAAGTCGAAGGGTGCTTTCCCTTCTCTATACCGGTAACAATATAATCAGTTTGGTCCCAAAAGCATGTTCCAAACAAGGTGTGAGACTAAATACTAGTAGGAAACCACTAGAAAATCTATGCCTAACAATCAGTGAACATATGACAGGTAATAGTACAGTAAGAAGTAAATAGTAAACAGGATGACACACAATAGTAAACAATCCACAGATCATCATGCAGAAATGAGGCAAATAGCTAACCACATGTAGGAATCCCTCTGGGAAGTACTCATAGCCATCCCCTCTGGACATATCCAAGAAGTACCAATAACACACTGGGAAGTACACTCAGCCTAACCCCTCTGGTTTGGTCATACGAAATTATAAGACTTTCTGAGGAAGCATGCTTAGTTGATTCCCCTTATAGTCTAAGGTAGTCAAGGAATCTCTGAGGATGATCACGCGTCAATTCCCCTTATAGTCCCCAGGTCAAGAGACTCTTTAAAGAAGCTCACTCGGTCAATTAATCCTATAGACTCATGTCTATCATAGACTCTCGGAGGAAACTCACTCGGTCAATTCCTCCTATGGCCTGGAATGGTTTAAGGAAATTCAATAAAAACAATGACTCTCCGAGAAATCTCACTTGGTCTACCCCCGTATAGTCAATAAAGCTCAAGACTCTCTAAGGAGGCTCACTAGGTCTATCCTCCTTAAATATACAATATCCATGACTCTCTAGGAAGCACACATGGTCTATCCCCTATAGTCTATAATGTCCAAGATTCTCTGAGCAACCTCACTCGGTCTATCCCCCCTATATTCTATAGCACCAAGTTCTCACGGCCGCATTCTAGTTAGTTCATAATAATGCTATAAGGCCAAAGTAAACCTATATAGCTATGTGGCTAAGTAGTCTACAACATAACAAGCATTTCAAGGAATAGTACTCCATCCTACGGTCACCAGGAATGGAAAATAGGTATCATGGGTAAAGGTAAAACAAGACCAAAAAGGTCATAAAAAGAAAAAGGTATGGGAAAAACATCCAAGCATAGAAATTATCTTCAAACATAACCAAATTACCTCTACACAAGCATCCAAGCAAGGTAGAAAAACTACAGGGGAAAAACGGTAAACGCACAATACCCTGTTCAACTGTATTCGTGGAAAATGCACACAAAACTCAAAAACTTCGAATGAAAAGGAACAAACCACCTACCTCGATGTTAGGAGACCGATATACTCTAAACAAGAAACTTGAATCTCCTTGAAACTTCATAGATCTAAGAAAAGGTCCAAAATTCTCAACCCATGAAAACTTGAGAAAGATGAGGAATTGGAAAACAAATCTCTAGGAGAAGGAAGAGATTACCATTGTGGTTTCAACGCAATCGACGGCGATCGATTCAGAAAACAGACAGAGGCACAGGGGCTTGTCGAAGATCTGTGACCGTACAGAATGCTCTCAGTTGAAGAAGTTGGAGAAGAAGACGGTTATAGGGTTAAGATACGACCCTGGTGCATTTAGTGAAAAAAATGAAAGTACACGGCGTATACTTTTAGAGTACATGGTGTGTACTAGGCTTTTCCGTACTCTGCTTTAGGTGGCCTCCAGTCACCCCTACATGGTTGTGTGTGTGGCTATGACACGGCCAACACACAACCTCGAGCGACAACGATGTACACAATGTGTACTCATAAAGTACATGACGCGTACTTAAAGAATTCCCAAAAACTAGTATTTTCTCCAAAACTCCAGAAAAAAAAAGAAAAACATACCTGAAAAGAAGGTACGGGTTATTACAGTTGCCAGCCCATGGGGATCCTGAAGGCCATTCAGGTATGTGGAGTATTGGGTCGGGTACCAGTTTGATTGGGCATTTGTGTCAGTTCGTTACAAATATTACGTGTACTATGGTGGACATTTTATTACTGATATATGCATATCTTTGATCACGATCATCCAATACCCCTTTTAGCTTCAGTACCACTTATGTTTTCAAGAAGATTCTCTTTCCTTACATCAATGAATTTTTGATTTAATAGTTGTTTCCAACAATAGATTGTCTCATAGGGACAAATTGTTATGTTTTTGTGTAAGGATTGAACTATTGATAAAATATTTTTCAAATATTGAAAGAGTTTCATAAATTCTATCAAAATATATTTTAATTGATTTAGAGGTGGTTGCGATGAATTTTATAATGTCATTATAGGATTTTCATGTATGTTAGAGATTGTGGGATACACACTAAAACATGTATATATTTTTATATGATATACCAATGTACAAATCCTAATATTTTTATATGATTCATATCATAACAATGATATAAATATAACATTAGGGGTATATTATGTATATATCTTAATTTATGATTTAGTAAAAAAATATATTATATTGATTGTACACTTTTCTTCTAAATATTCTAAAACAATTTCTAAAGTTATGATTCTTATATTAGATTCATTTATGGATTTAAAGACACACTTTTGTTGTTTGAAATGATCAAATAATTATATTCCACAATGGTCATATGTTATGAATAGATCATTCTAGTAACCATGTATTGACACTAATTTTTCAACTCCCATCCTTGAATGAAGGGACACAATATAAGTACATGATCATAGTTCTAGGTGTTTCATTAATATTATCTTGTATTCTGGAAAGTGTACTAATTTTTTGGTTCTCCTCTTACCTCCAAGAAGAATGATCTTGAGCAACTTCAGTTAGTTAATCATTTGAAAAACAAAAACTATAATATCACTAGATTTTTTGTAAAAACTATCTCTCTAAATGTTATTATGACATATAAAATAGTTTTGATGTAATTATAATAATACCAACATATAATTTACATAAGTTTGTTAAAAAATTTATCAACATATTGAAATGATATATTTATTTGTTCTTAATATTATCAATATTTATCTTTCCATTATCAATATGTAATGATAATACTATATATTTGTTTGTGTGTCTGTGTATATTATTTTTTAAATAAAACATTATATGTTGTTATTTAAAAAGTAATTTCTAAAATATTAAATTATATTCATTAAAATAGTTATATTTAAATTATATAATAATTCTATTATATAGTAATTATAAAATTGTCTTATATGAAACTTTGAGGCTTTATTTCTAAACACATATCCAAAAACTTCTTACAAACATGTTTAAACATGATCAAAAATAAAATACATTACATTATTCTACATAAAATATAATCTTTAATTTATTTCTCTGAAACATAAGGAATTACATCCATGGATCACTCCAGTGGTGGGGTCCAGTTATACATTAATCAGCTTCCTTCCTACTATAACATGCTCCCAATGCTTGAACCATGTCACAATAGTGCAACCCATAAGTATCTACTTTAATGTCTTGTACACATACCCAATAACTCATAATTTACACAATGTTGACCCTAATAAAAAATTTATTCATGGAAATATCTATTAATTTGGGGAAAATCATCCTAGGTCAACTATCATTGCATGTCTATGTTATTGAGAGAACTGAAAAAATATAAAAATACAATATCTTGGATGGTAGTAGGAAGAACTCAACACATTAAGAATGTTAAATTCACTTGTGTGAAAAAACAATAAATCACCAATAACATGTCAAACATAAATAAAAGACTAACAAATACCAGTAAACTACATAATATCAGTTAGGTTTATGCTTTCCACATGGCTAGTCATTGAATCTAACTTAATCATCAATTATGATTAAACATTAGTTCTATAACATGAAATAGAAAATAATGGTACAATTTAAAATACCTATACATGACATGGATTTAATAATACAATAAAAGTGTATCATCATCATAACACTACCTTCTAGTATCTTCAAAACATTCCTGTAATCAAAACAAGTGAACATAAATATTAATTCAAATATATTGGAATGGATCCTTCGAATAAGGGATTCAATTGATAAAAAATTTAAGGAATAACTGCAAAATGAAAATTAAATTTGTACTTTCTATATAAAATAATATCTACAATTGAAAAATATCAAGACATATTATAAGGTAAACCATCTTAATTTGTGACAATACCTTATTGCATATATTATTTCTTATGTCATAGAAAATCTAAAGCTAGAACATAAGGTTTTCCACTCCTTTTAATTCATTCAAATACAAGATTATCTAATAATAATAAATTATTCCCCATTTTTGTAAGTAACTCATTGTCAATAAATAAGGAAAAGAATATATAAAAATATTAAAACAACAAATAAGCATATGTAATTTATATTTTTTCCCAAATGTTTTTAAGAAATGTGAATAAAATTCTATTAGTGAAACAATTACTATTTGAAACAAGAAAAAATTCTAAAAAGGTAGAATAAAAAACCATATAGTTAAAGGTAATCATATGAACACTTTTCTTTGGGTATATTTTTTTTATTAAATTACTAGTGATGTTTTGGATGAGGAATCTATTGAGTTTGAATGGTTTAAAAAATAGGGTGAGTGACTATTGGGATGTTTATTGAAATGAAAACTATAAAAGTAAAATCATGTTTTCCAATGTTAATTATAAGAAATTAGGGATAATACCCTATTTCCAAAATTAGATAACTTGTATATTTTTTCTAAAATCCCCAAAATATTTCATTTCAAGACTATGTTAGTTCAACTGCCCTGATAAGACCAAATCTATTCAATATTAGAACAAATCTAAATGTAATAGAGGAATATATATATATGTATATATATATATATGTATTTACCAAGGAAGAATATGAATGGATGAGTTAATCATCCTAAGTTCTTACCCAAAGAATAAAAGACAAAATTCCACATGATTTTTATTTTTTCAAATAAGTTTAATAATAATCATAATGTAAAACCAACACTAATAATTTATATAATAATATATACCTGAACAATAAAAAAAAGAAAACATAAAAAACTATAAATAAGAAATATTTATAAATAATTCATACTGTTTTCTCAAATATTTATAATTAATGATAATGAAATTATGTGTGACCCAAATATTAATTGAAATAAAAAATTGGAAAAAAGGAAGAATAAAAAATCTTATATTTGAATGAAAATTTTGAACATTTAAATCACCAAAATCACATTTGAATGTTTTTCTCATGCTATCCAAATTTTTTCTTCATAAAATGTATACATGAAAAAGTCCATTCTCTACCTATAAAAATCTCTATAAACATAAGTCTAATGAAAAAATGATCCAAATAGAGATAATCGTCAAAAATATTTTTCTGTAAAAATTATGATTCTTACAAGAAACATGAGGTGTTATTAGTGATATTTAGATCCTCCTTACATGATAATTTTTTTCATAGTCAAATGTGAATACATTAAAGTGTTTTAAGGATTTCAATGTCACCTTTCACTGGTTTTCAAGTAATCAAAAAAAACATATGACATAAATATTCCACCAAACAAGACAATGTCAACTAATATAAAAACATTTTCAATTTCGTTGTATTAGGTTTAAAATGTAATTAAATATAACACACACATTAATTAATATTGAAAGACCATAAAAACTAATATTAAACAAAGAAACCTTACATGATGACAGATATTATTATTATAATTTAATTAAAAAATCAACCTCTAGCATATGAATAAAATGTAAAAAAATTTCTACAATTAGAATACCTATTCATAAAAGATGAAATAATATATTAATTTCAAAATTCCAATATCCCTCCTATTCTCATTGTTTTGAGAGGGGGGAAGCAAAATACATGGCCTTAAGAGACATCCCAAAGATTCCAAAGTCTGGTAAATTGTTTTGAAGGGATTCAATATATGTGGGGGATGAATTACCCTTTAAAAATAATCCACTAACCAAAAAACCCATATCCAAAAAACCACTATATGATGCATGATAATAATTAATGAAAACTCAACATTTCATTTCTCAAAACAGTACTAAAAACAAGTGACACAATGGAAGAAAAAATAAAAAATGTAAACAATGGTAGACAAACTAATCAGTTGTCCTAGATAACTAGATGACTCTAATATCAACAATTTCCATGCTCCAACATCACCAAACAGCCAAGTATCACGACATAGTTCTAAGGTTGTGTGATACTTTACCTTTTCCCAAGTCCTAGTAAATGACATTTTCAAAAGTTCCCAAAATGCTAATGCAAGGGTGAGTACTAAATCTATATAGGTTTTCCTGAATGACATCCCAAATCTCACCACTATGATAGAACAAGTAAGAAATAGATATATAAAACATTTTATATAAAACATTTTATAAAAATTTTTCCATCAAAATATAAACTAAATACACTGTAAAAAAAATTCCAAATAAAGGACATAAATAATTATTTAAATATTTTAACACTCCATTTTAGAATTACTCAATCCTTTCCATAGAACTGTACATCCAACCACGTATGAAAACCACAGATCTCCATATACAGTTGAGTGGTGAATTATCCTTCCATTATGAAATCAGTTAGTTGACCACTTTGATGTGGGTACTTCATGACCATGTCTAACCCAACCTTTTGTTGGGGGTGCTTCATGCCATTTTCCACAATGCATATGAACACACACCACACGACCATAAAACACTCGTGAAAAACCATGTGTGTTCAAGCAATTTCACTAAAATATCATTATTTTTTTGAAACTCATTTTTCAATACATCAAAACTAGTAACTATTTTGAAATCAATATTTTACAATAAAGTTATCAAAACACATTCCAATAACATAGAAATTCCCCCAATTTCAAACGACAGTCACTCAAGAGGGTTTCAATGATTATTTTATAGTCAATAAATATTCAATTTCAATCAAATTAATCAACTTTAAACTATTCATTAATGTTCTAAAATAGCGGATTTGACAGTGATTCCACGTACCTCGAGAGTTTTGTAGAAAATGATAAATGACGTGAAAAACATCACAAAACTGCATATAATATCTATGAACCCACCTTATATATATACCCTATCAAAAAAAGACCAAATGTAAACATATATGGAATCAATACCGATATATCTACCCATAGGGGCACCGATCTATGAAAATGAGAGAGGGAGCGAAGTAGATCTATGAGGAATATCAAGAAGAACAATGAACGATCACTTACCACAAGTAATAAACTTCTAATCAATATGGGAAGACATCGCATTGCCTCCAGATCAATAGAAGAACCCTCCATGACCATTGAGAGAGAAAAATACCATTTTAGAGTTGCATATGATGAAAAAAGGGTGTAAAAGCTTAAGCTGACCTAGATCCACTTTTTAAGGATCTTGATTTTAACTACGCAGTGTTTAGTAAGACGGTTAGGTAAACCATGTTCTAATTGTTTGTTAGAAACTAAATTAATAATTACCATCACATTATCATCTCACACATTATTCTAACCATACTCAAACCATTTTGAATACGTTATCTCAAAATAATCAAATCCATTTTTTAAGGTTCATGGTTTCCCCATAGTGGATGTGCGATTTATGAAAATCATGTGCCACCCACAATAATCCCTTATTCCATTGTCTCACTATGCATAGATTTCTGCATCAGTTTTATGGTTTTGAATAATTGTGGACCACACAAGACCATGTATAAAATTCATAAAAACTATTAAAACATTCTCCAAAATCTTGAAACCTTTATCGTTACCCTTTATATAAAGTAAAATCATAAATAAAGGGTTAATTACCAAAAATTGCGGTGTTACATTCTCCCCACCATTGGTCATTGCTTCCTCAGAAATTAGAAAACCATTGGCTTCATGAAGGAGTTTCATCCATTGATCTTTCATCTCCTTCTCATGTTCCGATGTTTCTTCATGAACTTGACCATGTTTTCAAAAATCCCACACTGGGCTGATGCTTTTTTCCATGTAAGTATTTCCCTTGCCTATCCACAGTCTCCCCTGAGATATATATCAACAAAGAATCCATATCTATGTCAATGTGATCCCATTTGATCTCATGGTCAGGATCATGATGATAATTTTTTAATCTAAGATACGTGGAATAAATTTTGTACCACACTGAACCGTGGTGGTAATTCATACCGATACACCACCTCTCCCACCATATATAGTATCTCAAAAGGTTCTATGTATCTAGAAGATAACATTCCATTATTTCCAAAATTTTGATGACCAATACATGGAGAAATACCCAAGAGAACACGATCACACACTCCAAATGAAAATAACTATCAAGGATGATCCATATAGGACTTCTTATGACTTTTTTCTATCTTTATCTGCCTTATTGTCAAATGAATCTTCTCCATTATTTCTAGGAATTTTTTTGGACCAACTGGTGAAGTCTAACCAATTATCACCCAAAAATGGAGAGAAAGGCAAGGATTACCATATATTTCTTTACAACGATCCATATGTATCATGTTCTCAGAGCTTTTTTATATGATAATTCCAAAAATGACACTTTCTTCTCCCAAGAACCACTAAAATCCATTACAAAAGCTCGAAATGTGTCCCCAAATGATTGTATCATCCTTTTAGATTGACCCTCCGTAGAAGGGTGATATGCCTTACTCATAGTCAACTGATTCCTAAGTGATTTTTGTAATAATTTTAAAAAACAAGACCTGAATCACATATCCCTATTTGATAAGATCAAAATTTATTTTCCATTCCTCTTTTCCACTTCTCAGTTTTTTGATTTTGTATCGATCCTCCATTGTATGAGTTTGTTGAATATTGATGAAAGGGGATATATTTGTGAGCTGATCCACAATCACCCATATAACATCTTGTTTTGGAAAATTTATTGGTAGAACTATTATAAAAACCATGGATATTTTCTCTCATTTTCATACTAGGATAAGTAAAGAGTGTAACATACCTTCTAGTCATTGATTTTCTACCTTAACTTGCTGATAAGTTATACACCCAGAAGAAAACTCAAGCACCTTCTTTTTCATGCTGGCCCACAAAAACTATTCTTTCAATGCCTTATACATCATTTATATTCCAGGATGAACAACCCACTTCTAATGGTGGTAATCATGAAGAAATTGATCCTCACAAGCCATAGGTATGACTGTCCAATCTCATAACCATAAAAATAAACTGTCATCCAGCTTTTATCCCTATATAGTCTCCCCACTGTTGAGTTTTGAAATCATTTCTACACATTGTGCATCACATGTCAATGCCTCCTTTACCATTATTACCAAATCAAGAAAAAGAGAACCAGGAAATAAAACCACAACATCACCTCGATCTTTACATTCTACATGCATGTTATATAATATTGACATTATCTTCCACTAATCTAAATCTTATTTCACCAACTGAGCATACGAATTCTAGCTTAATGAATCAGCCATTGGATTTCCTCTACACAGAGTATAAATTATGGCAAGGTAAAACATTTGGAGATACCTCATCCATATCATTTTCCTCATTTTCAAATCCCATTATGAGAAAATATGCTTCAAGCTCTTATAATTCGTCAACACAGTAAATTTATAATCGAAGAGATAATGACTCCATAGATTCAATGCGTGAATTCTTGTAGCTAACTCTGAATCATGTGTCAGGTAGTTCCATTCAAACACTCTTATCTTTATTAATCCATAATAAAAAACATAGTCTTCTTTCGGGAGAACACACCCCAACCGATATCTTAAAGCATCAAAATACATCATGAACCCTTGTCCTGGTTCTATAAAAATTATAATCAGTGAAGATGTCTGGAAAAAAATTATTTCTTGAAAATATTTCTAGAATTCCTCACTCTAGTGGAATGGATTATTCATCATTTTTAAATATATATATTGGTAAGTCTCTTTAGGAATATTAATTTAAGATGAATCTGTAATAACCAAAAATACCAGTATACCATTTTATCTCAAAGAAGTTGTTTGGCTATTATGAAAAGATCATAGCTTCTATCTTTTCTGGATCCATTTAAACACATCTTTCAGAAATTACACAGCCATGAAAGCATACTTATTATATCAAAAAATAAAACTTCGATAATTTGGAATACAAATGGTGATCTGTCATGATTTCCAACACTGTCACAATGTTTCTCATGCTCAACCCTTGTCACTGAATACTTTAAGATGTCATCTACAAAGACCATGATAAATGAATCCAAATATCATTGAAATATCTGATTCATTAATTCCATAAATACCACTTGTTAATTCATATGAAGAAAAGGCATTACCACATATTCAGTATAAACATATCTGTTTTTGAATGATGTCTCTAGAATATCTTCCTTCTGAACTCACAATTCCTTAAATATTGATCACATTTGAATCTTTAAGAACCACTGGGCTCCAAAAAATTGATTGAAAAAATCATCAATCTGTGGAAGTGGATACCTGTTATTTATCATAACATGGTTAAGCTTTCAATAATCCACATTCAACCATAATGTCCCATATGCATTCATTATGAAAAAACAGGGACTGCCCATGGAGATGTGATTGGATAAATGAAACATTTAATTTCCATCTCCTCCAACTACACATTAAATTACATTAATTTAGTTGGTTCCATTCTATAAGATGAAAGTTATATAGGAATAGTCCACAAAAAGAGATCTATCATAAATTCCACTTCTCTCATGAATGGAATCCAAAATAATTATTTATGGAATAAATTTAGAAATTTATTAATAATTTATAGAAAATAAATTCAGACAACCTCTTATATTTATTCAAAGGAAGAAGATACAAACTGATAAAATACCGTTCCCACAGCTGGTTCTAAACAGCCCGTCGAAATTGTGTTTACATCCCTTTCTCCTCTTAAGAGATGTTCAATTCCACCCTCAGTCTTGAAACTAACTCTTCTTTTATAGTATTGTATGTGATACTCAAACATTTTTAACCAATACATACATAGTATTACATCATAGAGATCTGTCTCCATCATAGAGAAATCCAATTTCAGTTCATCTATATAAATAGTTATAGAACATGCTCTACACCGGAAGGCTCGATATTCTATTTAGAAAAGAGGAGTTTTATGTTTTAATACAGAGGGCGTCATCTCAAGATTTAAAATTATAAAATAAACAACACTAGAAAAAATAAAGGAATATGATGCACAAGTATCAATTAGAACTTTCATAAGGGTATAATTTAAAAGAATCATTTGTCTCACCATAGATGGTTTGACCTGATCATCCACAATCACCTTCTCATATCCATATAATTTCTTTACCGCAGAAATTTTTTCCTTATTGGCTTATTGAGATTGCCCCACCTAAGAATTCAGGGTATTTATAGAATCACCATGGATGGATCTTTTCTTCTATTGATATTGATTTTTTTGACCTCATACCTCCAAAGAATATGATTTCTATGACACATGGAAGTATCCTGGGCAACTAAACTAAGAGTACTGTGACAATAATGCTGATGATGACCTATGAAGTTTCATATGTGTATTTCTCTAGGTTGTGTTATACACACTCTCTTTATGTGGTCAAGCCTACCACATTGGAAAAAATTTACTTTTCTCTTTGGTAGTGAAGGAAGGATCATTGATCCAACCATTTGATTATGATTTACACTCCCACATTGGAAGTAGGTGTACCTATCCCTCTTGTTCCCATCATTAGAGTTCCCACCATTTCCCATGGCTCTCAACATAATTCCTCCTCTCATAGCTCCTGAAATGTATCTGTCATCCACCATCTCTCTATTCACCATCTTTGTATATTTATTAATAAAGACCACATTCATATTTGATCAAATATCCTTCTTTAGCCCTGATTCAATGATTTTTTCCTTTAAAGATGAAATATTCACAACCTCACGTAAAACCATTCTAAATTCAATAATTTAGCTGCATACTTAGTGAAAGGTATAATTTACCACTTTAGGTTGATAAATTCCATCGTACTCTAAATCATGAATATGTGAGGATAGAATTATTTGTTGATTTTTTTTTGAAAATACTCCCAAATTATTCATTGATATACTTTTTTCGGTACCACTAGATCCCACCACTAGCATGTAAGATCCTTGATTATATAAATCAACATTTATATATTCAGATCTACTGGTGTGCTGATGAAATAGAAGATATGATTCATCATACTCAGCCATACCTCTTCCTTTTCTGGTTTAAAATCACCCTGGAAGATGGGTGGATTCTACTTTTAGAAGTGGGATGAACAATCCACTTTCCTTATCTTATTCCTTCTATTCCCTGCTTCCATAGCTTGAAAAACGTGGAAAGTATTCTGAACCAACTTTTGGTTCACCTATGGTTCAGGTATAACCATATTCTCAACATCATCTGCCATTTTGTTTCTATGACACCTGCTAGGATCCATTTTATAAAAACAAAAAACTCCATTATTATCTCTCTATTAACTGAAGGATTAACCATTTCAAACTATACCACATCAACTATCAAAGCATTACTTTCCAAAAACAACCTTTACCATGTTCAACCATTTTTGAAATCATTCTATTTTTAAAAAAATCATTCTATTTCAAAAATACAATAACCATGATCTTTTTCAATATCATTCATTTGAAAAATGATAATTTTTTTCAAATAAACTCCCTTGAACAAGATCATAAATCATTACTCAAAATTATTTATGTAATCCTTATTGGAAGTTATTCCTCTAATTCTCGACCTTCTCATCTCATTGGTTAACCCCCATGATAATGATATTTCAAAATTGTATAAACGTCTCCAAAACGCATATGTTCCCAACCCACTAGTAACATGAATTTCAACATAAAAATGTTAGATACATATTTTCAAGAACTAAATTTCATGCTCCAACAATACCACTCCTTTCTACCATCCCATGTCAAGGAATAGAGCAATAATTAATACAAAATTAAAGACCAAAAACCTTTTCCAAAAGATAGAAAAAACTGATACCACATATCTTAATAAACTTTTGGACTGAATAAAATAGATACAATTGGTAACATCCCTCCTCTTCTCATTTTCTCGAGAGGGAGGAAGGGTGTTACATATCCTTATGCAACATACGAAATACATCAAAGTCTAGAAATATATAAAAAAGGGTTTCAATACCATTGGGGATGATTTACCCTTTAAAAACCAACCACCAACCAAACAACCCATAGCCAAACAACCACTACACGATTCATGATAAGAATTAAATACAACTCATCATTGAATTTATCAAAACCATACTAAAAAGAATTGAATAAATTTAAGACACCAATATTTGGGTAAATAGGGGAATAAAAACTAATCATCACTCCATGATAACCCCAAGACTCCAATATCCACAAGATATATGCTCCAAATCACACAATAGACCAAGTATCACAAATTAGTTTTAAAGACATGTGATATTTTACCTTTTCCCATGTCTCGGTAAATGAAATTTGTAAAAGGAACAAAGTGAAAAAATAAAGGGTGAATACAAAAACTCCATAGGTTTTCCCAAGTTACTTCCCTACTCACGTCACTGGGATAGAACCTGTCTAAAAAATTTAGATACAAAAATTAAATATAAAAAATTTCTAAAATATATTATATCAAAATATAGACTAAATCAATTTTAAATTGATTACCAAATTAAAGACATAAAAAATTCTTTAAATCTATTAACATTCCATTTTTGAATAACCTATTCCTTTCCATACAACCACACATCAAACCATGCATGGAAACTATGGATATCCCTATACTAATGAGGGGTGATTTATTCATCCATAATCCAACACATAGTTGACCACTTTGATAGGGGTACGTCACACCTATATCCATACCAACCTTATGATGGGGGTACTTCATGCCCTTATGCATCCAAATGCATATAAACATATGCCACACAGCCATGATAAACTAATGTTAAACCATGTGTGTTCAAACCATTTCAATAAAACATCACCATTTTATTGAAACTCTTTTTCCCTTGTAGAAAAACTAGTAATTATTTTATAATCAAAATTTTAAAATCATTTCATCAAAACACTTTCCAATAACACACCAATTTCCCCCATTTCTAAAGACCATCTCTCAAGATGATTTCAACAAAAAATTTACACAAAAAAAAATTAAAAAAAAATTAATTTGAAAATTATACTTCAAATTTGAAAAACAGAAAAGTTGACTTTAGATCCACCTACCAAAATAGTTTTGGAAAAAAATGATAAACAACATGAAAAACATCACAAAACTAGGTTGAATCTCCATGAACACACCTTAGACCTCTTCCCCAATCAACAAAAAGAGTAAATCAAAAAATATGTGGCATTCATACCCTTATATCTACCCATAGTGGGGGGATAGATCTAAGAAGAACATCAAGAATTATAGATAACAATCACTTAATGCCAGGAACCAACTTATAATCACTATGTAAATAATTAAAACTTCCTCTGAAATGATGGATGACCCTTCATAACCTTTGAGAATAAAAATTCTGAGTTAGGGCTGCATATGTGAAAAGAAAAAAGGGTAAATTTTTTAAAACATACACGATCGACCTCTTAAGCATATTTATTTTTATAGAGCATGATTCAATCGCACTATTAAGAAAAATATTCCTAAATCGTGCATTAGATAGTGCGTTAAGGATGAACCTCACATGGTCATCTCACAAAATCTTCAAATTGTGCTAAAAAAGTACCCAATAAACTACCTCAAAGTTAATAAATCATTTGTTTTAAATAGATTGATTTTTCCTTAGAGGATGCATAGTTTAGAAATATTGTGCGCCGCCCATGTGCCATTTCTTTTGCCTTATTTCTCTTTGCATAGTTTACTAGTTTCGTCAAACCGCGAACCACTCGTGAACATGTAAAAAATCCCAAAACCCCATAAAACATTCTAAAAACTATAAAAACCCTCACACATATTCATTTTATTCATAAAAATAATAAATAAAGGGTTACTTACTACAAACTGGGGGTGGTACAAAATTAGAGTTCAAAGAGTAATAAATTGAGATTATGTTCTGGTGTGCCAGGTGGATCGAATAAGTGAAAAATCACATATTATAACTATTTCTAACCTTCTTGGATAATTTTATGAATTCTCCTATGTGAATATTAAATTTATTTGGTCTACTCCAATGCCCTACAGAAGTTATTTTTGGAGATCCTCTCAGAGTATTATCCCCCTATATGGTATGGCTATGAATACCCCCTCTCTTTTAATATAAATAAAGAACTCTTTAAATTTATATACATTTTCACTATACTATATTTCAATAAAACAATTAATTATATTCAAAAAAATATTAAAAAAATAAAAAATAAAATTTATATCATTAAATTTTGGATACTTTCCCTCTGAGAACCTTCACTCACTCAACTACTTCAATGGATCAGTTTTAAATAGCTTTGACTCTGTACTCCTATGTAAAACATGTATACAAAAATTCATGTTTATAACTATGCACATGGTACTTGAGTTTCTAAAAACAATACATGGGATCCATATTTCAATTCATCAGTCCTCCCTTTAGTCTCCACTAGACTATCACTGTCTTAGAAATTTAATCAAGTATTTATAAGGAAACTCACATAGAGATCTTAAAAATTACGGCATTGAATAAAATGAATATTAGATATATACAAGAAATGAACTACCCCAATAATAAAATAAGAATATCCAACATAGATATTATCAATAATACACGAACAAGTTAAATATTTTTGAAATCCATCTTATAGTAGCAGTATCCACAATATCATTTTAGAATTTTGTCATCAACTTCTAAAATTATAGTAATTTAATTTCTAACATAATAGACATAATAACCTGGAAAAGAAAACATTTTTATCCTCTCTTAAATTCAAATTATTAGCTGTATTTAATTAATAAATATGCGTAAAACACTAAAAATAGAACTCCAACACTTTAACTTATAAAAAATGCAGTTGTGTCACTTAGGTATATGACCTTTATCTAGACTCGAAAAACCTAGAATCTTGAAATTAGTGGATCTGATGTTATTTTCTCAGACTTCATATGAATATATAAATCTATATGCATAGAAATAATAGACTAGATTCCACATGAATCCACCAAAATTGATCACTATGGGATATAACAAATATTGACCTTGAGGTTATAACCAACAAATATAAAAACTTATGGTGACTCCTTACTTGAGAATTCCATTAAATCTTCAAACTCCACATTATAATAGTCATTATAAAAGAATATTTAAATAAATAATTTATAGCATATCTATATGGAATTATAATTACATAATAAATGCAGAAAAATCTTCCATGAACATCTTGGTACTTGAACTGGAATGATGTATATTGAAAAGAAAATAAACCATCCATGAGATACTTAATATTATATAGCATTAGATTGATTCTATATCCCCCTAATCCTCTTATAATATCATAAATTAAAATGAATAAAAAAATCCACCAAAATTACATGATATATTGCAAGGATCGACTTCTAGTGAAACTATACAACCCTAACATGTCCTTTATATTAATAAAAACTAGATCATGACAAAAAAAAAAGAAGTTACAACCATGACATGGGAATAAAAACTATACTCCACTTGATAACACATTATAATAAAAAACTATAACATGTAATTATCCATACTGAAACTTGTATAAGTTCAATACTTCTTATATTTAAGTTTAAAATGATATTTAACCCCTTTGTAGAATTATGAAATTAGTTATATCTTCAACAAAAAATATCAATAATAAATAACATATACAAAACCAAATTCAAACAACAAAATAAAATATTATTAAATAACATGAAACATTAGTTTTTAATCTCATAAACACAACTCTATGATGTTCCAAGTGTAAATGAAATTAAATATAGACATAAATTGTTACACATATTTAAACTAATTAAATATATAAGAATTAATTTGAATAACTCTTAACAATATAAAATCTAAATAAAAGGTCAATATTTTATCAAATGATTAATGTAATAACTTATAAAAGTACATACATAGACTATATAAATGTCAATTAACATGAATAAAAATAATCTCACCAAAAATCTAGTGTACATTACAATGGTGAAATTATAGTAAAATTATGTAACACTAACAAATCCATTAAATCAACAAGAATAAAAGTAAAACCCAAAAAAATGAGGCCTTTTCCATGACACGATAATAACAGTTAGTCTCCATTTTATAACATTATAAAAGGAGTTTAATAAAAAAAATAATTACTTCTATATAATTTTACATATTTAATCCAATAATATCATCCATAATATTTTCTATAATCATCTCAAAATGAGAAATATAGAGAAAATATACATAATAAAACCTTATAAAGACCTAATAGGTAGGTGATTAAAACCTAACCATTCTAGGGACTATCCCCTAATAAAGAAATGAAACATATGTTCTAGAGGTGAACTTTAACCTAAAGATGGAGTTGACCAAGAAGAATATATATTCAATGGATAATCTCATAAATTATTTTATTTTATTTTCTGATTTTTTTTCTAATTCATGTCATGTGAAATTATTATTGAATATATATAAACATCATTATTGTTTTCTTCTAATTTTTCCTTGTAAAATTAGATATTTTAAGTCTATTATCAATTTTAATCCACTACTTATACTTCTTAATGATATTTTAATCATTATTTTTATCTATTCATCTTAAACCGATTGGCTAAAATAATAATCACATGATGACTGACCATTTTCACGTTATATGAAATTATATTCATAATAATGACTAAAAAATCACTTTATTTTCTTTATTGTTCAAATTAATACACTTCAAAATGATATGATTTTTTTCAACAGTAGTTCAGTGATATGTAATAAATAATTATAGAAATTTTAAAAAAAAATTATTGATAATGAACATATTTTTTTGAAAGGAATGTAATTTTATAGATTACAACAATTTGATTCTCCCTAGATATTACCAGACTAGGTATGTTTTTTTGCCTACACACCTTAATATCATTTAACGCATCAAATTATTTCACTGAATTCTAATTTAAATATATTTATTTACAATTTTTACCAAGTAAATTAGCACAAAATTATGTATCATATAAATACATCATGCCTTCTCCTTGGGATTGACCTGGCTGTATTATTGTACTATTTTAGTGTAGATAAATTTTTATATGACAAATATATAATTGTTTTGCATAATTTCTAGGGAAGTAGTGGTTTATTTATAGGATAAATTATACTAGGTTGATCATTCTCAATATAACAAATTTTGAACTCCTTTTTATGTGTAAAAGTTTTATAAAAACTTGTTTCTATCTTATACATACACATTTTAATTTTTCTCACCTTTATATGCTAAAAAGTTAAAAACTACTAATTTTTGTTATGAAATGACTAGAAATATATAGTTATATTTTTAGTGTATATAGAAATAATTCAAGTTAATTTATGAAATAATTTTTGTGTAATATAACAGAAAATATACTTATTAGAATTTATTATCGCAAGTTGAATATTATTTGGAATTGATTTTGAATTTTTTTAAATTTTTTGATTTACAACATGTAATAATGGATATGTAAGCTATAATGAAACACATGAGTTTCCAAAATATATTCATATTTTTAACTCTACAAGATGAAGTGAGTTTTATGGATTAATGGGAAAGGATTAATAATATAATTACTCAGTGTCCAAATCAATAGTTTTCATTAAAACTGATTATACATTGTTTTAAGGGGTTTTGAAAGATGATAATTATTATTAGCTGGATAAGGAAATTTGTGGATATCTTTTATATTGAAGTAATTAAATGAATATTGAAACACTTGTTAAAATTTCTTCGAAACAAATGGATTATTTATTGGTGGTTTATGAATTGATTTTTTTTGAATTTATACAAAATATTTATAACAAAATCAATAAAAGGGTCGTTTATCTTGGTGGGAATTTTTGGAGAGAATGAACAAGTGAAAATTATTTTAGGTTATTAAGTGTTAATATTCTTCAAGACATAAAAATAGTATTACATGACATAGGAAATTAGTATTGTAAAATTTTTAATTGAATGAATATTAAAGAGTGTTACTGAAGTGTCCATAGAGATAAGAAAAAATCAACACAACTTGAATCATAAATTTAAAATTTTTATGAACTTTTTGAGTATTATTTAATATAATTTGATATTAATAACTTTCATTACTTTTAAAAACCCAACACATCCTCTACTACTTCATTGGAAACAAGGAGTACTAATTTCACAATGATGTGGATGGAATTATGGTATATTTCATAGAGCTGATTTTAAATGGATTTGAAGTAATTTTATTGTTTTAGAGATCTAATAATATTTAAATACCTTTAGAGTTTTTCTATTCCTTATTTTCTCTAGGATATAATTAATAATTTTTTATATGGGATTTTGATCAAAAGTTGATAATAAGCAGACTTCCTTCACAAAGGTGGATAAAAAGATGCTACTCCATTTTGAGGGGAACCTCTAATGTTTTTTCAACATATAGTATATTTTTTTCTCCCAAAATATGATTAAATATTCTATTGATTTCATTCTACTAAAAATAAACCCATATCATCTAGTGGAAAAAATCTAGAATATTATAATTCTTCACTCACCCTGATCGCCATCATTTTTTCTACTCAATATTTCCATTTTAATTATTCACAATTTGATCACCTAGAAAGGTAAATTAATGGTCTATGAGAACCAAAATTAATATCAATAGAAAAAAATACAACTAAACATGAAGACCATATTCCAAGTATCTTCCTCTTGTAAATCCATGGAACCCAAACCAATTTATTACAACAAAAATAACCATATAACAACAAAAACAAAATATGAAGCATTCACCATGAAATAATATGATTTAATAACATGAAACACTATTTGTTTATAATAGTTTAGAAAAATCATTTTTATGATTCAAATATAATGTAATTAAATATAGAGTTTAACAGTTATACAGATTTCAACTAATTAAATCTTTAAGGAATACAATGATAAAAATATTAAATACATGATATCTAAATATTATATTATATATATTATTCAAAAATAGATATAAAAAATTATTATAATTTATTTACACAACATAATGAATGGGAATCATACATCAGTAATTAAATTAAACATCATTTTTGGTATTTCGTACACTAAATCAAAAAATGAATTATAACCAAATATGAACTAAACAACCATTACTCCTACAATTAAGAATTAATCTCTTAATAAGACAATTATTGGTGTATTAATATACAAAAAATTTTATGTACACTAATATAAAACGTAAAATTTCATTTTGAATTGTATTCTTTAATATAATTTCTATAATAAAAACAATAATGTTCAATTGAAATTACATCTAAATATATAACGATACTTAAAAAGTAAATTGTTCAATCTCCAAACTATGTCTGTGTTAAATTAATAAAAAAAATATTTAGAAAATATTGGGAAAATAATAATATAAATTTTAAATTTTTTACGTAATATAATTTCTTTAAGAGGAAGTGAGAACTATGGACTAAAGGGGTTATTGATTAAACGAAATATACCTGGTGCAGAACCGAAGTGGGGGTGAGGGTGGGTAAATGGTTAACATGTATTGATGGGAGTATTAATTATTAATTTTTTGGGGTGATTATAATAGGGTGAGGATTTTAGTCACGAATTGAATGGATGAACCTTGTGGTGATGAATGGAATGTATAAAGAATGTGGTGAAAAACCAAAAGGTTGAACAATGTGGAAATGAACTGAAGTTTGATGAATGATATAGGGTTGAAAAATGTAATAATTTACTTATTATATTTTCTGTTATTGGATTATCATGTTTGGGATGGACTTCCCACAGTTGGGACTTGGGGACATGGATTTCTTTGTAGGATGATATTAATAAATATAACATAAAATTATTAATATAAAATTTATATATTTATAAAATAAATTACTTGTTATATGTTCATTCACTTATATATTGTTTTACGTTATGTTCATAATTTATTTGGTTAGAGTCAATTTAAGTTTAAATAATTCATGATTATTTTTAATTATATAGATAAATTCCATGAAATATTATTAAATTATCACTTATTTAATTTAATATATAAGGAAACATTTTTATTGATAAATAACATGTTTATTTAAAAATTTAAATATATATATATATTCAATTGTCAAAAAAATATTTTTTAATGTTAAAAAATTACTTTTAATTTGTTTATTTAATATTAAAATATTTGTTAGCCATAATAAATAATAAAAATATATTAAATTATTTATAATATAGTTATTTTTATTTGTATGATATAGAGAAATTTTAATTGATGATGATTGATTTTTCTTATAGGAGAGATAATATTAAAAAATTTATATTTGGTTATGAAAAATTATTCTTACTTATAAAAAATAAAAACAGAATAATATATCTATTTTAATTACAAATTCTAACAAACATATATATTATCTAATTCAAAATTTATTTTGGTACAAGTCTCTTTTTTTTAACTTTATACTGGTATGAGTCACTTATATATTTCTAATTGATACACTTAAACCATATTTCATCACGATCATCAAAAACAAATAAAAAATATTTATAAATTTTTTTTCATCATAATTATATTGATTTAGTGATGATAGATCAAGTTGTTTATTCAGTTTCTTCTACTATGTTAGACATGAGATGATCATGACTTCCTGTTATATATTTAATTATATATTCGTGTATATAAACATTGATTATAAATATAATGACATGGTAAATTTGATAACATAATATAGGTTATAGTTAGGTGATTGTAGGTAATATATTGTCTCGTTATAGTGATATTTTTTCTTATGTGTGTATGTGATTACATATGCCAGATACAGATACTCTGCGGTTATAAAATTTGGGAAAATATATTTCATGATTTTGAACAATCTATTTTCCACATTATTAGTGTGTTATAGATTTTATATTCGTTTCAATAACAACATGCCTCCAAAATTATATTTTTAAAGTTTATATATAGAAAATAATGATATCCTTAGAACTATCGTCAAGTTTCACATCATATTTCTAGGGGAATATAATTATACAATATAAATATATGAACCAATAGGAACTATACCTTTTATTTTTTGAGAATAACCTATTGTGTATTTTTTTATAAACTCGTTAGATATAGGTGTTTTATGAATTAAGATTATAAAATCCACACTTATCTTCATTAAGATAAAGAAATGTTTTCAAGGAATAAATGGGTTGAATTACAAGCATTAAGAAGATTTGAACCAATAAAAATGAAGTTTTCTTAATATATATTTAGATTTTTATAGGAACTAGTTTTACTACTTCTATTATTTAATTTTTTTTTTGATTTTATAGAGCAATTTGATAATTAATAATTGATATTTTTATTTTTATTATTCACACGTGGTTAACTTATGGTTATTTTTAATAATGTGGTAACTATGAATAATGTGAAAAAAACCTTGAAAGTGTAAATTTTCCCTATTAAAATATAGTTCACCAAACATTTTGACTTTTGTAGTAGAATGGTGAGGGGTTTCCAAGAGAAACATGCTTCGATTTTTATTCATGGGGATGACTCAGATGGTTGGAACATGGGTATGAGTAAATATGTGTATAAACAATGCATGTAGATAGTGAGTGTCATGTAAAATTCCCACAACTGGTGCAAAATTTACCATGTTTTGAAACTTAACCCTACAACCTGTATAGTTTTTGTAAAATGTGGTTTTTACCCTTAATCGTTTTATGTGATTTGGTTATCCACTCCCTCATTTTTTGACAATGTAATGAACCCACCTAGTTTAACCTAACCTGTGACCCGATATGGATTTCCACAAGTCCAAATGCATATTCTTTAAATCCACGGGCTAGCCAAAAAAACATGGGCATTGATAAAAGAAATAATCGGAATTATTTAACCGAAAATATTACCCTAACATGTATCATGAACTAAATGAAATATAGATGAATATTAATCCAATATATAGTACACAAAAAATCCTATAATAATTATCATACATTACTAGAAAAAATTCCAATGGATTAGAAAACATGAAAACTCATGAGAAAAGCATCTATCCCCATGTGATAATCAGTCACCACCATCCCAAATCACCTAAATACAATATCTTCTTGGAGGATATTTGAAGATCTATGAATCACATAGCATTACCAGGGTTTTGCAAAACCAAGTATACATATACCCCAAGGAATATATATTTTATGAGTAAAATTTCAGTAGGATACCACCATGAATATATACAAATACATTCATCATACATCTATTTTTTTAATTTTGAAATAAATAGATTCATAATGATGTTTATATGAAAAAATAATAATAATAAAATTTATTTGATTTTCATTATTAAAGAATTCTATATCCCAAGACAAAAATACATTCAATTAAAACATGTTTGATTAAATATTGATAAATAAATAATAAATTATTTCATATTAAAAAATTTTGTAAAGAGATGTACATGAATCCTTGGAATTTATACTAACAAAGCTCAAATTGTCCATAAAAGATGGTCTACGATACTATAACCTCCTTGGAACTCTAGATAACATAATAAATCTATGGTTCCTACTAATAAAATATCCAAAATTCCTACCTATGTAAAAAAAATTACCATTATTTTAAAGATAATCCAAGACCAATAATTTCAAAAAAATCATTTTCAAAAGCTAAAATCAGAAGATTC
The DNA here is from genome assembly GCA_963277665.1 of Viscum album. Classification (NCBI taxonomy): domain Eukaryota; kingdom Viridiplantae; phylum Streptophyta; class Magnoliopsida; order Santalales; family Viscaceae; genus Viscum; species Viscum album. The sequence continues at coordinate 177,724,088 of OY728151.1, forward strand.
CATAAAAAAATTGATATTTTCATTGGGAATGAACTCAACGGACAGAGAAACCTGCCTTATAAATGGAGGAAACACTAAAATATTGAAATTTGGTGATGGTAAATGAATATATTAGTTTGTTAAAAGATTATATATATAATGAACACCATGAATTTCCATAAACCATTTAGATTTGGAAATCACAACCCAATTGGGTTTAAATGGATAAATGGAAAAAGAGATCTGAGATTGATCTAAATAAATATAGAGAAATTGAGATGAAATTGGGACATACTCTAAAGAGATCATAAAAATGGTATGTGGATCACCAAGAATAAATGAGGAGAGTCTGATACTAAATTATGAAGGTGTTGGTTTGATCTTAAGTGGGTTTAAAAGAAGATTAGAGTTAAAAACAATGGAATCAGTGTAATTTTCCATTTTAAGATGTTTATATTAGGTCACATGGTTAGGAAAATGGTAAAAAAATAGTGTGCTAAACATGAGGTTTCCAATATCAATTTAAACTAAAATTTTATGGTATTGAGGTATAAACACACAATTGTTGAAACCATGAGAAAGCCATCTACCAACCTCTAGACCAAACCCAAACATTTTCAAGGTTCTCATAGAGACTCGAATGATTATAAAAACTATAATAAAACTATGAAAATATTAAATAAAACCAATATATCCATATCACATGGTTACTATTTATTGTTTTCCTAAACTTTTCCCAATGCATGTTTTCAATAAATAATTTAATTTTGACAACAATTCAAAAAATACCCTAGAACCTCCAATGAGATAAACCAAGATCAAAATTAAAGATAAATTTAACCCCTGAGTGTTTAAATATTCACCCAAATATGAAACATTCTTTCATTATAATACACTCAATATGAAGGACTTGGGAAAATATAATACCACTACTTCCTCATAAACACTTTCAGCTCAAATGTCTCATTGATTTCATGTAATATGTACCAAAAAACACTAACCATAGGGATTGTATTATCATGCATCACTATATCATGAAAATAATTAATCAGTACTATTATTTTTGCAAAACTAAGGTATTGGGATGAATCTTGACAACCTCTTATTTGATCCCATGAGAATGGTTTGGTTGATACATATTCAGCGAGGAATCATAGAACACATCATGTATCAATTTGAAGAGAAATTGTAATTTTAACTGATATGAATATTTTACATGTCCCTCAATAATATCAAAAGGACCAATATACCATGAATCTGACTTACACTTCCTTCCAAAGTGATGATGCCCCAACCAGGGAGAAACTCTGAGAAAAAACTGATCACTAACCTCAAATTAAAATAGATGAAAATAATGATCCAAATTTGATTTATAGTAACTACGATATATGCATAATATATTTCAAATCAATTTTACAAGATTTTTCTTCTCATAAACTAGAATTTACCCAATAATGACCTCTCACTAATATATTATGAACAAAAAAGATATATGGATGAACATATAACAATTAAAAAAGATTCATTCTAAATAATACGTGATAAATGTTATTCTAGAATATTTACATCAATGGTATATTCTTCTCCCACAAACCACTAAATTCAGGTATTCATTCTCAAAGATTATAATTTACAGTTTGGAAGAATTTTATAGTATATCCATCCATTTGAGGATGATATGTCACACATAACTTTAATTCGGTACCCATTGCGTCTTGCAATCCCTTCCAAAATGGGGTTGTAATGTACGAGTGTCTACTAGGTGAAAATGTGGAAGGAACTGTATATAGTTTTATAATATTATTGACATATAAGAACTCATGTTTTTCTACCATCATAAACTCCTGAATTGGAATTAAATAATTCAATTTATTGGGTTTATCGATGATCATACAAATAGTATTTTTCAACTAATCATCTAAGGTTATCTAATCATGAAGTACATGGATATATCATCCCATTTCTAAGATATAATGGGTAATGGATGAGTAAAATTGGTAGTTCTATGGTATTTAACCATAATCGAATACCATGAAATGAATCATGACAAAAATTATGTAGTTGATCACCTTATACCTAGCCAAAAATATGAATGTTTCAAGTATTGATACATTTTGGTAGTTCATGGATCCATGGAACAACTCGATCGATTTAGATTTCCCATCAAATAAATCATCATAGCTATTGGGTTGACCAATATATCTTCAGAAATAAAAGTTCCTTTGGGAGACCTAGACTAATCACCATAGTTATCCCTTCCATATTTAATTTTACTATAATGATGACAATCAATGTATGTTTCTTTCCCAAGCCAAATCCTATCATATAATGAAAAATCATATTTTACATAATCTAAAAAATTCTTCCCATCAACCTATTCCACATACAAGATCAACTCAATTAGACTCATCAAAGACCACTCCTTCATTTATTCCATTAAATATTGAGTTAGTAACTTCTAGTTTATTGTGTCAGTTCCCACATTCACTTTTGATGTTTTATAAAAAATATGAAAATCAATTGTCCAAATATATTGAAACCAGTAACCCTATCATTAGTTTAAGTATATCTATGTGAAAATATACTTTTGGATCTTATGACCTGAATACATAGATAATGGATCATTATAGATATAGTGGCACAAAATCCTGAGATCATGCATCAAATATTCCAACTGAAGGTCATGGAGAGGATAGTTCTTCTCATTGTGGAGAAATTAGTGAGATACATACTCTAATTACCATTTTCCCTACATTAGTTCACATCCCAATCCCATGACTAAGGAATCATAGTAAATATCTTAACTCAAACCAAACTCAAGAAGTATCATTTTATTATCAAAATTCATTCTCACTATTAGTCTGTGAAATTACATTTCAAAATTGTCATCAATTATAATTTAACATCTTTGCGGTTCAACTATTTCAGTAGAGATGCATTCTTAGGAATTTCTAGGACAAGATGTATGTAATAGACCACAAAATCCTAGAATCTCTAGATCTCAAACACATTACTAGGTTTCTCCTTAGACATAACATCTACAATATTTTAGGGATCCACTATAATTTCCATATTAGATATTAAATTTCTTATAAAGTTCACTTCTTCAATCAAAAATAGACACGTTCATAACTTTCTTTATGGGTGATGTTCTTTCAGGAGTGTATGTTAAATATACATATTATCCCTTGGTTCCACCTCTTAGTTGTATTACAGTGAAATATCATCCAAAAAGACAATTAAATTAAGTCTAATAACTGATGAATTATATGGTTTATTAATTCCATTAATATTTTTGGTTATTTATTAACATTGAATGACATAACATGGAATTGAAAGTGACCATGTATGTTCATAAAATCCTTATTAAGCATATCTAAATTTTATAATCTCAATTGATGGTACCCTGATTCTAGGTTTCTCATATAAAATCCATAATATCCTATGAGTTTATCAAATAGAACATTAATACATGGTGATTTTTATCTGTTCTGAATAGTCAGCTAACTAATATTTCAATAACAAAAATAGAAAATCATTATATTACAATGATTGCAAACCATGGAAATATGGCCAAAAACCACAACCGCTATGGCCATTTCAATAGGGTCTAACCTATTTATATAGTTTAAAATGTTGAAATAAATGGTTATTTCCAGATGATCTCCAATCCATGGATATAAGTCTCATATTTTTCCATCATGGTAGTGGAGCTATAAACATAGTTTAAACATTGGAAATATGTGTTGTTTATATGCTGGAAAACCAAGTCTAGATCACTTGTAAATTGTGGCTATAGACAAGAAATATCACGTCCTGGTCCATATTCGATCTCTGCACCTCACCTTTTGGATTCAACAACAAAACCACTACATTATAGAGACCTTATGGTATATATATGTATAAATTTATATATATATTTAAAAACTGTGGCTATAGCATGAAAAATGGAAATAGATCATCCTTCTCTTTTTTGGAAGGAAATGTTTTTTCCCACACAAGTGTGGGAGACCATTATCCATGGTTTCAGAAAACTATGTCAATAAACATAAAAAAATTGTATACAGAAATATTTTTGGAAACAGGGAAATAGAACACACCTATGGCCACAGTTTTTGTAAATTCATGGCTATTTCCAACCTATAATCATGATTTTCAAAACTGTGACTATAGGTCCTTGGAAATAGCCAAAATTTCAAGTTTTGTAATCAACACAAATACATAGGTTTATATATGCTTTATTTTCAATGATTACTAGTGAATCCGAATATGAAATTCTAGGAGGGATAAATCCCTTAGCCTAAAGATCTTCAAGATGAACATTAAGATCTTTAAACACTCTTGGTGCCATAAGACATTGTATTATTTAAATGGGTCTCAAATTAAGAGTAGGTAAATAGTTAATATAACATCCCATTAAGGTGGTAACCAAGAGAAATCACTAGGAAAGGCCTCAGGGTACTCATTCACCACTATGGGAAGTTAAAAACTCACACTTTTGTCAACTAAATTATGGAAAATATGTAAAAATTTCACGATATCATTCTAACATAATAATTAATATGCACTCCTCACCATGACCTATGGTCCCACATACCCTTAAATACATGAGTGACTCAATACGAAGAAGGAAAATAAAATAAAGGATAATAAATGTGGATCTAGGATAGAAAAATGATAATCCAGTCCAAGCTAATAATATAGTCAAAGATTTTAAGATCAATAAATATTATGTCTCACATAACTGTGTGGTAAACGATTTTGATGAGGCCCTTGGAAAAATTGAAACCATATTACATAATCCTTCCTAATGGTGTGGAATGATCCACCATCAATGGTAAAATCTCTAAATAAAATACTTGTGTATCAATCAACTTAGATGATATGAAATAATGAGATGCACTGGGGTCAGATAAAACCTAAACCAAAAGAGATGATATAAAAATTGTACCTCTCATAGTAGCAAGACTTGCATTAGATTCTTCTTGTGTATACTCTACTGTATAAAGAAGACCAACCTCAGATACTCTATATGATTTTGGCATATCCAAAGTATCTCATTTATCATAATCTTAAGATCAACCTCCTTTTGTTGCATAGTACATTAATTGAAAACATTTAGTAACAGTGGACCTAACCCTTCTACCTTGATTTGACCTTCCACAAAATCACCACAAATAACCAGACTATCCACATTTTTGGAATAATCTAGGTATTTTCCTATAAATATAATTGATGTGGACATATATCCAATAAAATATATTAACCACATGTCTCTAACCCAACATCTACTTCAACCCACTATCACTACCCTTAAGTGGCATTCCTCACTTCTCCTTATGGCAAAAAGACACTTCCTGGTATCCCCTTACGGTTACTGAAACTCCATAAATAATAGTACTCCCATCTATGAATTATTATACAAATTTTTATTTATCAATAACTGTAGAAATTTTTTTTAGGAAGATAAGAATCAACATTTATTGATTATTGGACCCTAAAACCATGTCAAACCTATGAGAAATAATGAATTAATTAGAGACAAGATCTTGTGATATGGGTAATAACTCTATAAAGATTTTAGTATAATCCATAACCAAGCATTACCCTTTCTCAAACATAAAAAATTTATGAGTATTTACCACACTCAATGTTTTGGAATAGAACTACTAATTTAGTACTTTCTTCAGTGTGTTCCAATAAAGTTACTCATGAAATATAACTTAAAGGATAGAGTCCAACAATTTCCCCATTAGTTATTAAATAAAAAATATAAACACACACCTTTGATTTTAATAGGGTCTTGAATAATTGAAAAAATAATTGAATCTATTCAATCCACTCGTCATGTTCTTAGGTCCAATTATCGCCATGAAAGATAGGTTTATTCTTCTTGTTAAAAACTAAATCATGGTCTACCAACCTTTCCTGGTTTCTATAACAGACCTAACCCAAAACATGGATTTTATAATGATATTATTACACTAATTTAGTTTATACTAAAGGATTATTTTGCAGAACATGTCCCACTATGTCATATTTTGGACTTATTAGTGGTCTTCAAGGAGGCATTATCTAATAAACACAAGTGAGAACTACTTATTATCTTAGAATCCCAACCCTAAATAAAAAATGATCCCCAAAAATAAATATTAATTTACATTAACAATAAATATTTATAGAATGAAAATATTCATCAAACTATAGGTGCAATCATTGGGAACCAATGTATGATAGGAAAGGGTTCATCAAAATAAACCATTAATTCATGTTTTGTAAAATAACCCAAAAATCAATCATCTTATTGAGGGAAAATAACTATTCATCAAGGTTAATCGATATCAGAAACGAAATTGAATATTTTAGAAACCCACTCTCACTTACTACCATGCTCTAATGGTTCAACTCTAGTATAATAAACACCCCATAGACCACCACATTTGATACAAATTTGTAACAAACCAACCCAGGTTGACTTGAAATTTCATTTGAGACAGCTCTTTACATAGTCTAAAGAGTGTTCTTGATATCCGTAGGCTTGTGACAAGAACATGTGAATCAATAAAGGAAATGATGGGAAAACATTAACCCTAAAATTACTATTACATTTATCATATACCAAAATAAATATAAATGAATATAAATGAAAAAAAATAGTACAAATAAATTGTCTAAAACAAGATTGAGACATAAATATAAAAAACACTTGTAGTCCCAAATATATGACAAAGTAAGATCTAATAGTTTATCTCCTTATGAAAATCAGTTACTATACACATAGTGAACCTTAAGAAAATTATGACTAGAGGGAAACACCAAGAAACGTGACACCAATATATTTAGCTAAGTCTAATAAAAACAAGTCTACATATACCCCAAGGAATATTAAAGTGTGAGTAAATTCCCCATATGATACCACAATGAACCTATACAACATCATTCAACATGAATCCATTATTTAATGTTTGAAAATAAAACAAATTTCATTACATAGTTCATATAAAAACACATTTTCATACAACATTAATTTCAATTTTCTTTTAGAAAATATATATATCCCTTGTATTAAGAAAAATGATTTAAAACATGTTTGGATAAATATATGGAATCAACCAAGAAATACATGCATATTAAAACATGTGGGAACTCACAGAACAAGCATACATATAATTTATACATAAAATGCACAAATAGGATAAAATGGAGTGCCAACGGTACTCGGATATAAAATGAACTATAGTAATCCTATAAAATCTTAAGACCATAAAAATTTTATATCCAACGGTTATACCCTTGGGCCAAAGTTTACTATTACATAAAAGAGAATATAATATGAAAAATTCAAACAAATCATTTTATAATTTAAATATATAAGGATTTGAAAATAAAATTCATATTTTCCATGGTAAATATTTTATTTGGTAGAGAAACCTAACTTTCCAATAGGTAAACTACTAATCCTTTAAACTCAGTGATGGGATATGAAGAGATATAGTCTATATATGTCTAGATATACAAATAATATCATCAATAACCAAAAAACCTAATAGATCCAGTAATCATAGACCAATTAGGTTCCATTGGATAATAGAGAAGTGAGTTATAGCATACATTTATAAAATATAGGTGACTGGAGAGGTAATAGAAACATAAATTTTAGAGATCCTCTCAAATATATCAATGATCACTAAGAAAACAATGAGATATTCCTATAGAGAATCATGGGGGGTCATTTTTGAGCTAATGACTGTTTAGAGGAATATTATAATTAAAAAAGATAAATGGAATGTTTTGGTATTTTTGATATTTCTTATGGATGAAACATATATGATCATAAATGATATCCCAACATCACATTCTATAATGTTATTTTTCAGTAATGTGTTTCCCAATTAAAAAATAGGTTAATAAGATTACGTATTAGTAGTGAATATCTATAATGAATTAATGAATGGATTTATTGTAAAAATATAAAACACATAAATTAGTAATGTTATTAAGAGTTTTAGATTGTGGAAATCCAAGAAGGGATATTTACCACTGTTTCATGGAATTGATCATAAGAAGATTGAATATTCTTATTAATAGTAATAATGAATTTATTTTTTCCTTATGAATATGAAAAATTATATATCATTTATTCCATAATTTAAACATGTAATTATGAAAATTATTCTTCAATAATAATAAATATATACCAATATAATCTGGGTGTAATACATTGGATTCCATTCATGAATTTACATACGTATTTTATAACATTTATGGATTTTTTCCGTGTCATTGAATGTGAGGATTAGATTATTATAAGTGTTTAGTGTAATGCTAATTTCTAATTCCACAAGTTTGGTAAGAAATCCCAATATGGTTTTGTGCTTTTTTAAAGGTGGTGAAATCAATTGGAATTGTTATTCAAATACTAACATGGAAGTGACAACAATTGGGGTATGATACATCACTTCATCAGTTGATGTAATAAATAATACATGAATCAAGAAGTTCATTTCAAAAAATGGGTTGTTTCCTAGAATCAAGGGACTAATTTAGGTTTATAGTGACAAAAATAGAGAATGATTTCAAGACATGAAACCCAAGTGTCACCAACTGACCGAACACATCATTTAAAAATTCAAACTCTTTCAATTGTTCATTGATAGGGATAGTGTATGGAAATTTTGGGTGGCTGCTTATTATAATATAAAATATATTTTTCATAAAATAATATTAAAAAAGGATTAAGGATCATTTAAGAGGTTTGAGGATAAGATCAAATAGAGTTTGGATATGATAATTATAAAATATACCATGATTTTATTATAATTATTATTTCCATTTACCATTTAACAACGCGTATATTATTTATATTTTGTTCATTGATAATTTCATGTAAAATTATGAATTTTATTTATCCATGGTTGATTAACATCATGGTGTATTATTTGTGTTGATGATATTTTATGATTTGTGTAAGTAAAATATTTTAAGTGATACATAGTGTTATATGTGGTATAATGAGTGTAATCACGTGATAATAACAAGAGTCTTATTATCTTGATCGACCCAACCAATTATATCACATTTAATATTATATAGTAATATGTATAATTTGTGGTGTATACATATTTTGATCCATCATTTTGTGAGATCTACAAAATATGTAACACAAGAAACATCAAACATGGATATATTTTATACACAATACATTAGGATTAGATATCACATGGGGAGAATGAGTAAGATTTTGAGAGTATATTTAGTTAGATCATAACTAACATGGTATTTTCCCACTCTTATGATACAAAAAAACCATCTTGGTACATGATATAATTATATGGCAGGAATTCATTTTAATTTTAAGTTGATTGATTGGTGATGTGATTAGTTATGTTGATAAAAACATATGACATATTCATTCCTACTTATCATTATATTTTATAGAATTAGGAATGTATAATAAGACAGGTACTATATTGACATGTTCTAGGGTATGTGGATAATTTATTTTATTTAAAAATTATTAAATATGTACACATATGTTTAATGTGAGTAATATTTTGTTGTACATGTTAATATATTGATACGAGTGTATTTCATCATTATCATGATAAACCCCATTGTATATTTAGTAGAATTGTTGTTTTTATAAAGGTTTATCATTGATTAAATCAATAAATTTCGGAATTCAGATTTCTTTTCAATACTATATGTTTTGTTGGGCCATATTATTAGTCTTTTTATAAATGTTAGACTATGAATTTTTTTTCAAATATTAATTGTCTTTTATAACCCATATCCAAAGGATTTTTAAAATATTCAAATAGATATGGGATGGATCATATAATGTCATTATTATATTTTATTATAAGTAGGGGGTTGATAAGTATGCAATAAAATAGGTATATCATATTATATTATTGAACATTTTTCATAGATTGTGATGTGATTTTTTTTAGATCCTAGAAAATGATATGATTATAAAATTTTAGGCATATAATTCTCCTATAATAATGTATGATCTACAATACAATATCTTATATTAACTGTACAAGATTCCTCCACATCATCTAAGATGATTTTAATTGTTCTTAATCTCTGAGAGGATTAATTTATGTAATGCAAAAATGTTATAATTGTATGAAATTTAAAAAAAATATCTTAATGGTATTATGTTAAGGGTAACACATGCGCACTATCTTTTATCTACAGTCAATACCTAACATCAATCCCTGGTTAGAGGGAGTATATATAAGTATATTATCCTATTTTTTGGTGTCTATATGTAATTATTATGAAATATTGAACCTATATGAATTTATTTTTCACTATTTATCATTTAGAATGAGGTACAAGAATAATTATATAGTTCATGAGATCCACAAATATCATACAAGTATTTTAGTGTTCGGTGAGTTTCTTATGGTTGAATAAGTAATTAAACAATTTTTTAGATCTCTAAAAAACATATTTCATCAATATAATTATAGATAAATCAAAAAAAATGATGTATAATTTTATTTTTAGTATTCATCATATTATTAATTTAGTATCAATCAATACAATTTTTAGGGTTTCATTTTTTTGATGGACAAGAGATGACCATATCATTCTCGTCGAGTAGTTTATAATAAATCCATGTACATGGATGTTGATCCAAAATGGACTGGATTGATTAAATTGATTACTAAATATAGGATATAGTTAGGTTGGTTCACATAATATATTGTCTCTTTATTATGATATTTTGTGTCTGTGTGTGTTTTTTTACATATGATGCATGAAAATATTCTGTGTTGAATAGCTATGTGAAAATAAATATCAATATTCTAAACATAAAATTTTTCTCATTATTTTTTTTAATATGAATTATTTTATAGAAAAACATTCCTCCAAAATTAGTTTTCAAAAGGATATATATATCAAAGGAGGATATACTCAAACTTATCATTCGACCACCCATAATAGGTTAGAAGAATGATGATGAGACCTTTTATAAACATTAAATCATCGGAAAGGTTCCTCAGATTTGTTCAGGAATATTATATTGTTTTTTTAGAAAATCATAAGCTAAATGTTTTTCATGAATTTTATATTGGGAATATATGTATGTTTTCGGTAGATCCTATCATATTGAAAATAATGAAAGAGATAGTTTTGATTTTTAGTATGTTTAACCTAAAGATGAAACCCATTTATTTTAAGGTGATATTAGTTGTTCGAATCATCTAGGTATTTACTAGATGGTGTTTAAGGTTTTATATTTGGATTAGAAATAACGAATATAATACAATGGATGAGTACATGAGGATATATTATAATGTAAAATACCCATATTCTTTAATAACAGTTAAAAAAATTGATCTATATAGTTTATAAAAATGAAATTATCTTTAATAAGGATTTATAATTCATGAAACTAGAGAAATTATAATAATTTAAAATTATTTTTGTGATTTTGAATGTAACACCCAAATATTTTAGAATGTTTTTTTCTATAAAAATAATTTATTCGATGACTTATGTCATATAAAACACAAATACGAGGTCCTAGATTCCCAATGACCATCTATTTAAATATTTCTACAGTTTGGAAGTGTTGATGAGTATTTTTAATATGTCCCAAAATATAGGTGTAATACCCCATGATTTTGAAAATAAAACTATGTTTGATAGAGCATATGACATGAAACATCGAGCCAAAATGAACCAAAAAATAATATTAGTTAAATATCACCATAATAACCTAGACATTGAATTTGTAGGTATAAATTGTATTAACTGAATTATGATATATATATATTTATACGATAACTAAATAAAAATTCATTGATTAATTCTTAATAAATAAGTACAAAATTTTCTATAATGCTTTTTTATAATTTAGAAATATGTTTTCTTAAAAAAATGTATTTTAATTTATGCTTATCAGAAAATATTAGAACTATATTTTTCACCTTCTATTTATTTTATTGTATGAAAATAATATTATTTTTTAAATAATAATTTCAAAATTATGTTTGGGTGAAATTTTTAATATTTTTTTGAAAGATTGATTTTCTAGTTGATAGTGAAAATAATGATTTTATAAAAACTATCTTTTTAATAATTTAAAAAGGTATTTTTTGTTTTAAAATGATTTTAAAGTATAATTAGTTCTATTATATTATTAATAAACTAATTATTTATTTAGAATCAATTTTATGATTAAATTTGATATGAAAACATTTATATATATATATATATTCATTTTTCCGAAAAACTATTTTCATTGCCTTTTTCATTTTGATTTTAAATTTAATTAAATTAAATTATATAATATTGAAAAATAGATTCCCTATTTGAAAAAATTAGGTTAACTTTTTTTAAATAGTTCCCTTTTTTATTTTGTTCATTATGAATTATAACCATTTTAAATAATTTTCACTTTGTAATGTAAATCGGGAAATTACAGAAAAAAATAACATGATGAGGTCTAGGAAATGACTATAAAATTTTACTTATTATCACTTTATAAACATATTTCATCAATAATAATCCAATATTAGAATATATGTTTTTTTTAAATTTGTATATGAATTTTACCTATATATTATTATTTTTTAGAGAAAATTCAAAAATGTCATTCCCCTGCAAATCATTTTTTTTAATTTTTTGTAAAGCCGGCTTAGGGGTTGTCTGGTGCCCAACAAAAGAGGTCTAGTAAACCAATACAAAGAGGAAAGATAAAATCCAGAAAGTTAAAAGTCATAGTACCTGAAGTCTTCACCGCAACCCAAACTAGATTTCTCTTCCCCAGTGGCGGATTCCTACTCCGAGCTTCTCAAAAAACTCGCACTTTGAACAGGATTTCTATGTTGCTCCAGGTCGGCCATGTCTGGTAGAGTATTTTTAGTCCCGCTACCCTTCTTGACTGCAAGAGTCACCTGGTTATTCTTTTTTGAAGCAGACCTGGTCTGCATTGGTCGCGGGAGGTAAGAATAATCCTTTCTTGATCTCCTAGTTGCAGTTGCAGTCAACAGTCCTTCCCCTGTAGTTTCTTTTTGCATCCCCTGTTGAACAATCTCATTGAAGGACTGGAAAACCGGAGCACTCAGGATCTCCTTACCCTTTGAATTTTCATTTCCCACCCCGGGCTGTTCAAAATTGTAGTCCCTCCTTTTATTTGGCGTTCTATTCTCTCTCAAAGGAAGACGCACATCCTCCAAAGGGATAATCTTCACAATCGTGGAGTGTGTTTTCATCCCTAAGCCACCAGCCTGTGGATTTCCTGCCCTTTGGTCTACACGACCCACCCAAGAGTCGCTCCCGACCATAATTTGGATGTACAGGACAGCAGGATTCTACCCCAAGTCATCCCCTGGTTGAACCTCATCCACCTCCTTACCTTTCCAAGTCTGTTCAATTACCAAGACATCAGTCTGTTGATTCTCCATGGCCACCACCTAATCCCCCTTCTCTGCAGTATCCTACACATCTATTTCTTCAGCCAAAAAAATCCTCATAAAATCCATTAAACCTGTTACTTAATGAAATAAAAGGGGGAGCCAAGGAATGCAAACCTGTTAAATTCCTATCACCTGTCATGATAACCACTTCTTCTGTGTTTGAAGCCAATTAAACCCTTACCTACTCTAAAATCGGCTCTACCATTAAACCAGGAGAATTTCTAACATCCTTCAAAACATCCCTGCTAGGCCCTATAGTATTACTCTCCACAGCCAAACTGGACTCCCATGAGACCTTCCCACTAACACTAGGACCTGCCAGGTTCTTGTCCCTATCCATCTCCAAATCAGCCCCCATAGTTTTGCTTCTAACATCAGCACCTGGGATAGTAGGAGAGCCTTTCCTACAGTTCTCCTCCCTCAACCGTGTTGGATAACCACCTCGGCATAACTCAGCCGAGTGGCCCATCCTCTTGCAGGAGCCATAGATGTTAGTCCAACTCTCGTAGATAACTCGTTGATTTCAACGGTATTCCTCTCCAATCGTGATACAGACAAAGTCAAATGGGATGCGAGAGGCATCAACCTCAACACATACCCGAGGATCCACTGGATGGAAAACAGCCTCCGTTTGGCTGTCAGAACATAGGAAACGACCAACCATATTCCGCAACATATGAATTATCGAGCAATTTTTAAATGGAAATGGAAGCTTAGGAAAACATACCCAAACCGCCATGGACGGCGAGTCACGATTCTTGTGAAGGTCAAAGGACCACCGAAGCTAAAGGAAACGAGTTCCATTGAGGACACGAGGGTCTCTCGACCATGCTTGGACCAGATCAGCCTCTGTCTCGAACCGAATCATGATTTTCTTGCTATCCAGCAGGCCTACGACCACTCATTCCGGAAGATCCCAAGACCCGAAGATGAAACAGTCGAAGGTATCAACTGAAGGCCTCTTTTGATTGAATTACTATTTAACTCTAATTATATATATTTATTTGATATTTTTGGGAAAATTTTAATTTATTATATTTTAATTCCTTTTTTCCTTTTTGTACATAAAGTCATATTAAATGATAAATGTTAAAAATGAAATTAATATTATGTTATAATTAATAGTATGTTGTAAAACTATTTAATACTATTTAATATAATAAATTAATAAAAAATAATGTGATATTGTATAAAACATCAACCATGGTGCATTTATGAGTCGTTTTTATTTTATAGTAACATCCTTCACCCTTAAATGATTGAAAATTTTAAAATTGTGGTTAATGTCAAAAATAAGAGATAAGGGTGATAATATTACAAACATTTAGTCTAATTTTATTAAATGACTGTATTTATACACATAATCATACTATATTCAAACTATTTAATTTTGGATCGATTTTAATATGAATAATAATTGATATTAATTTAGAACTTTAAGAAATTACCATAGTACCCTCTAATCTCTTATAAAATGATACCCCTCTCTTCTTCCCTACTCACTTCAAGAGCCATTTTTTCTTCCAATCCACACCACAATCCATTCCTAACATCTATAAACACATTATAGCAGTATGTTTTGGGTATAATAAAAATATTATAGGGCATAAGATGTAATGTAAAGAAGGATATTCTAATAAGAGGAATAGTTCTTAACCAATAATTTTTATTTTATTTCTCACTTACCTCCTTAAAATCTTCTCCGACCATGATGAAATAATTAAATAATTATCATCTATATAATATATTTTATTATGTTAATTAAATAACCTATGTTTATCTCCTATCCCATAAAATGGGAAACAAAACTATCGTTCATGTGTACAATGGACTACAACCTCAGAAACCCATGTGTTTTATTTTCCATCACGACATATCAATAATAGTTATAATGATGGATTTAATTTTTATATATGATATTAGTGGAATTTTTATTATTCTACATATATAATAAATCATCTAATTTCTTACCTTTCCATCCATTGATAATGTAAAACATCATTCGTGTGTATATGTGTACTACCACCTCCACTAAGCGATGTAGTTCTTTTTTCATCACCACATCACATGGATGAAATGTATTACATTATTTGAATGAATAGTATTGTATTTATTATATAATTATAATTCATAAAATATGAAATATTTCTTTTGTTCTTTCTATTTTGATCATTGAAAAACGGAAATCTTACTCATGCGTAAATAAAATTTTCTATCTCTTTGATTGTAACATAGTTTATTTTTCATAACCATTTTTCATAGATGGTTCCTAAAGAATAATTAATATAAAAAATGATAATTATTTCATGATTATTATTTTTGATATAATGAAATAATGACTTTTTTGGCCATAGTAAACATACCATTTTCATTTTGGACATATGAACTAAATATCAATAAAACATCCGATGAGAACATAAATGAATAAGTAAATAAAATAATCGAGGTAATAAATAAAATAAAAATAATAATAAAATTTTAAAAAATTATTAATCAATTACTTAATTAACATAATTTTTTTTATTCATGAATACAAATAATTTACATGACATGTCGGACCTAAGGTAAAGAATATTGTCTCAATTTCCTTTCATTAATGAATATTTTCATGTTATGAACAAATTTATTTTATATGGTGTGTATGATAATATTTTAAATTTTTTATCATGAATAATTCTTAATTAAAGGTATTTAATATTAAAATTAAAATAATTCCATCCATTGGAATTGAACTTGATATTTACTAAGAGGTAAGGGGTTTTAAAACTCAATTCAATTTCAATGGGTTATATTATTTCTTCATTTCCATTGATATGATAAGATTATATTTATAATAAAATATGATTATTTTATGTAGTATTTTTTCATTTTTGGGGTATTTAAATTTCTCCCACATAACCACTTAAATATTTAATTCTCACTTCAATAGTACAATATTTGTAAGGGATTTTTTCTCAATTTTCTTTCATTGAGGAATATTTTCAATTTTATGAACCTATATTATTTTATATGTTGTATATGATTCCAATTATAAAAATTATATCATGAATCCCTTATAATTCATGGTGTTTTATCATTATATTAACATTGTGGATTAGACTAAAATGTTACCAAGTGGAAAGTGTTATACGACATGATTTCTTTTATTGGGTTATATCACTTCTTCACTGATTGTATTATTTCAAGATTATGTGTGAAATTTTATTTCATTTATTTATGTTATATTTATAATTGTATAGTTTGAATTTAATTTTTAAACACATAATCAATTAATTTATTAATTTTCACTTCAATGTTATGACCGTTGTAAGGGTTCTTCATCTCAAATTGTCTTATATGGTATATCTATATATTATGTTACAGACCTATCTTATTTTATCATGTGTATTTACTTTTACATTGATATGTTATATAATGATTAATTTATATCCATGGTATTTAAATATTTATTTTATGGTATTTTTTTAAGGGAATTATGATTCAATGGTTACCAAATTGGAAAGAGATTATTTAACAAACTCATCATTATCTAGGATAGTTAATATTAAAATATCTACAAGGGAAATTATAAAACATGTCTATCTTAAACTCAATATATTTCATTCTCCTATGGTTATTTTAAAAAATTATATGTTTTCCATTTATTTTCCCTTTTTATGTTCCCAAATTTAAAAAAAATGTTTTTATGAAAAATATAATTCATTTTCTCTTTAGTCGGGAATCCTTTTCATCCATGTCCATGTTTTCTAAAAATGTTTTCATGTATGTATTTAATAATTTTCTATTATTTATAAAAATAATTTATAATCATGATTTAATTTTAAAAAATGTTTTAAAAGGAATATTTTAATGTTTCTAAACAAGGATAGGATTTATTTTTTAGTTAGAATGCAAAAGGTATTTTTTAATCATATTTGACATAAATTTAATTTCCCATTGTTAGGGATACACAATTATTTTCTGAATCAATTAAAAATTTATATAGTTAATTTTAAAGTAAATTTTTTACCTAATATTCCATAAAAAAATAGTTTTTAAAAGTGAATTTCAAAAATAAAAGGGTATTTTCCTCAAAAAAAATTTAACGATATTTTTTAGGTATTTATAATCATTAAACAAAACAACCATTTTTTCCTAAAATAGGAAAATATTGTATTGATACAATCCTTAATCTTTCTATAGATTGTTTATGATCATATTTACTTAGGAATGTATTGTATGTATATAAGCTTGTTATTCATATTCAAATAGAATTTGAATAAGGCATGTTGATTGTGTTATATTATTTATTCACATGATTAATGAATTGGAATTATTATGTGATGTGTGGGGCTGAAAATTATATATCCCTTTGATGAAATGTTAGGTATCTTGAGAAATATCTATGGGCAAAACTTGTTAATTGATTTTTGTGTATATATTCCCATACATTAAAAAAATATTTGAGAAAGGCTTCAAATGTTGGTTTCAGATGTATGAAATTATAATTTCTTTATTATAAGTTCAATTATTGATTTCCATGTGATAATTTTAATATTTATGATATTCATAGATAGGTTTCAGGCTCATGCAATTGTTTATATAGTATCGTTTTAACTTAATTTACTCCTTCCATATTATTGTTTATGCATAATTTAATGATAAAATAGAATGAATTTTCAGTTATTTACCGTTAAATATTTATTTTTCATTATTTAATCATGATTTATTCTATGGTATGTAACCTTTATTGAGCATTTGGAACACACATATTTTGTTTCACATCAGTTTGATATAAATAATGAATCTCTAAATGTGTTCCGAGATACAACATATTTAATTTAATTAGGTTTCTTATTTTAATTTTTGAAATTTATTGTGAGATTAAAATATGTATCTAGTGTTCCAAGTCTATAATATTATTTAGTTAATAGGGATGAATTTTCTTATATGTAGTTATAATGAAAAAACCCATCAAATCTGGGCTACTGGGGTCCCTGTATTTGCAGTTTTTATTAGAGAAAGTTTAATAGGATACATGGGTACTAAATATAGGAAAACATAGAAGAGGGAACATAACCTTATGAATAAATTTTAGGATGATATTAAGTATAAGATAAAATTGTCGAAATTTATAAAGTAATATATTCATTGGTTTTCTGAGAAATACATCCCTATCTAGATACTACAAGTTAAAATGGTTTTGAAGCAGATACATATAGTGGTAATAACCTCAAAAAAGTGATTGTGAACATCTTTACCATCATTATAGTGAATGATGATTATTCCCTTACTACAAACCTGGTTTGACACTCTCGAGCGATATGTTTGGGTTAAATCCAAAGTTTTTAGGATCCTTTATGATGATTCGTGGAATAGAAGCTATAAAAACCTATGATATTCCATAGTAATATGTGATAAACCTAAAGTGCCCTAGGTTGATAATTCTATGTCTGGTCATTATCTTTAAGTAATAGATACCACTTTAGAGTTTTTATGTGATGAAATTTTAAAATGATTAAGGATATTTTGGGATACTTTTATTTTGATACGACCCTTTTGTTTAGTATATGTTTTAGTGACAAGATTATTTGTGGAATAATGGTTCTATATTATTTATAAATAATTTTAATGATATTTTTAACCAATTTAGTTAATACGATCATTAATATTTAGGTGAAAACAGTCAATTGTGATTATTTTATTTTTTCGAAAAAATAGGTTATAGAGAAAACTGAAATGGTTAAAAAGTGATTTTATCACTTATGTTATTTTTGAGGATATTTATAAATTTTTAGGGAATTATATAGGGATTATTTTAATATAGTTTTATAAAAAGGTCTACCCATAGGTTGGGTGACAACATGTCCTATCTGGCAAGACCATGTGGCTTGAACCCCCAACATAATAATGATAAGAGAGAAATGCATACAATTGGACTATATTATGTATTTTTTAGTATTAAATTTTTTACTTAAATAATTTTATGTAGAAATATTTAGTTTTTTTTAGAAGAACACTATAGGATTTTTTTTATATTTTTAATATTTTTCATTAATTAATAAAATTTCAAGAAATTTTTTATTTTGATTATGTATATATAAAATTTAGTTTTAACATAAAGGATTATTTGCGAAGAATTATATTACATTTTTTGGAGGTGTAAGATGAAGTTTATTAGATAACCATTGAGGTAAAAACATTCTTTAATGTTTAGGTTGTTAATATTATTTGGGATATATGGTTAATTATTTGTGAAATAATATATGTTGAACCCTTGATGTTGTCATGGAAATTTTAAAGTAATGTATATTATCTTTTCATATAAAGGATTGGAAATTTTGGTCATTATCTTAAATTGTGGTAAAAATTTCAGTTTTTGTAAATGTATAAAGAAATGAAAAATTGTTTTTTTATCCATTCATGGATTTTATTATCATTTAGAAGTTGTATTTGGTGCTATAAGTATTAAAAAAAATAATCTTGAATACCCTTTGTTTGTTAAAAAGATGAGATTATGGGGAAAATTGATTAAAAGTAAAATTTATACTTTTTCAAGAAATTATATTTCCTTATGGTCTTAATATAGATGGTAAAAGAATTCCTCATCTCTTAGAAAATATTATAACCATGATCTTTATTACACACTTAAACATGATTTATTATATAAAAATTCAATTATGAGAACTCGGAGGATCCAGAGGTCTAGTGTATTTGGAAATTAGTAAAATTATATAACAACATCAAACATGAAATAAAATATCATTATTTCAAACTTCATTGACATTAGCAACTCATTACATTGTACTTAACACTACAAGGGATAACCTGGGGACATACATATAAAAGGGATGAGCTATAAAGCCCAATAAGAGAGTAAATGAGGAACAATATCAAGAATACAATACATTATACTCAATAGGCATATCAATGGAGAATAATATAAACCTGACCATAAAGGCCTGATATAGCATGATTATCATAGCATGGAAATGTGGAAACAACATACAACATGATATTAGCATGAGCCAAGGATCATTTCACAAGGATTAGGAATATTGGAACCTCATTGCACATGAATTATCATGAGTAAGCCCTCATTTAACTTGGATCATCATGATACTAAACATTACCCAATGCATTGGAGTGCTATCATGGTGCACCCATTATAAACCATTCAATATCATGATTAAGTGTTCCACATAGACCATATAACATGGATTTATTAGACACCATAATTTATTAAAAAATAAAGTAATTTGGAATAAATAAATTAAATTATATAAAAAATAATTATATGTGCAGAAAGGTGAATAACCTTGATATAGAAATGGGCATGGTATTCAATACATGATGATTTTGGCATGGAAAATCACGGTGAAATTTCTACAGCCAAACGACGTGACATAAAAATTCATAAAAATTGTTTATGAGAAGGAAAGGGGTATATTATTATATATAAATGAAATTTTTAGTTAGTGTTTCACGTTGATATATGTCCCAACCCAAGGAAATTGGAAATAGAAGGTGTAAAATAATATAGAAACTTGAAGAAAGAGGAGAAATGGAATATATAAGGGCCTAGCCTTAAACCTTACTTAATCTTGAGTTAATACAAGATTACACATTGAGGATCTTTTCAGGTTTAGAGTTTTAGAGAATTATATCATTAAACTTTCATTACATTCCACATTTAAACAAAGTGGTTACATAAAGATAGTATTCATTTTATCCCATCAAAAGAAACATATTTAAAATAAAAACATGTATTATTTCTTGACACTTCCTTGACACTATCATCATATCTTGTACCTTTCCCTTGACCTGTGAAAAACACTTCAAAAAAACATTGGATGAGCATAAAAAGCTCAGTAAGGGTTATAAAAAGTATGGAAAGGAAACATGAGTACATATATACATAAGAATGAAATCATACTTTACCCATAAAGCATAAGCACTTTAACATACCTCATAAAATCATGAATAAATCATATAAATCATAAGACATAAAGGTAACTTGAGGCATTCATAACATTCTTACATAGGGAGTAACCCTCTTGGTTACGTTTTGAATACCCATCACAGTATATTCCCTAAATCTCTTCGGAGAAACCTTAACGTTTAACCCCTTCGCATTACCCAATGAATTGGAGAGCTATATTGGGCTCACCCGCCCTTAGTTTATCCCGGAACCACACATCTTCATAACAATGCCCAAGAACCATAACATAATCTTATCACATAAAACATTCATTAAGGAAACATAACATTTCCACCTTTCAATAACAAGATATCAATACAACACATTGATATAAAAACATTATGAAAACCATTTTCAATACCAAAATAAAAGAAAAGTAAAACATGGTATTTATTTTTCTTTTAAAAAGAAGGTATGGCTTGGAGAGGAAGCCGAAACTCAAATAATGGTCACGGCGGCGGAGAAGTCGTTGTCACCGCATACGTACGACAAAAACATTCCCTTTTGTCGTTTAGTAAAACTCTTCGTATAAAAAAGATTCCTTTTTGGATAAATGTAAAAGTCAAAGGGGTTTATACACCATATAAAAGAAGGTTGTGTATAAAACAAAATATGCCTCAATGAATGGAGATTGAGACGAAGTCCCTTACAAAGATGGTATCCTTGGTTTAAGGATAAATCAATTACATAATTATGTGTGACAAAAGAATACACCAAATATAAGTGGATATTAAGTGTAAAACAATCAGAGGTTATTCACACATATTCATAGAATGACATATTCAAGGAGTACAAGTTTATCCCAAGAATGAAATTTGGGTTAAGAAGTTCCCTTGCAAAAATTTGACAGCCTAACGACGTCACTACGAAATTCAGAAAATTATTTGATGAGAGATAAAAAGGGTATCTCATCACATGGACATAAAATTTAAATCAATAAGGATATAGAATAACATATCCCAACATAATAGTATGTGAAGTAAAATACATAACAAAAGATGTCTTTTAAAAAGAGGAGGGTGAAGGGTTCCCTTACCGACTTGGGTAACTTTCGAAACGTACAACCCATGAAAGACGGACTATAAAAAATTATTGTAAATACTCATACACAAAAATTATATTACAAAAAGATTATAATAGTGGGTAGTACATACACCACTCAAATGAAATGGTGTAAAATGTAGCATAAATATCACGGGAATAAAAGTGAGATGCAAATCCCTTACGAAAACTCGGCAGCCTAACAACGCCACATAATACTTCCAAAAATGGATTAATGAGATCAAATAGGGTCTCTCATCATATTAACATAAATTTTACAGAAATAAGAATACAAAAGAACATCCCCCAACATAACAAAGAGGAGCTTAAAAGAAGTGACATAAAGGAGAGTACTTGAAAAGAAAGAGAGAGGTTAGATCTCTTAAGAAAATTTGGTAGCCTAACGGCGCCACTCAAAACTTAAAAAATGGATTGATGAGAGATAATAGGTTCTATCATCATATGAAAATAAAAATTACAGTAAGATTAATATAAAAGTACATCCCAATAACAAGAAATATGAGCTTTAAAAGGAATGACATAAAAGAGTGTACTTAAAAAGAAAGAGAGGAGTAGGATCCCTTACCTCAAGTCCGACTTGTCTTGTTCGTTTCTTTATATTCCTGAATAAAAAAATTTGGTCAATTTATAATTTCCTAATGACCTCATTTAGATATTATTATTCAGTTAATATCACATATTATAATTTTATAATAATTTTTTAATAATGTTACTTCATTTCAGACGTTTTTGCCGATGTTTGGTACTTGAGCTAAAAATTGAACTTGTTGGAAAATAATTTTCCATGTAGTTATAGGTACATCATATCCAGAATAGTATTGATGTTTTAAATATCATATATATATAGTATATATTCATTTTATACTATTTCATAGCATTTGGAGATAATAATTAAAAGCACCGTTCCTAGAGACGGTAGGCCCAATGTACGCATTAGCACTACTTTCATTTTTTTGTCATATTAATGGAATTAAAAAAAATGAGAGAGATATATATATGTTATAATTCCAGAATGATATCCATCATTTAGATTTAATATATTACATATATATCCATTATATATATGTACTTATAATAGTACATAACATTTTGAGATAAGAAATGAAATGTACCGTTCATGGAGACGGTAAGCCGTACGTACGCATGAACGCTACTTCCATTTCTATTTCATATTTAATAGAATAAAAACATAATTATACATAATAGTATTTAAATTATAGTATGTTATCATATATAATATCATCAAATATATCCTTTATACGTACCACATATGGTATTAACGAATCAAATCACTTTGAGGGGGCGGTAGTCCGCACTTCCTTAAATGAAGATATCACGTTTACCCATAATGGAAACCATAAAGGTATACCATAAATGAAAAATACAGAAGCTTAAGTAAAACAAAAACATATTATATATCATATATAAATATAGTGTCATCTTAATGGCCACCTTTTAAGGTGGTAGAATAATGTTGAACAATCATCGTTTCGTGAGGCAGAAATTCGCCATCCACAGAAACAGTATGTTCTTTAACCATTAGATGTAGGTGTGTATAAGTTTAGCTCGAATACTTCTTATAAAAACATCCTAGTATATTGAAGATACTGTATTTGTTACAAAATAAATGAATAAAAAGAGTTTAGGGGGTTGGAGAAGAAAAATAAAACAAAAGGACTCAAGTGAAGACATTACCTTAAAATCGGGTAACTCCCTTTCGTTTGAGCTCAAAGGATTCCTTGGGAAGAATTATGCCCAAAGTGAGGCTTATAAGAGTTTGGGAGGGATGTGGAGAGACAAAATGGGCAGGGGTTGGCCGAACAAAAGGCTTTGGAATTGTGGGTAAGGAGGTAGAGGTGGGGGCCTTTTACAAGAGGAGAAGAGGGGCACTCTTGGAAAGTAAGGAAATGTTACATTGTTTTAGAATGTGTTTCCGATATTAA
Organism: Viscum album; assembly: GCA_963277665.1. NCBI lineage: Eukaryota > Viridiplantae > Streptophyta > Magnoliopsida > Santalales > Viscaceae > Viscum > Viscum album. The sequence continues at coordinate 177,748,474 of OY728151.1, forward strand.
TGGTCCCACATTGATTTGTTTCAAGGATAAGGTGATAAGGGTTATAATTCCACCCATCCAATAGGTTTTGGATATGTGTAGCTCTTATATTTTACATTATCTTTCCATTTTATTTAAATCGTTAAATAATGAGGTAATCGCTGCATCATCATGATGTCATAAATAATTTAATTTATTAAAAGTCTAAAAATTATAAATAAAATACTATGATGTAGGAAATCTTTTTATATTTCCAATTACTATTTATAGTAAAAAATCCGGCTTGTATAACCACATTTAAAAATTAATTTAGTAAAACAACTCATGTTTGTGTAATTTTAATTTTAACATTAAATAAAAAGGTATTTGTGTCATTTTCCAACCAAAGTGGCTCCATGGGGTCCCCATGTTGACCCATGTATTTTCTTGCTCCGACATGACTCGTCCAATGAGGGTAGGACATGTGTCTAGGTCATTTCACATTATTAAAACATTATTTTTACCTTAAATTACACAAATTACCTCTAATCACGATTAAAAACTTAATAAGTTACTATTTACCGAAAAAATAATTTTAATCCCATTGAACCACATTTTACTTCTTAATGACAACCATGTATGTCGGATTTTTGAAATTCAAAACAAAATGATGGAAAAATTTCATTTAAACGAAAAATCAGTTTTTATAAGTACCACTTAGTGGTTTCACTATTCATCAAAAATTGAAGTTTTTCAGAAAATTACCAAAAATTTACCCTAAGCTATATTTGATCTTCCGAATTCAAAAATGATGTCTATTTTTTAAAATTCATAACATATAAGTTACATTAATTAATTTAATAATTAATTCCCGCTATCAGAACAAATAGCGTGTTTTTATGAAACAATATATATCAAAAGATTGACACTAGTTTAAGTCAAATTTAAAAGTGAAATTAATTCCAATGACCACTATTTGGTTAAATGGTAAAAATATATTCAAATTTCACTTTAAAAACAATTCAAAAATAATCTAATCATATAAATAAATTAGAATAAAAAGAGGTTTTGAATTAAAATACAACATTTTCCACTATTCATTAAAAATTGAACTTTTTCGGAAAAATACCAAATATTTACACAAAGTAAATTTTGATGTCCCGATTCTAAAGAATAATTTTATTTTTTCAAATATAACACATAAAATTGTCAAACAGTGGATTTAAAAGAGTTTTTCCATCAAAAGGCGGTTAATCAACCTTTTAAAGAATATTAGAATGTTTACGCTTCAAATTGGATTCATTCGCATTTTTAATCCTCTAAAATTTATTGTAAAAAGTAAAAAGATTTGACAAACATATATAATCATTTTTAGTTAGTTCTGTTCATTCCCGCCATTACAACGGCTAGGTGTTAACTACTATTTAAAATATTATTATTTTATTATTAGAGTGCAACGTAAGATTCCCAAGAAACTCGTTGTTGCGTATTGGGTACACCATCGAGAATAGAATCCCCTTTAAAGTAATATTAATATTTTATTCACAAATATGGATAAATATAAAAATGTCATATTCTTTATTTACCTGGGGTGTTACATCCTTCCCCCCTTTTGGGAATTGCTTCCACGCAATTTTAAAATTGGTCTTGGAAACATCCTTGAAAGTCCCACATCGGAACAAGAGTCGGTAACACACTCACTTTAAAATAAAGAAAGATAATTACAGAGGTCACCCGAGTTAACCCATACTAGGATTCCATATAGGAAAACATGGACATGGAGGAGAAAACATAGGGTCATGTTCTGATGGAGAGTGATAGAAAACATGTTTAGGAGAAATTTAACCACAAGAAAATCACAAACTTGTGATGGGTTAAACAGTATTCGATTCCCCAGTAAGAAAAGTTAATAGACAAAATTTTTGTTTTAAGTTACTTTTTATTGAGGAATTTATTCATAAGGAAACATAGTCACTTATCATGTTGACTTTCAACTTTTATTAGATTCCTTACACAAACTCATATTTTCTCCAAAAGACGAGTATTTAGGAAGACTTGTTCACATTAAGAGTACTATAATAAACTTCTAGAGAATCAGCTAATCCAAAAAAGAGAACAATATACTTCTCATGTATTTAGAAATTAACCAAAACCAAAAAGTTTAGTACAAGATCAGATAATCCAGAAAAGGATAACACTTTATAAAAAGAAAATCTATTCTTAATCTCTAAAATTTATCCAACAAAACCCAAAGTTCAACGAGGACCATTCGATAAAAAAAATTTCCACAAAATTATTCCAAGTAAACCAAACTAAGATTGAAACCCAAATATTTTATGGATTTAGTCACATAGTCTTCCAAGTTAAATCGTAACATTTATCTCCAAACAACATCACTTTCTCTTATTGTCTCGTATTGAATAGTAATTCACCTAATCACATATCCTCCATGATAGGTTAATAAATTTCCATAGATAACCCAAAATCAACTTACTCTTAATTAAGAAAATCATCTAACTAAAAATAATCAGTCAAACTAACCAGGGACTTCACGTAGTCCAGTGGTAGGCGATAAATACCAGTCGCACTTTGGTTGTGGGTTCGATTCCCGCAGATTTGTCCGACGCGACGGGTTGTCACACGGTTTGCGTGTTGTCCTTTTTATAAAACTCCAAAAATAACCCTAATATGTTTTAACCTCAATAGTTTCATTATACCTCTCATTTTCATCCAAATTCATTATGATCCGAACATCTTAATTCATGAAGTCTTATTTCACCACCATAAGATAAAATAAAACAATTCCCAAAATGAATAACATCATACCTTGATCATGGAGTCCACTCGGTTTCATCGTCGTCTTTCTCACGTAGGTAGAAGTCCCATGCATTACAATAATTATTTAGAGATCTTTCAAAATCATTTGCTTCCTCCATCCAAATACACCTTGTACAACATGGGTCATATGGGTGTTCACAGAAAAACAGTTTTGGAAAATAATCATGTATGACATATAATTCCAAAACATCTGATAAAACATGATTTCTATAAAATAGTCGGACAAAATTTGAGTTGAAACTGTCTATTATTGGTCCTTTGAAAATACCATAAGTATGTGCTGAGAGACTAAATTTTAAAATTAAATATAAATAGGTTGCGTAAGGGTCTCCTTCCTCAGCAACATTTTTAAAATCATTATATGCTTGAAATTCTTGTGAAAAGGTAAAATATTTGAAAATACCTTGATAACATTTACCTTTCTTGAAAATATGAGAATATTTTGAAAATAGTATTTGTCTAAAAACAACCCATGATCTATGATGATAACGAGGTATAGTGGAGGTGTTTGATATATCAAACAACTGCTTGCAAGTGAGTTGTATACTAGAAAATTTTTCACAATAATCCGAACATGACTTTGAAATAATTATGGAAAGCATGTCATCAGGAAGAGATAGGAATGTCGTTTGAGACCCTTCTACTTCCATTCGTAACCGACTTTACTTGACCTGAAAAAAGTTATAAAACAAGGATTTAACTAAAATAATAGATATAGGGACTAATCATGTGTCAAACAAAAACTCATAATCCCTAAAGTTGTCTAAACCGACCTCTGATACCAACTATAAGTCCCCAGCCTTAAACCATACTATATCTTGAGTTAATACAAGATTACACATTGAGGATCTTTTTAGGTTTAGAGTTTTAGAGAATTAGATCATAAAACTTGCATTACATTCCACATTTATACAAAGTGGTTACATAAAGATAGTATTCATTTTTTCCCATCAACGGAAACATATTTAAAATAAAATCTTGGATTCTTTCTTGACACTTCCTTGACACTATCATCATATCATTTACCTTTCCCTTGACCTGTGAAAAACATTTCAAAAAAAATTGGGATGAGCATAAAAATCTCAGTAAGGGTCATAAAAAGTATGGAAAGGAAACATGAGTACATATATACATATGAATGAAATCATACTTTACCCATAAATTATAAACACTTTAACATACCTCATAAAATCATGAATAAATCATAGAAATCATAAAACATAAAGGTAACTTGAGGCATTCATAACATTCATACGTAGGGAGTAACCCTCTTGTTTATGTTTGGAATACCCATCACAGTATATTCCCTAAATCTCTTCGTAGAAACCTTAACGTTTAACTCATTCCCGTTACCCAATGCATTGGAGAGCTATATTGGGATCACCCTCCCTTAGTTTATCCCGGAACCACCCGTCTTCATAACAATGCCCAAGAACCATAACATAATCTTATCACATAAAACATTCATAAAGGAAACATAACATTTCCACCTTTCAATAACAAGATATCAATACAACACATTGATATAAAAACATTATTAAAACCATTTTCAATACCAAAATAAAAGACATAACAAAATAAGTCTTTCAAAAAGAGGAGGGTGAAAGGTTCCCTTACCGACTTGGGTAACTTTCGAAACGTACAACCCATGAAAGAAGGACTATAAAACATTGTTGTAAATACTCATAAACGAATGTATATTAAAAAAATATTCGAATAATGGGTAGTACATACACCACTCAAATGAAATGGTGGAAAATGTAGCATAAATCGCACAGGAATAAAAGTGAGATGCAAACCCCTTACGAAAACTCGGCAGCCAAACTGCGCCACATAATACTTCGAAAAATGGATTGATGAGATCAAATAGGGTCTCTCATCATATTAACATAAATTTTACAGAAATAGGAATATAAAATAACATCCCCCAATATAACAAAGAGGAGATTCAAAGAAGTGACATAAAGGAGAGTACTTAAAAAGAAAGAGAGATGTTAGATCTCCTACGAAAATTTGGTAGCCTAACGGCGCCACTCAAAACTTCCAAAATGGATTGATGAGAGATAATAGGGTATCTCATCATATGAACATAAAAATTACAGTAAGAGTAATATTAATGAACATCCCAATAACAAGAAAGATGATCTTTAAAAGTAATGACATAAAACAATGTACTTAAAAAGAAAGAGAGGAGTAGGATCCCTTACCTCAAGTCCGACTTGTCTTGTTCATTTCTTTATATTCCTGAATAATAAACTTAGGTTATTTTATAATTTCCTAAGGACCTCCTTTAGATATTATTATTCAGTTCATATCACATATTATAATGTTATAATAATTGTTTAATAATGTTAGTTCATATCAGACATTTTTGCCAATGTTTGGTACATGAGTCAAAAATTGAACTTGATGGAAAACAAAATTACATGTATTTATAGGTACATCATATCCATAATAGTATTTATGTTTTAAATATCATATATATCCACTATATATTCATTTTATACTATTCCATATCATTTTGAGATAAAAATTAAAAGCACTGTTCATGGAGACGGTAGGCCGTACGTACGCATGAACACTACTTTCATTTTTTTGTCATATTAATGGAATTAAAACAAAATGAGATATATATATATGTTATAATTACAAAATGATATCAATAATTTAGATTTAATATATTACATATATATCTATTATATATATTTACTTATAATAGTACATAACATTTTGAGATAAGAAATGAAATGTACCGTTCATGGAGACGGTAAGTCGTACGTACGCATGAACTCTACTTCTATTTCTATTTCATATTTAATGGAATTAAGACATAATGATGAATAATAGTATTTTAATTCCAGTATGGTATCATATATAATATCTTTAAATATATCCTTTATACGTACCACATATGGTATTAACGAATCAAATCACTTTGAGGGGGCGGTAGTCCGCACTTCCTTAAATGAAGATATCGCGTTTACCCATAATGGAAACCATAAAGGTATGCCATAAATGAAAAATACAGAAGCTTAAGTAAAACATAAACATATTATATATCATATATAAATATAGTGTCATCTTAATGGCTACCTTTTAAGGTGTTAGAAGAATGTTGAACAATCATCGTTTCGTGAGGCAGAAATTCACCATCCACAGAAACAGTATGTTCTTTAACCATTAGATGTAGGTGTGAGTAAGTGTAGCTCGAATCCTTCTAATAAAAACATATTACTATATTTATGATACTGGATGTGTTACAAAATAAAATAATAAAAAGAGTTTAGGGGGTTGGAGAAGCAAAATAAAACAAAAGGACTCAAGTGAAGACATTACCTTAAAATCAGGTAACTCCCTTTGGTTTGAGCTCAAAGGCTTCCATGGGAAGACTTCTGCCCAAAGTGAGGATTCTAAGAGTTAGGTAGGGATGTGGAGAGACAAAATGGGCAAGGGTTTGCCGAGCCAAAGGCTTTTGAAGTGTGGGTAAGGAGGTAGAGGTGGGGGCCTTTTATAAGAGGAGTGGAGGGGCACTCTTGGAAAGTAAAGAAATGTTACATTGTTTTAGAATGAGTTTCGGATATTAATGGTCCCACATTGATGTGTTTCAATGATGAGGTGATAAGGGTTCGAAATACACCCATAAAATAGGTTTTGTACATGTGTAGGTCTTATATTTTACATTATGTTTCTATTTTATTTAAATCGTTAAATAATGAGGTCATCGCTGCATCATCATGATATCATAAATAATTTAATTTATTAAATGTCTAAAAATTAAAAAAATACTATTATGTAGAAAATATTTTTATCTTTCCAATGAATATTTATAGTCAAAAATCGAGATTGTATGACCCCATTTAAAAATTGATTTCGTAAAACAACTCATGTTTGTGTTATTTTAATTTTAACATTAAATAAAAAGGTATTTATGTCATTCTCCAAACAAAGTGGCTCCATGGGGTCCCCAAGTTGACCCATGGATTTTCATGGTCGGCCATTACTCATCCAATGAGGGTAGGACATGTGTCTAGGTCATTTCACATTATTAAAACATTATTTTTACCTTAAATTACACTAATTACATCTAATAGCGATTAAAAACTTAATAAGTTACTATTTACCAAAAAATTATTTTAATCCCATTGAACCACATTTTACTTATTAATGACAACCATGTATGTCTGATTTTTGAAATTAAAAACACAAAGATGGAACAATTTCATTTAAACGGAAAATCGGTTTTTATAAGTACCACTTAGTGGTTTCACTATTCATCAAAAAATTGAAGTTTTTCAAAAAATTACCAAAAAATTACCCTAAGCTATATTTGATATTCCAAATTCAAAAATGATGTCTATTTTAAAAAATTCATAACATATAAGTTACATTAATTAATTTAATAATTAATTCCCGCTGTCAGAACAAATAGCGTGTTTTTATGAAACAATATATATCAAAAGATTGACACTAGTTTAAGTCAAATTTCAAAGTGAAATTAATTCCAATGAACACTATTTGATTAAATGGTAAAAATATATTCTAATTTAACTTTAAAAACAATTCAAAATATAATCTAATCATATAAATAAATTAGAATAAAAAGAGGTTTTCAATTAAAATACAACATTTTCCACTATACATTAAAAATTGAACTTTTTCGGAAAAATACCAAAAATTTACACAAAGTAAATTTGGATGTCCCGATTCTAAAGAAAAATTTTATTTTGTCAAATGTAACACATAAAATTGTCAAAAAGTGGATTTAAAAGAGGTTCTCCATCAAAAGGCGGTTAATCAACCTTTTAAAGAATATTAGAATGTTTACGCTTAAAATTGGATTCATTCGCATTTTTAGTCCTCTAACATTTATTGTAAAAAGTAAAAATATTTGAAAAACATATATAATCATTTTGTAGTTAGTTCTGTTCATTCCCGCCATTACAACGGCTAGGCGTTAACTACTATTTTAAATTATATTATTTTATTATTAGAGTGCAACGTAAGATTCCCAAGAAACTCGTTGTTGCGTATTGGATACGCCATCGAGCATAGAATCCCCTTTAAAGTAATAGTAATATTTTTTTCACAAATATGGATAAATATAAAAATTTCATATTCTTTATTTACCTGGGGTGTTACAGAATAACTCTTCAATCTTTAGGCATAGTAATGGGTGTACATGGGAGGGTTTAATGAGAAATAAAGAGGTCCCCCATCATTAAAACATAAGGAGGGATGTATGTGGGAGGTGAGAAATCATACCAAAACATTTTTATTTGATAATAAATGGGTATAACAACCTAATGAAACTTGGATAAAAATAAGAAAAAAGGAATCCCTGACATGAGTGTGAGACATCAAAAGATTGAAGATGGGATTTGTGAAATCTTGGGTGACTTAGGAGTATTCTAGAGATTTGAGGTCCAAGTAGGGATGTTCTATAAGGATTTTTAGTGAAGAGATGTTTGATATTGGGTTGGTTTATATAGGAAATTAAAGGGGAATTATTTAATATTTCACAAACACGGGTTTTGTTATCTATATAATTAAATATACAAAACCAGAAAACATCCCATAGTTTTTTACCATGGTTTTTTCTAAATTGGAGAGGAAAAATTATTTTATAAGGAAAATGGCCAAACATATTAAAATATTTCCCTTGCTTATGTGGAGGTGAGTCACACTCTCATGGAAAAAAATTTAAAATCATAAAATATATTATACAACTTGGAGGATTCACTAAGGCTTTATAAAATAATTAAAACAAATATAAAATACCATTATTTTAGTAGTAAAACATATATTGGGGCTATGATACAAATTATAGTATTTATTACATCATTTTGGGGCCATTATGATGTCATAAAACACATATTTTATTTATATGGTATTTAATTTTTACCCAAAAATTAATCTCCCATTTGTTTTTGAAAAAATCACTATTGGATTTTTTTCAAAATTTTGTTTTAAAAATTAATATTCATTTTATCAAAATAATTTTTTAAATATGTGCATTTTCACTTTAAAATTGAAAATCGACATTTATTTAAGATTCATGAGTTTTGACCAAAATATTTTTCAAACATTAATAAATATTAAATTTTACATCACAAAAATTATATACTCATTTATTATTCATTAAATTAATTTGATAATAATATTTTTATCAAAATTTTAATTATTTCAAAAATTCATTAATTCCTTAAAATATACACTTTCTGTTTTATCATATAAAAATATTACTCTTATCAAACAGATTACCTAATCATTTAGAGATAAGTAATTAAAATAATAACCATTTATAAGATTTCTTTATAATATTATTAAGAAAACCCTAATTTTAATATAATAATTTATATATTTCTCAAAAGTAACATTTTTTCCTGAAAAATCTATTTATCAAATTCATAATTTTTTTAAAACAATTTCTATAATGTAATTTATATAATATTACATATGTTTATAAAATTGAATTACATATTAAGTATGTAATATCTTATTATAGAACCCATTATAATACCCACATAAGACCTAAGGGTAAGGTTTGCAATGTTGAAAAAATCTTGAGGTGGCTCGAATTACATATCTCAGGCTGTAATCTCTTCTAACGTAAACTTATATTTTAGGCATTTATGTTCTCGCTCAATGTGTTGAAGATTGCCTTGGGATTGGTCAAGAGAAAATTCTAGTGACACTACCTCCTTTCTCAACTCTAACAAATTAGCTTCATATAGATCGAGTCTACTAGATGAGGCCATCATTTCCTTTGTCATTGTTGATTTTTTTTAAAACAATATATTTATATCAATCACGTGATCAATGTTCAATGATTATATTATAAATGGTAATGATACATAACGGTCACTTAATCCCAATAATAAAAAAAGAGTGTATGTGTTTTCTATATCAATAAGAAATAAAAATAAAAGGAATTTTATTCAAAAATGATCGAGACGTTACAATATTCTCCCATTAAAAAAATTTTCCCTCGAATTTTCCTTTTTACACACTAAAATATGTAAGGGTAACTCTGTCTCATAACTTCATAGGTTCCCACATTACTTCTTAAAACTTGCAGTTTTCCACAACACCTTGATAAGGGACATCATATTATTTCATAGAACTTTTTATCTACAATCAAAGATCTTCACTAGCTTCTCTTCATAGAAGATTACATTCTCTAAAGGTACCACCTATGGATTACGTACATGAAATGTGTCAGGTATGTACTTTTTTATAAATTATTCATGGAATACATCATGTACTTGGGACAGGTTTGGTGGGAGTGCTAGTCAATAGGCCATAACTCTGATGCGATCAAGGATATCAAAGGGACTTTGTACCTTGGACTAAGATTTCTCTTAATCCCAAATCACATAACTCTATTCCATGGTGATATTAATAGAAATACCATTTCTCCAAAATCAATCCCATGGTCTCTTCGATGATTGTCAGCATAACTATTTTTCGACTCTGAGTAGCATTAATGTGCTTCTGGATGGTCGTAACCTTCTCCCCCATTTTTCATCCATTTTTGGACCAAGAAGTTTTGTCTCCCTAACATCATCCCAGCATGCTATTGTTCTGCACCTCTTTCCATAGGGGCTTCATAAGGATCAATTTGGGTTCATGAGTCGAAATTATTGTTGTAATATAACTAAACTAGGAGAAGATGATGATCCCATCCTCCTTTTATGTCCATTGAGAATGCTCTGAACATTTCCTCATGTGTTTGGATAGTCCACTCAGATTGGCCATCAGTTTTGGGATGATAAGTCATACAAAAATTCAACTTAGTGTTCAAAATGTTTTAGAGACTCTTCTAAAACTTAAGGGTAAATCTTAGATCTCAATCAGATAAAGTCGATAGTGGTACTCCAAACTTCCTTACCACTTCTCTGTTGTATATCCGTGCTAGTTTATCCAATGAGAAATATTATCGAAATTACATTAAGTGTGTAATCTTTATAAGATGATCGACAATAACCCAGATAGCATTGTTTCATTTGGATGTCTTCAGAAGTTCGATGACAAAGTCCATGGTAATGTTTTCCCATTTCCATGTTTGCATGTGTAATGATTGCATCATCCACTTAGATTTTATCATCTCATCATTCACTTGCTGACATACTATGAATTTTGATATATACTCATAAATCTCCTTGTTCATGTTATCCCACCAATAATTATTTCAGTGATCTCATTACATCATTGTGTTTCTTAGGGAATGGAGAAATTATAACTGTGTGAATCATCCAAAAGTTATTTATTTAACTACAGATTTTATGAAACACATAGTCTTGACCCAAATCTCACAATTCATTCATTATTAACATTAAACTCTAACGATTTCCCTTTTATGATAGTTTCCAATTTATTATGAATTCCCACATCATCCTTTTGAACATCCATTATCCTTTCCAAAAGAGACAATTGATCATATAATTTGTTAAATGATTGATGGCATTCCCTTCTTTATGATTCCCTTGTTCATCATCATAAAATATAATAAGATTGGATGCCTTTAAATTCTCATCAAAGGTATAATTACTGGGTCCATTCTACATAGAGCATCGACAACCTTATTCTCTCTCCCATGGTGGTAATTGATTGAGCATTCATAGTATTTGATGAGATCTAACCATCTTTTTTTGTGCATATTCAACTCTTTCAATGTGAATATATATTTGAGGCATTTTTGATCTGTATATATCTCACACATCTCCCCAAAGAGGTAATGTTGAAACAAAATTCAAAGCGAAGAATACTACAACCAACTCCATATCATGTTTTTGATAGTTCTGCTCATGAACTTTCATTTTCCTTGAATTATAATCAATGTCTTTTTCATTTTTCATCATAACACACCCCAAGCCCTTCTTTAATGAATCACATAATTCCAAAAAAAAATTATCCGCTTATGCGTAGTGTGAGTATGGGTACAGTGATAAGACAACTTTTCAAATCCTTTAAGCTATCTTCACATTCATCATTCCAAAAAAAATTGACTTCCTTATAAGTTAGCATAGTAATAGAGTTTGACAGTTGTGATAAATTTTTCAAAAATTGGTGATATTATCCCACAAACCCAAGAAATATACAGATATCTCTCATAGATGTTGGCCTCATCCATCCCCCAATTGCATTTTTCTTTGACGGATACATAGATATCACATTGTTTTTGATGATATGACCCAATAATGAGACTTCCTTCCACCATAACTCATAGTTGGTGAAATTTACAAAGAGCTTCTCCTTTAACAAGGTCTCTAGTATAATTCATAGATTCTATTCATACTCCTCCTTGGTTTTGTAGTATATTATAACATCATCTATAAAGAATGAACATTTTTTTAGGTTATCTCTAAAGAATATATTCATAATGATCATGAATATTTTTAGGGAATTAGGTATTCTAAAGGTAATTTCCATGAATTCATACTGCCTATACCTTATAAAAAAAGCAGTCCTAGGTATATCCTTCATATTCACCCTTATTTGGTAATATCCATACCACAGATCCACATTGTAGAAGTATTGTGATCCATGTATCTGATTGAGCAAGTCATTAATTTGTTTTAAATGATACATTTACTTTGTCTTGATTTTTTTGAGCACATTATAATTAATGAAAAAGAGTATTGATACATAATTATTTTTGACATTGAAGACTTGAACACCCATGATGAAGCACATGGGAGTATAAAACCATTATCTAGATTCTACTATAGTTGTTTCCTTATCTCATCAATCTATAATGAAACCATTCTATATAGAGTCTTAAATACTGTTAATTCCCCAGGTATGAGATCAATAAAGAATTAAACATATTATATATGAGGAAGTCTAGAAAATTCCTCGAGAAACACATATACAAATTCCCTCTAAATATGAATGTCTTCTAGGATGGTTCCTTCCTTATAATCAATCATCCGAGAAAGATAAGTGTGATCATGGAGAAGTAATATCCAAGGTTGTGATGATGGTTCTAAAGAACATTCATCCTACTCCTTTCACTTTTACAGAATCGAGGGTCCAATCGCTATATAGAGAGTTACTTCCCTCCCATGAAAATTTATTATGGCCCTATTTAATGAAATCCAATGCATGCCAAGAATTGCATAAAATTCCACCAGAGGTAGTATGTAGTGGTACACTGGGAAGTTAAATACACAAATTGTGATAGGGGAGGATTTATATTCATGGGATTCAATAATTACTCCACTTTCCATTATCACTGATATCTTTACCTCCATAATTTCTGGTGGTGTTGGGATGGTTCTTCTAAACTTTTGGGATATAAAAGAATGCATAGAACCAGATTCAAAAAGTACATTTTCTATTTATAAATGACTAACTATTTTACTGGTCATCACTTCATTTTTGGGATTTGATTCAGAGAGAGTGATAGAAAAAGGTCAAACTTCCATCCTTGTAGGTTGTTGGCTTCCTTCAAAAACCCTTGGCATAGGGAACTGGTTCGCAATGTGCCTTGGTTATTTGAAGTTATAACAATGAACAATGCATTGAGGATCGAATCAATCCTTCATTTCCCCTAATTTAGTAGTATATTTTGCTTGTTTAATGTTATTGGCCATGTAACCTTCTCTTCCCCACCTAAAAAATTTCCTATCCTCCTTCTAGAAAGTTTTGGGGTGCTTCTTTATGCTCCTTTGGGAAGTGGGGTGCTGTAAATTTTTAGTGCCATTAGATTTATCCATTGGACAGCTAGAATTAAATCCCTCTTTCTAAATCTTATCCCCATGATACCCCTGATATTTTTTTATCTCCGTTTCAAATTTGAGGGTACATTAGAAAATTTCCATATAGATATAATGTCACAAATCTCTAGAGATTTCTATAGGCTAGGTTTTATCCCACCAAAGAAGTTGACAACCTTGAATTCTGGGTAACAAAAAAAAATAAGGTTTGTCATGTAAAACTTGTGAATTTTTCCTCAAAAAATCTAATAGATTCATCGTATTTTTTCTTGAAATCATGGAAGTCTTTCTCCATCTATAGTTAGAGGGTGCGAGGAAAGTATTTATCAAAAAACATTTATCATAAATTTTTCCATTCCAACCCCTCAATCTCTTCCTCAGGATTTGTATTTTTTATAAATTTCTACCATTGATCAGCTTCACCCTCAATATGACATGTAACAAGAAGAACCATCTCATATTCAGAACATTGAAGGACAGAGAAGATATTCTCAGTGGAGTTGATCCATTGTTCGATAATTGAGGGATTAAATGATCTATTGAATGTATGAAGCATTTTTATTGTGAATCTTTCGAATACAAATTTTTATTTCAGGGGGGGATGGGGGATGGAAGTTCATCTTGACCCATTATTATGTTCAAAACATGAGTTAACTGAGATAATATCATGACAGAGATTTCAATTCCCACTCTAATATAATTGAACATCATGTTAGAATAGTTATCACATTTATCTTAGCATCTGTTGTTAGCCTGAGTCCTCCTATTACCGGCCATTTACTAGAATAAAAGTAAAATTGGGGGTATGTATTTTAAACGTTTAAAAAAATAACTGGGAATCCAATGACAAAAATAGATGACTTATAAATTACATTGAATTACTTAACTTATGAATTTATAGGATTGAATCGAAGTTATCCATGATCTACTTCCCAAAACATATTCATATGGGAATTGTTTTCCTTTATTAATGGTTCATACTAAGATTATAGATTTAACAAAGCATATCCCCCAAGTGTGTCAAACCCAGAGTGTTTTAAGGCCCATTTTCGTGCACCAGTTTCCGTCCGAGTCTAGATCAAAGTAGTGTTTCAGGTCTTACCCCTAGATAAATCTATTCTAGAGAAACCTCTACCTGTTCATATCTAGAAAAAGGTTTTATTTTCATGATTAACCACATAATATATACTTTCCAAAATTTAGGGAATATTTAATTATACTCAGTTTTATCCCTAATGATTTCACTAGAGTTTTAGAGTGCTAATCCAAAAAATAACTGAACTAATCCTCTAATACTGATTATAACAACCCTTCTCTTTATTACACACTAAAACATGATTTATTACATAAAAATCAACTTAATACAACTCTGAGTATAGATAGGTCTTGTGTTTTGGGAAAATATGAACATTATATAACAAATTAAAACACGAAATACAACATCATTATTTCAATATTCTTTCACATGACCAACTCATTCATTCGTACTTAACACTACATGGGATAACCTGAGGACATAAATAATAAACAGTGAGACATAATGCTCATTAATGGTGTAAAAAAGGCATAAATAGAGTAATAAAATAAATTTTATGAAATAGGAATATCAATAGAGCATAATAGAAACATGAACATAAAGGCATGATATAATGTGATTATCATAACATGGAAATATGGCAACAACATACAACATGATATTAGCTTGAGAGAAGGATCATTACACATGGATTAGAATGATTAAACCCTCATTACATATGGATTAAAGTGATACTAAATATTAACCAATTCAATATAGTGATATTAGGGCTCATCCTTCATAAACATTTCAATCGAATGCTTAAGTCCGACACATAGATCCTAAAACATAAAATCATTAAAAATCATAATTTAGTTCAAAAAAAGGAATGTGGAATATATAAATTAATTTCTATAATAAATAAGTATATGTTCAAAAAGGGAATAACCTTGATAGATAAATGGGCATGGTTTTCACCACATGATGATTTTGGTATGGAAAATTGTGGTGCAATTTCAACATCCTATGGACATGACATAAAAATTAATAAAAAAGGTTTTAGGAGAGATAATGTGATATCTATTTATATATACATGAAATAGATAGTAATATGTTCATATAGATAAATTTTACTACACATGTAATTTGAAAATAGAAGGCATAACATAATCAAGAACCATAAAGAATGAGGAGAATATGAATGAATCTTATAAAAAAAATCATGGTAATAGGTGTACATGGGAGGGATACATGAGAGATAAAGAGATATCTCATCATTCAAACATAATTTGGGATTTATGGGGGAGGTGAGAAATCATACCCCAAAATTTTTATTTGAAAATAAAATGGTATAAAAACCAAAATAAACATGCATAAAAATGAGAATGGAAAAATCCCTTACTTGAGTGTGAGACTTCAAAATCTTGAAGAGGGATTTCTTGAAATATTAGGGAGACTTGGGAGGATTATATAGAGGGAATGGAATAGTTGGGACTTGATACAATTATTTTTAATTAATAAAAGTGGGATCTTGGATGGGATTATATAGGAAATGAGAGGGTAATTCTTTAATATTTCACAAACTTAGGTTTATAATATATATAATTAAATATTCAAAAACAAAATCCTTCCCATGATTTTTGCCCATGGTTTTTTCCAAATAAGAGTGAGAAAAACTATTTTATAAGGAAAATGGCCAAACATATTAAAATATTTCTTTTGCTTATATAGAGGTGACTCACACTCTCAAGGAAATGAATTTAAAATCAAGAAATATAGTATACATTTTCGAGAATTCACTAAGACTTTATAAAATAAGTAAAACAAATATAAAATTACATTATTTTAATTTGAAAACATAAATTGTGCTTAGAATATCCATTATAGTATTTATTACGACATTTTTAGTTCATTATGATGTAATAAAACAAATATTTTATTTATATGGTATTTAATTTTTACCAAATAATTCAACTATCTCAGAAAATAAGGAAATAAATTACCATGGGATAATTTCAACATGTTGATTCCAAAAATAATATTAATTTTATCTAATTAATTTCATAAATATATGAATTTTTACTTTTAACATGAAAACTATCATTTATTGAAAATTCATGGATTTTGACAGAAATAGTTTTCAAACCATAATAAAATTACATTTGACTTCATAAAAATTATATAATCATTTATTATTCATAAAAGTAATTTAATAATAATATTTTATTAAAATATTAATTACTTAAAAAATTCATTAATTCCTTAAAATATACACTTTTATTTTATCAGATAGCAATATAATTCTTATCAAACTGATTACCTAATCATTTACAGATAAGGAACTCATATATTCAAAATCTATAATAATTGTTTTAATAATATTATTAATTGAAACCATAGTTTAATATAATAATGTATATATTTCTCAAAAGTTCCATTTTTACGTGAAAAAACAATTTATCAAATTTTTCATTTTTTAAGAAAGTCTACTCTAATAAAGGAATTTATGGAGTAGGACTTTTATATATAAAAATGGATTTAAAAAACAAGTAACTAATACCTTATTATATAACCCCTTATATCACCCGCATAAGACCTAAGGGTAAGGTGTGTGATGCTAACAGACTATTGGGGCGACTCAGATGACATTGCTTGGTGATAATCACTACTAACATGAACTTATCCCATAGGTGATTTCATTCATGATTAACGCGTTGAATCTTTTCTTGGGCTTGGTTAATAGAAAATCCCAGTGATGCTTACCTCTTTTTCAAGCTCTGAAAAATAAACTTTGTACAACTTCAGTATATTGGATGAGACCATCCTCTCCATTTTCGGTGTCGAACAGAATTTTTTAAAACCATATATTGATATCAATCATGTAATCACTGTTCAAAATCTATATTATCAATAGTATTGATATATAATTTTCATTTAAACCCAATAAGAATAAAAAAGAGTGCATGGGTTTTCTATATCCATAAGACTTTAAAATAAAGGGAATTTTATACATAAATTATCAGGTTGTTATAGAAAAGGATCTTGAAACAATAATTTAATAATGTTACTTTATTTTTGATGAATAAAAGGTATTTTTCACACTTCCTTGGTTTATGGTTTTCTTGTCATCAAATTTATCATGATCATTTACTTTATTGTGATCATTGATATCTATCACTCTCCATAATTATTTGAAAATTATTCTTTCAGTATTTGTCAATATTTCCACTTCTCACTATTGTTATTTTATTTGGAAACCTCATTATCTATGATTCAATATTTCCACTGTATTTCCATTTCTCTCTTTTCAAGAGAATGTTTTATTAAACCTTTTTACAATGTAGGTTTTCCACATCGTAATTTTCAAATATCAAACACCTGATTATAGAGAAAAGATTCAATTTGGGTGGATTAAATTTAATAAAGGGGAATAATGTAACACACACATTCTAAAATTAAAACTATATTATATATCGAATACGATGGGCAACACTAATAATAAAAAATGAAAAAAAAAATTATTATTTAAATATTATAGTTATAAACTAGCTATTCAATTGTAGAGTATGAATACTATTAACCAGATTATGTTAAATATATTTAAGACATAATAAATACAAATCCATTGATTAATTATTATAAAATAAGTACTATATTTTAATTTATGTAATTTTATTATTCATAAATAGTTTTTCTTTAAAACTGATTTTAATTACATTTTGTGAGAAAATATTATAAGTAATTTATGGAAAATATATAAATTGTATTTTATAAAAATATATATATTTTTTAATTATTCATATAAAAATTATCTTATGGTGAAATTTTTTATTTTTTTGAAAGATTGATTTTCTTGTGAATGGTTAAAAATACAAATTTTTATTTAAAATTTTATTGGTGTTTCAACAATTTAAAATTTTTTATTTTTGTTTAAAATTATTTCTATATCAATTAGATATACTATTTTATGAATAATACAATTAATATCATTATAATAAATTCTATGAATTAATTTTTTATAATAACATATTTATACATTAAAATGAATTTTACCGAAAAATTAATTTTTAATGTTTTATATTTTGATTTTAAATTATTTATAGAAACTTATAAAAATTTAATAATTAAAACTGTATTTAAAATTTAGAATAAGTTGGTCCAATTTTATATAAGTGTTTTATTTTGTTTTCCTTACTATTAATAGAAACCATAGTAAATAATTATCACCATAGAAAGGGTAAATTGGGAAATTATGGTTGAATATAATATGATAAATACTATAAAATGACCATAACAGTAGCCGTAATTTCATTTTATAGACCCATTTCATTCATAAACATAAAAAATTATTATATATGTTATTTTTTTCATTTGGATATGATTTTTACATTTATATTATTTTATTTAAATGGAATTTTAAAATTCCATTCTAGTTGTTTTATCATCAATAAAATTTTTATATAAGGATAAAAGAGGGTATTTTTAGTTATAAATTTTCATTTGATAGATAAATAATTTCTTTATCATGTTTATGTATTTATATATTTTATACATGAAATAATTAACATAAATTCTTACGCATAACCAACATAATATTTTTTCAATTAATAGAAAAATTAAATTAATTATTAAACAAATATAAAAAGTAATATAGTCTAAGTAAATTAAAGTTTCACACAAATTTTATAGATCTATATGAAATTTTATCGATATTTTATGGATTTTTATGAGAATTATCCCTTTTTATTGATGTATTTAAAGTCAAATTAAATGATTTGTATCAATAATGATACAAAAAAATATTATAATAAAAAATATTTTATTAGATGATTTAAAATTCAAAAAATATTAAATTCAGACAAATTAATGTTATATGATTTAAAACATTATCCATGATCAATTTATGAATCTCTCTTCCTTTTATGATAACATTTATGACCTTTAATGGATATACAATTCTAATATTGTGGTACTAGTCCAAAGGGTTAATAGAGGGTTAAAACAAAATTACATGTGTAAAAATATGACCAAAACCTATTAAAATTATATTATTTTATATTATTTAGACCAATAATAAGCGTATATTAATATTATAATAGTTTGGATCCATTTTCATATGAATTATATTTTATATTAATTTAATACTTTAAGAAATATCAAAAGTTCCCTCCCCTCACTTATAAAAGGGAACCCCCTCTCCTCTTTTCTCCTCAATTAAAGTTTTTTTCATCCAATACATGATAAAATCCCATAATAAAATCTCTAAACACCTTATAAATATATCAATTTTGATAAAATACCAATCATAGTGGGATTTAGGTGTAAATCCAAGGAGGTAGTCTGAGGAAAACGTATAGTTGTTAATTAAGAATCATTAAATTTTTTTACTATACCTCAAAAAAATATTCTTAAAACATGATTAGATAATAAAATAAATATCTAAAATATAATGGTATGTTAATATTTTAATAAAATAACTTATATCATTCACCTCTTCTATCAAATGGGATACAAAACTATAGTTCGTTTATACGATGAACTACCACCTTGCGAACCGATGTGATTCATTTTCCTACCACCTCTCACAACTTGTTATAATGATGAATTTAATGATAAAAATTTATATTCATGGTATAATTATAATTATTAAAATATTATATATCATCTAATTTATTACCTATTCAACTACTTAAAAATGATAATGTTGTTCGTGGGTATGTGTGGACTACCAGCTCCACATGGCGATGTGATTCATTTTCACTCACCATGTCATATGTATGACATGTATAAGTTTATTTAAATGAAAAATATAGTATTTATTTTCTAATTATCATTATTTAATGATAAAATTGTAAGTGTGTTCTTAGTTCATACTTTTTAAAAAATACGAATGTAATTCACATGTGTGTTTAACTTACCGTTACCTTGATTGTAACGTAGTTCATTTTTAATAACCATATTTAATGGTTTATTTTAAAATTTTAATTTATGTTAAAAATTATAATAAATTAATGATTATTTTTCATTATATTATTTAATAATTACATCTTTGACCATAGTCATATTACCATATTCATTTTTGATATACGAACCGAATATCATCAAAATGTATAATGTGAACATAATTGTTTAAGTAAATAATTAAAACATAGTAATGAATAAAATAATAGTCATAAAAACATGATATCTATTATTATGTCTGGAAATAATTACCAGAGTTTTATTATTAAGGATTATTGATAACATACGTAATGATTCAGACCTGAGGCAAGGGAATCAGTCTCAATTACCTTTCATGAAGTCATATTTTCATGTTATGCACTAATTTATTTTATATAGTGTATATGATAAAATTTTACATTTCGCATCATTAATAATTCATTATTAATTGTATTTTATGTTTCAATTATTGTTTTTCATATAAGGGCATTTGAATTGAAAGTTACCAAGTGGAAATGTGCTTTATAAATCAATTTCTTTTCATTGGGTTATATTAATTCTTAATTGTATTTGAATTGATAATATTATATGTGTAATGTACTAAGAATATTATATGATGTCTTTATATTTTTTATGTATTTACGTTCATCACTCATAATCACTTCATTGGTAAATTATAACTTCAATTACACAATAATTTCAAGGGATTTTTTGTCAATTCCCTTTATTGGGGAATATTTTACCATTTAGAACCTAATTTATTTTATATGGTGTTAATGTTGATACATTTATATAATATACATTGAATAATTTATAATTCCTGTTATCTTATGTTTTAATTTGAAGCACATAACTAAAAGAGATTTTAATTGAATGTTACCAAGTGTTAAGTGTTTAATAACACAATTTTATTTCATTAGGTCATATAACTTATTCATTGATTAAATTACGTCAAGATTATATTTGAAATTTAATTTTTTCTATTTATATATTATTTAAACTATTATAGTATGGATTTATATTTATTACACATAATAACTTCATTTACTAATTCATACTTCAGCGTTATGATAATTCTAATTGTTCTTTATCTCAAATTGTCTTCTTTGGGACATATGTTATGTTATACACCTATTTAATTTTATGAGGTTTATATACATCCTATTTGATATGATAAATCATTATTACCTTTATATTCAAGGAATTTAAGGATTTATTTGACGTTATTTACTTCATGTGGATGATGATTCAAAATTATCAATGTAGTAAGGGCCTATTTTACAACTCATCATTATTCAGGATTTTTAAGATAAAATATCCTCTGGTGGAATTATAAGGAATCTCTATATTAAATTCAATATATTTTCTTACTCATTTTTATTTTTAAAAATTATAATTCTTCCATTCTTTTTCCTCTTTTACGTACCCAAAAAAGTTAATAAAAAAGACATTATTTTCTTTTTATTTATAAATATTTTTCTTCCATGTCCATGTTTTCTAAAATTGTATTCACGAATGTTTTTAATATTCCTACGTGACTTTTTAAATTAATTTTTACCCCTAATTTAATTTCTTAGTAAATTTTAAAAGGAATATTTTCATTATTTTTTGAACTAGGTAATTAGAGAATTTTTAAAGAAAACATGAGAGTAATAATTATTTTAACATGCCTTAAATAAATTTCCAAAAATCAAGACTTCTCAATACTTGTATTATTCAATAAAAAATTTCAATATTTCATTAGAAAGACTTTTTTTACAAATAATCATGAAATTTTTAGATTTTAAAAGATAATTTCAATGTGAAATTTTTATTTTCCTAAATAATGTTTTTAATAATATTTTTATGTTATTTCAATTCTTCAATGACCACAACCCTTTTATTATATACATGAAATATGTTGCAATTATGTCATCATTATTCTTTTTCTATATGGGTTATGATTAGTTTGACTTGGTAATGTATTGTAAGTTTTTATATTAGTTCTTCCTATAAGGATTGGTTTTTAATAAGACATTTTGATTAAGTTTTATTATTTTTGTACGGAATTAATTAATTGAACTTATTAAGAGATGGGTGGGGATCAGAATTAAATATTCCCTTGATTCATCTAAAATTATTATGAGAAAAACCAATTTTATAGCATTATTAAATGGGGTTTTGGTGTATGCATAACCACAGATTAAACTATCTCAGCATAGGGACTCAATGATAAGGTTCAGATTTCAAAAATTATGAAGTCCACCATTAAGATATTATTTTTTCTTTCCATGTGATTATTTGAATTGTTATGAAATACATGGATAAGTTTCAATATTATGTGGTTATTTATGTATAATCATTTAAAATTAATTTAATCCATCCTTAGTATTCTATATGATCATGTCATTGATTAAATAGAATGTGTTCTCAATTATTTACATTTCCATTTTTATGGTTCCTTATTTACTCATGATATATTCTTTTATACATAACACTTATTTATTATCTATGTCCACTATTATTTTATTCCATTACCTAGGATATGAAGAAATAATCATTGAGTGAGTTAAAGGATGAAATATATTTACATTCATTATGTTTTTCATTTTATATTTTCAAATGTATTGTAATATTAAATTATGTATCTAGTTTACAAATAATACTAAATTATTCATCCATTTGCGACATGATTTCTTGTATCATGTTCCAGTGAAATAAAGTAATCACCAGATCTATGATACTAGGCCTAGGGTATTTACACAAGGAAGGTTTTTTAAGAAATTTAGAGCATCATCACATAGTGGTAGAAAATGTTTTGTTGTACATTTGGAATTTTTTTATTATATGTTTTTCTTATTGTTCTAGGATGAGTCAAAACTCATAAAGTTGTATGGTTGTTTATGGTGTGGGGAATGTCTCTTGGGTGGTCACCTTAAATGATATGGGTATCATAGAAACAACCAGTGGGGGTGTGTCTATGGGTGTGGTGTTCTTTGTGACCATTCACGTAAAACAAGAATCATGATCTCACCATATTGTGGTCCTGGGTGTGGTTAGGGGAAAAACCAAGCATTTTGTGCTCCTCCATAGTGGTTGTTCATGGCTGGTGCTGAAGGATCTAACGAGGAAGAGACGCAGACATGACCTAGGTCATTGTGACTGAAAATCAGGTTTTCAAAACATTATATATGATGTGAAATGTCCATGGGAGATTCATATCTATAATGAGCATGGGATACCATTGTGTATTTGATTCTTACCATGCCCTAGCAAGGCCATTTAGGATTCCTCTTTAAACTGAGGGTTTAAAACCCCTTGTCTTGGTTCCCTTTCTTCTATATTGACCATTAGCTAACTCCAGACTCCCTTGGTGTCCTTTCATTATATTATTTCTAGATTTTAACCTCCCAGATCATAGAAATTCACACAATATTTATTTAAGGTAACTTCAAAAACAATGTATTATTTTATTTATCCATTTTGTTTGAATTTTTATTATGGAATACCCATCTATTCTGGGTCATGTTCTGAGCATGGATGGGTGTGTCTTATATTGGTTAGGGTCTATTTTTTTATATAGTTTTTGGTGGAGTTTATCCTCTCGTTCTTATATTGTGTGTGTGCTTCTCTTTGAAATGATCTTTGAGGTAGGGGAATAATTGATTCTTATATTTTAAGTTAAATTGTGATGTTATCATGCCTTGACTCATTGGTTAATGGTGTAATTAACATTACTGAATATTAATATTGAAATATAGAATGAATTTTGGTTTTTTTATAGCGATCACATGTGGTTATGTCTTGTTGAATACTTTCCATCTCATTTTCTACGTAGTGTGATTTAGCTTGTTGTTTTTTAGAATATTTTTTAGATAGTGAAATTTAAATAGTCTATTATAGGGAAAATTAATGGTCCAGATATGAGGTAGTTGAAATTAAGTTTGAGGTTAGGTGGTTTCCATTAGTTTGGATTTTGATAAATATACTCCTTCTATTTTTTGATTTTCTATTCAATCTCACTAATGGAAAAAGGGCATCCAATAACTAGTACACTCTAGGTTGTTTTTCTTTATTATTTAGGTTAGAGAAGATGATTGTATGACTACTACCTCTCCCTATTTCTCTTTTTTTTAGTATTATGTTATGGTATGCATGGAGGTAACCATAAAATATTTTTTTGTAGAGGGAAATAAGATCATGAAATTATTGTACACACATGTACATCTAGTTTTAGTATCCTATGTTTTATTATCAGTACATAATGTATAATTTATTATTTATTGAGGTGTATTACATGGATTATGGGTTGTGGAGGCCCCTAAAAACATCATAGTTATTATCTAGAGGTTTTGATGATAATGAAATTATATAACACAAAAGTGTATATTTTTATACAGTTTCCTTTGATACATGTGGATTATTGGAGGGAGATGGTTCAGTGCTTGCGACTTTGGGGTGAGAGTGGAAACCCATTGAGGAAGTGGTGGTAGGGTACAATAATTTTATTTATTTGATCCATATTATATATTTACATGTATTTGATACTTGGTGAGAGATCCATGGCATGG
This sequence comes from Viscum album, assembly GCA_963277665.1. Taxonomy (NCBI): domain Eukaryota; kingdom Viridiplantae; phylum Streptophyta; class Magnoliopsida; order Santalales; family Viscaceae; genus Viscum; species Viscum album. The sequence continues at coordinate 177,773,496 of OY728151.1, forward strand.
TTGAGAGACTTAAATACATAATTATGTGACAATTTAGTTTCATTGGTTAGTCACTAGGATTTCATGTGCTCGCATTACATTTTTATGAGAGGATCTAGGGAGACTCCTACTAGGTACACCTATTATACTTCCTGATATATTTTTAAACTATTTTCAATTCCAAATGAGTTCTTTGGTGAAGGGGCATGACATTACTAGTTCATGTAGTTCTTCAATGACACAGTCATCATTATCTCACATACATCATTTCGGCCTAGGAGGGATACTCTTGGGGAGGGGTTAATGAAATAGTGGAATTTGGGGAACAAGTTATCAGATATCATAGAGATTATATATAGGCACTTCTGAGATCTATATGGGCTGGTTGGTAAACGATGTAAGTTGAGTATAGTGTGCAATGAAAATAAGGGATACCATATAATCATGGGTATTTAGGTCCACCTATAATATAGTGTAAGGAACATGATGTTTACTAAGCCTAATAAACAAAGTGATATTGGTTTTAGGGTAGATACTCTTGGAGAAGATCATTCATATTTCATATTTGTTATTTTTTTAAATTGGGTATATTTTTGAATTTATTTGAACCAAAATTATTCAATCATAAATTTTCCATATTTTATGGTTTAGTAGTCCCTCAAATTTTGAAATTTTTTAGGTATGGATCCATGTGGAATTCCCCACTAGGTTCTTGATGAATATGTTTATAAGGATGATCTAGTAGATTTTTATATAGAAGTTGTTAAAGATGAAAAAACATGGAGGAGGAAACAATTATATTTTCAATGATAAAGTTTGAAAAAGTATAAGGGCATGATTTCTTATTTAGTAATAGGGGAAAATTTATATGATTTAGAGAAATAATATAGTTTTATATACTCTTAGAAGTAGCACTATGATTCATTGTTGGTGATGATTCTTTATGGATCAGCTAGGTAGTGGTGATTCTTATTCCATAATGATTAAAAGGATTGATATGTTTCAAAAGAGTTGTTATGAAGATGTTATGAGTCAAGTTTCTTTTTTCTACTACATTGGTGGCCAAATTGTAGGACCTTATTACCCTTTAACAATGGAGTTATAGCATGTTTCTGGTAGTCTGCTTTAGGTTCTACTATTTCAACAGTATCTACCAAGGAAACTGTTGGATGGCACTCTAACTTATATTCATTATAAAGGATAGAGAGAATGGATTGTACAACTTTGTGATGATACTCATCCCTAAATATCACAACACAACCATATAGTTGGTCTTCATTAACCCAATACAGGACATAGAGAAGGTCATATTTAGAAAAATTATCTAGAGTTGACACCACCTAATTACTTAGATGTCGTTCAAGATATAATTTTATTTTTTTACAGGGGTGTTTGAATTGTTAGACTAGAGATCTATGGAATCATTTATTTAACCAAAGTGCTCTATGATTTGTGACATAATGTGGAGATCCTTCTAGTTTATTTATCATTAACAATTACAATTGTTGATCGAGTTAGTTTTTGTGATGTGTGTTGAGACTCTGAGTTGTTTATAGGTCATCACATCTCATGGGGAGAACTTGTAATGTATTTAGATATAGTCATACGATAACATCCTTAGTGTGGTATGTATGTATTTGATTTCGGATATCAAAAAAACAAGAGGAGAATTTTTTTTCTACAAGGATGATAGAGATTATTTTATGTGATTTGGAAGTGGATAACCTAGGATATAACAGATGTATTATCTATATATTTCTTTTTTAATGGACGTGTTTCTGATGAGTTTATTAAAAGCTCCTTTGATAGTGTTTCCAAGGGTTTTTAGAAGGGTACCAAAAATTTTTTTAGAAAAGGTTGTGGGGATAACCCCTCAATGGAAGTTAAATATTGATATAAAGTTTCAACCTATATATTCTATGATGTTTATATTTCTATATAGGATCTTACCTTTTGAGTTGTGGAAGATTTAAATAAAAATCAATGATCTCTTGAAATAAGAATTTATATGGCCTTGATTGTCACATTGGGTTCCCCAATTTTATTCAAAAGGAAGGAAAATGGAATTTTTTATCTTGTTAACAATTATAATTTCTTGAATCATGAGAAAATCAAGAATTTCATTCCACTGTCACAAATTAATGATTTATTTTATCTTATGAAGGAATCTAGAAGGTTATCAAATATTTTTATTTGGATCGTTATATCATTTCATGGAGGCGAATAATGAAGATGTTTCGAAGATAATCTTAGCACTAGATTCTATATCAAACCACAAAAAACCATATTTGGGAAAAATGAAGGCACCATATGAATCTATGTAGCATCATGAGAATGAAAAGAAAGGCACGTGTATGATTTGAGTTGTGCGTGAAATATTTAAAACATCGTGCGAGGATCTCATGAATCTAATGCAATATCAGATGGTAACCTTCCACCCCATCCACACTAATCCTCCATGTAAGGTGTATGAAAGTCGATATTTCTACACAGAAGATATTCATTCATGTGTAAGTCTCTTATGTGAACACGGATACATCATCCACCCTGTTTACACACTCTCTCTTGGACATTCTCTAAATAAATCAGCATGGAAGGCCACTTCCATGACCATATTATTCTATGTCATCGGTCAAGAGTTTTTATATATATTTAAGTGCACCCACTTCATCAGGGCAATCCTATGGAAGTATACTCATCATTCTGTGGTGCATAAGACTAGTCTTCTACTACATTACACAAGAATGGAAACATCACGGTATAAGATCTTATGCAATAAGTAGCCTTGGGGCCCCTTTGTGTGTGCCCATACTAGAATGAACATTATCCGACTTCTTTCAGCCTTTTTTTGGTGCACATAATAATCTTGTACGCATACCCTAATATTGCACACAAGATCCTATTATTTCATTAACCTAAACATTTGATGAGTTATAGTTTTTTCCATTGTTAAAACACCATGTTCGAGCCCCTTTTTTATGTTACCCCCACCTCATTCATGAAACTCATCCACAAATCCTTATAGGACTGTGTGCATGGATTTCTTGGTCCCTCACGAGTAATACCATATGCCTTTTATTTACCTTTTTCTTTTAGCTACGTTATGCTAATTCCAATTTCATTTTAGAATATTTATTCTAATTTGAACATCATGAGAGACAAATTCTCTTCACCATTACAACATGTAATTTTTTAGGTCATTCCTCTCCCAAGGGTGGATAAGGTATAGTTATATAATCCCAAGGGGTGTGGAGTGAGTCCCCCACATCTGAGATATAGGACATAAAACTACCTACGCCATAATCATCGGTACATGGTGTTAAAATGGGTCCATACCCTATGACTAATGAGTAGGATGTACCATGTATGAGTGATACAAAATGATATCCTCCTCACATGAAATGATATCCACCTCATATGGAATGACACCCTCCCTATATGGAATGACATCCTCCCTAATATCCCACATGGAGTAATCCCCTAACCTTTAATGAAATAGGTATATCTCTTTCTTCCCTTTAACATCATTGGTAACTAGGTTCATAGAGGGAATTGAACCCATGAGGCTTTCCACCTCACCCTTTCTCGACACCCCATCCCTCTCTCTTTGTATTTTGTTACCATGTCAAAATGGGAAGCTTCCATGCATAAGCCTCACACCATATCTTGAAGAAGAATATTTCATGACACAATTGTTAGGTTTTTGCTTCTTCTTATTTCTCACACCGAGCATGGGTCATGTGGGCTTAAGGGATAGTAGCAACCAAGACACCCATCCATCCAACTAAGAGCAGTCCTCTTACGAAGGACCAATTCCACGCGTAATCCCCAACAACATCATGTCCCCTCTTTCAAACTATGTGAACTTTGATAACCAACATACTATGATTTTTGGGAAGCTTCCTCAAGGTTCATGTCCATCATGCCACTCATCACTCCATCTTATTAATCCACCACATCCATTTCATCCATATCCACAATGTTCTTATGTAGGCCTCCATGTCTCAATTGGATCATGGAACCCATCTAGGTATATTTCGTTCGTAATCCCCATTCATACCATTTCCAATCAACAATGGCACCTGAGTAGCTCATATGCATAATCCCCACATAATACTCTCAAAATACATTGGTTTTAATCTCTTTTTTCTAAATAGGGTATGTGAGACTCCTCTATATGGTTCAATCCCAACCACTAGTAAACCTTGGATTCCACTCCTAGGGGTGTACCTCCTCGACCCACCTCTAGTGGTGTCCAGATCAGCCTTCACGATGTGATATCTTACCTTTATGGGATATACCTCAGGGTTCCACCCCCACAGGGTGTTCTGATCCATCTTTAGATATAATTTATTGGTACTCCCTTCTATGGATGAACCAAATTGATCCAAGTCCACTTGGTGTTCAGATCAATCCACTCCATCTCTATAATGTGTGAAACTCATGATCTTCCACACCAATACCTCATGTAAAACATGGTATTCCTAAAGAAACCCCCAAAAGTGATAACTTTGGCATTTGATACCCCATGATAGATGTGGGATTCCTTGAGTTCTGTGCCCATGATTTCCCACCTATGAGGAAGAAAATAGGTGACCAATTTTCCAGCGGCCAAACATGTCAGTGGTGACTAATGTGAATAATATCTTGAATAAAGGTTCATACCCTATCAAGAACCCATGGAATGTCCAAATATAAGATTCTTAATTAACCCAAAACTATAAAGAGTTAACACAATCAATGTGGTTTATGAACACAACTTAAATATATGTGGGCGACCTAGACTAGGTGATGATCTACATGGTGGAATCCATGGAGGGTGGAACTTATATCCCATTATCCCGTTTTGATCATGGAGTATGAATTTACATTTAAAGAGATTACAGATACCTAACATGGGAAAATGAGAATTTAGGGAACAATGAGATGCCAACACACATCAACACGCATGGCGGGGCACACCAATGCAAGAATCTGAAATAGAAATAGTGAACCTAAAATGAAATTATTTCCCTAAAAATGGGGTCTCATAGAATTATATACATTAGTAGATAATAATTTCATGGAATATATCAATATAGCACCAGGTACCACCAATAAAATAGTGGGGCCAACATTGAACTGACATGAAATTGTGGTAGTTAATCATTGGGAATTTCGCTCTCCGACATCATCAACAGGAGTCTCTCTATACAACCATGGAATATTGGATTATGTAGGGTAATTGGGAATTACATTCCTTATATCTGCACTAATAGTTGAATCCTATGAATTTGAATGACCCCTGACACAGGAAACCGATCCCCCCCCCCCCCGCGCCTACAGACACAGGGGTAGGATATATGTCAACATGATGATTACTCATGGAAACACCTTTTCAATGACATAATCCATGACTACAGAAAACATGAACCAACTCCCCATCTCACCATAGGAGGACATCTAGAGATGGGTGATAGAAAAAATCTTACATGGATACAAGTAGGAGGGGGTTATTCTCATGATGTATTTTTTCCACCAGGACCTGGAGGCTTCTATGCTTCACCGACACCTCCCCCTATGGAAGTGTTGGGAGCCATTGCTCCCCACTCCAACAAATACTCACTTAGGGAACCTCTCCCATGAGAGATTATAACAATCACTTCCCTACTCTAAAGAATTAAGGGATGACATGGTCACACCAGTTATTACTGTTGTTTGGGAGCTACTAAGGAGGTCTCCCTCCAAGCCCTGTCAGTGCCACCAATGACTTGTATCTCATGATGAGGAATGGGTGAATTTCACCCATGCTCTGATAAAATTGATTTGGATGAACCAATGATAATTTCAGGCATAAGATCAGGAGGATACCCATTATAGGGCATCATCTCCAATAGATCAAGTGTTCTATGCCACCACCAACGCATCTCATTGGACCCCTACTACTATTGAACAAGGATCCATAAATGCCCGACTCGAATTGAGACCTCATCTACCTCCTAGTTAGGCTGGGTTGAATCTTTCAGTTTCCATAAAAACCATAATCTATTACAAGATACCCCATGAAGATTATATTTAGTATGGAGGTCCTCCTTATGCTTTCATCTGTCAGAGTAGATGTCTTACCCACTCTCACACTCGATAAAGATGTCCTCCCTACATCCCCAGCATCGATCAATGTGTAGGTCCTCTCCACTTCTTCAATGTCCAATAAAGAGGTCCTCCTTATTTCTGTGGTTCCAGATACGGAGGTCCACCCTGTGTCACAGACAATCAATATGGAGGTCCTCCCCATGGCCCCCACATTGATCAAGGTAGAGGTCCTTCCTACTTTGTCAAAATCTATTACAAAGGTCATCTCCATGCCTATGGTTTTCAATTAAAAGGTACTCCCTATGACACAAACTATTAACATGGAGTTCCTCCCCATGTATGCAACATCATTCAATGTTAGGTATTTCTTGCTTCATCAATGTCTACTATTGAGGTCCTCCCCATGCTTATGGTTCCCTAATACAGAGGTCTTCCCCATGTTCAAAATCATCAACATGGAGTTCTTTCCCATGTACAAATAATTTATCAAAGGGGAGGTCCTCCCTTATTCACTGTAATCCATTAAAAAGGCTCTACACATTCTCATGGTTTCTAATACTGAGGTCTCCCCTAGGCAACAAACTGTCAACACGAATTCCCTCCTCAGTCTAGTTTTGATTGACATGGAGGTTCTCCCCAAGTAGCACACAATCAGAGTTAAGATCTTACCCACAATTTAAACCTTCAATAAGGAGGTTCTCCTTTTGTTTCAACCACCTCAGGTGGAGGTCCTCCTAAATCCACCAACATTCAACACTGATTCCATCCCCATGTCTAGTTCAATCTGTACAAAGGTCCTCCTTGCATGTCCACATACTAATATAGAGGTCCTACTCATGCCGTTGCAACCAGACATCATGGAGGTCCTACCCATGTTCCCTAAAACCAATGAATATTCCCTCACTAGTATGTTAACACCTAGAGTGGAGGTACTCTCTACTATCACAGTAGTCCAAAAAGATTTACTCCATGATCCAACAACAATAGATATGAATTTCCTCCCAATATCTCAGTCATCTCAAGTAGAGTCCCTCTCCGCTCCAGCACCAACCTGTATAGAGTTACTCCCCATGATAAAAAATTTATTTTCCATAAAGAACCTTCCTATGGAAAAAGGAAAAACTTCCACCAGCTAAGGAAAAATTTTGAGATGCTCAGAGTCATTTTCTATCCCATTTCCTTCTAAGACACTGAATTCAAATGCAATTCAATGATGGAGACTTCACCCTATTCATCTGCATCAGAATCAATGAAAGGATATTGACTAATGAAATTCATTATCTTGAAATGTGAGATACAAAAAATCCATGAATAAATTCATAGTTACGTGTGGGAGGAGGAGGATTTGAATCCCTTATAGGGTATCGAGGTGAATCCACCCATTTCATCACCAGTTTCATTATGTACCTCAATCAAATATCTAAACGATTTTTTATCGAGCATGATAGACAACGAGTACCCAAAAGACCCATATATGACTATCTCTATGCCCTTATATGAGGTAGTGGTCAATACATAGTACAACATTGTTGGGATGATGTGTTTGGTACTACATTAGAGAGACAACCCAATGTTTATGATCAATCGGACTATACAATAGCTTATCCATTGGCTAGTTTAGAACCTTAATAATATATATAGATACTGCTACCAATTTATCAGCCAATACTGATAGAATCTTCACCCAACAAAGAGTAAAAAACCACTTCTAATTAGGGATGCTGATTGGACACTATGGCTGCCAATCAATTTTATGTAGTCCATTTATGGAATGAAATTTCAAAAAATTTCATTCTAGAGTCATTCACCTAAAACGAGGTCACGTGCTTCGGCCAGACCATCGGGTCAACACATTTTCTTCTTCATGACCATCAGTTGGTCTATACAAATAGTAGAGAGAATTTTGATAACATCGATCATTAGTGTCAAATGGTTGAGTTGGCAGTTCCTCCAGTGGTCTATAACCCTGCATCACCCAACTACAATCAGACCCTTTATACGTGATGGGTCCAGAGATTCGTAGTGTTCCCCAAAACTATTAAAGAGGAATACATACACATATAGATCTAGTTCTAGGGGAAATATGATGACCTCCACTTTAGTCCTATCCTTAATAATACTAATTTTCCTGGTGATATTAACGATGTTCCGTCAGGTATAATCATGGTAAATATGTCTGATCTTGGGTTACTCAAGGATATGGATAGCAGATCATGGTCTAATGAAGAGAAACCACCTCTCAGGGCACCACAATATCAGGTGGAACCTTATACGGGTGTCCTCACTCACTGAAAATGAATGTTATTTTCCTTGGAGATCCCTCAGTATCATTTTCCATTGGTAAAATTACCAATAAGGGTAAATATAATATCAAAACATCTAAGTCCTCTGACCCATCTGGTGGTAAGTGGAGGATGGAGGAATATCCCTCTATATGCAACTTGCTTCAGTAGATCATTTATCATAGTAGTCTCATTAACAATATAATTGCTGAGCATCATTCTAAGAGCCACTAAGATTATTTCAATCCTTTATAAGATCATATTCCTCCTCTGCTAGGGTCGTTGGGGCCAATACTGGTCTTCATTGGTCAGTTTAACCTTGTCAATACTACCAATCACACACATCCAGAAAGGGTTCAAACTAGAGATTATTGAAAAATACCATGGTATGAATCGCCAAATCCACCCGAGAAATGTGATATCCTCCTAGGGACCTGGTTGAAGCCATCAATCAAGATACTCCACAAGGAACTCCATGAGATGATGATACATTCTATCACATTGATGTGTCCTTCAACTCATCAGTGGTTTAGACTTCTCACTAACACGTCAATCCTTGCTACTATTATTTCATAGCTACTTTAACTACTCATCTTGAATCCCTCAAGCATTAAAAGTGGTGATCCCAACTGATAAGAAATCTATAAACAGCATGGGTGGATGATATGAGAGAACCCACATATATTATAAATCCTTCCTTCATCCCTTTATATGGGATAGAAAACCCGCTGCAACATCTAGCTCACATAATTTTATGGTGTAGACCCATGTTGAGAACTCCATAAGAGCTAAAGGATGCCATGATTTTATGTTTTATATAGACATTGTAAAGGCCAACATTCGTCTAGTACAAAAAGTTACCTTTTGGGTCCATCAACTGTAGAGAAGATCGCCACAGTCAATTTCATTTCTAGTTCAGCTCCACTGTGTGAAAGAGCAATATTTTCAACCTCTTCAAGTAAAAAACTACCAAATGAGTATGTCATGGAATTTTTCTCCCAGTGGAAGGGCCTCACATATTCACTTGATATCCTACTAACCCAATAGAAGATTCTAACAATGTGCATGGGAAACTTCAAGAATAAGAAATTACCATCCATCCTCTTTCTGAGCATCCAATGTAGATTTTGGGATTTTAATGATAAGGCTCAGCACGTGGAGGAGGCCTTACATCAAGACAAGAATGCAACATTTATGCCTCTCCCAGCATCTACATGAAGAGATGAAGAGTTAAAGACTACTTCCGCAATATAGGTTGGGGTCCCAAAGCTTCTAGAACTCTTAACAATTGAGATTGACCAAGGGATGCCTCAATAATCACAACCTCGCTGAGTAAAGAGACTCTAGGATCAACCATGGGCTTAGCATCACACATCAAAAAATCAACAGGCACTTCCCCACCAAGCATCACTACCTAGGTGAGACAATATGGTTCATGCCCCTCACTAGGATCTATCCCCTCAACTTGGCTAGGCCCCCATAGTTTTCTTTACCGTACAAGAAAAACATGATGTACTACAACATGGATGCATAGGTTTCATGTTATTTCTATTCTGCCTTGGAATATGGGGTCCAAAAACTACCTGATTGCAGAAATCCACATAAGGAAAAGATCACTGATTACCATGACTACTACCATAACTACATACTCCATGGATATACCATCAAGAAATATGATGTGTTCAAATATTGGATCCAGAAGCAAATGGATAATGTTTTTTCTAGATTGGGACTTTTCATGGAATAGGAGACATGGGTATATGTTAAATTTATTGTGACAGTAGTGGTTCTATTTAATGGTAGAAATTCTACAGCCATGGAACTCAAAATCATAACGACTAGTTATCCCATATAGTGTTCTTTCACACCCATAATTTCCTCAGTTCCAATGTATGTCAACCCAATCCTCCTAAATGTTCCATTCCTTCTCTAGATAAGGATTTTTTATCCACATAATGACCTTCTAGATCATTCAATATTATGTTCCAATGACATAATGCAAATAAAATCCCTCCTTTGGTACCAATCATATCTTTCACTCTTCACGATTTCATTCCTTCAAAAATGGCAATATCCCTCATAGCCTATAAAGCATTACAAATGTCCTATTATGACATCCATGGGTATGCCTCGGTGAATACCGTCGAGATGTTGAATCATTACCTAGTTCCCTATGATGTGGTGTATTAGGAAATCCCTGAAAATATCCCTAATAGATGCCATACTCAAAAGAGTTAAGGATATGAGAATTGTATGAATTCTCAAGCTGGTGCTCCTAGAAAAGTTGTACATGATAACGAGACCAGATAGTATGTTCTATATAGAAATCAATACGAACAATCCTCTCAGTCTATTTTTTTGATTCACAGCCAGCACAATTTGTGTAACTCAACCTGGTAGAACATCATTGACTATGTCATGATTGGTTGCATCCAACTATTTCCAACAATCAAAAATACTACAATCAGCATGTATTGATTCTGGAAAGTTTTTATAATGAAAAGAAGGGAATTTCAAGCACTATCCAGAATATAGTGGTTCATCAAGCAATTCTTGTCATGCCTCCTTCCAAAGAGTAACCCTCTATAGGTAAAAATATGTATCTCACATATAAGTATGACACCTTTAAGAACCTTTTTAGAATTACTACAATGATATCCATCATTGATGCACTCTTTATATCTAAGGAGATGTTAGAGGACCTCATAGAAGCTTTGGGAATCCCCTTACAATTTGAAATAGAGGATGAAGTTGTAATGATCTTCCATGTTTGGGAGATCAAGAAATTAGAATTTCATGACATCATCTCATTCTGTAGAGAATATGAGGTCTCTCTCATGCAGGGGAGCATTCACCCATTATACATCAACTTCAATTTAAATTATGTGGAGGTCCATTATTTTATAGTCAACTTAGATTCCAATATCAATCTCATCCCAACCCATATTCTTTATAATATTGGACTGATATAAGTAGATCTATGTCCCTTCGACCTAAAGGTAAAGGGTTATGATAGGACTGAGCAGAGGCTATGTGGCTGAATCCATTTGAAGAATCAGTTTGGTGACTTGGTAAAAAACACTAAATTCATGGTTGTCTCATAGAATACCATGTACAATGCAGTAATGGGTAATCCCTATGTCCATATTCATGTGGTAGTTCCATCCTTATATGACCAATGCCGCAAGTAATCCAACAATGATCAAGTAGGCGTGATCCAAGGTGATTCAACTCCCTTTCACTATTGTGAATCACGCTATATGGACACCATCTATTACTAGAGAAAAGGATAAGTATATTCAGATAAATAAGGTCAAGAACATGACCACTATATTTGAACCATGGGTATAGTTAGATAATTTTTTCTTCCTTAAAATTCACCAGTTAGAGGACAAAATTCCATAACTAGGTAACTTCTTTGTTGTTTTCTAAATGAAGCGGTGGTGTGTCCCAAGTTACAAGGAACTTATAATATTACCTTTTACTCATACATAGGATAGTCTCTGGTGATTATAGAAACCCCTTCCCTTGTGATGTACTGAGATGTTCACCTGATGACCACCATTCCACGACACATTCATCTATTCAACATATCCAAATTAAGTCACAAGAAACAATACCACCACTATTATGTTGATATGAAAAATGGACCTCGTGGTCAAATCCATAATGGAATAGGATCAACAGTTCATGTCACCGTTATATCTGTTGAGTAAGAGTTCCCCAATCAAGAGTTTATTGTAGCCTAATCTAGTACCAGTGTTTCTCTAGAATCATAAGTTTTGGATGAATATTTTACTCCTACTGATTCCAAGATCTCAGGCATTGATGTTCATTAGTATGATTCTTCTTTTTTATTTGATAAAGGCATCTTCACTACCTTTGATTATTCGTTTTAGGTGCATTTTGGTACTAAGGATGATTTGAGGTTGACGCTAATTAGTGCATCTATACTTGTAGATGAATAATGGTATTATATATCTTTATTAATGTAGCACTGTGATGCAGTTTCTTGGATTTATGATGATATTCAGGGACTATAAACTCATGTAACCATCCAATATAATTGTCTTTTAATGAGTCATTGTGAGTTCAAGTAGCCTCCTAAGAAAATCCACCCTTCACATGGATCCATAGACAAGGAAAAAGTTGGAAAGATCATAAAATCCAACTTCATCAAGAAAGATCAGTACCCCACGTTGGAATCAAGCATCATTTCTTTATGAATATGAACAAAATTATTATTGTTTGTGTCATCTTTTTTAACCACAACCATCACTTTAAAAAGGATGATTTTATGCTCCCATTGATAGTGTTGTTCATCGATGCCACAATTAGGTTCCATGTTCTCTTATTCATGGATGGATACTCCACATAAAAACAGATCCACATAGACCCTGAAGATGAGGATTTTACTTCCATCATATCACAGCAAGGATCCTTTTGTTATTAGTCAATTCATTTTGGTTTAAATAATTCAGGAGCCACTTATCAGTATGCCATGCGATGAATCTTCAAATTGATCCTCGAGATGCTAGTGGAATGCTATGTAGATGATTTTTTGGTCATATTCCACTATTGTATGGCCATATTAGATATCTTGAGAAGGTGTTTCGATTCTCCAATTCCCAAAATCTGATGATAAACCCCATGAATTGTGCCTTTGGTCTTACCTTTTAGAAGTTTCTCAACAACATTTTCAGGTAAAGAGACAATGATATTTGACCCAGAGATAATAAATTCCATCTTCTAGATTCCTCTTATGATAAACCTTTGGGATCTTTGAGTTATCGAAGTCTACATATCCTACATAGACTGATTAATCATGAATATAGTCAGAAAGTGTAATCCATTTTCTAGGATCATGGGGAATGGTACCACAAACCGATGTGATGAAGAGTTCCACATCATATTTAAGTAAATTGACAATTATCTAATAAAAACTATGGTTCTGATTCCACCCTTCATAGGGAATCCTTTAGTCATTTATTTGATTACCTTGAAATGGTCTCTCAGTTCCCTTCTCACTCAGAACAATAATGATGGGACATTTAATTGTTTTACCATATTAGTTGCATGATCCTTGAAATGGAGTCTAGAAACTCCCTTATCAAGAATAGATTCCTCACACAGTTATTTTTTACTCTAGAAGTTAAACAATTATCTGTAGCATCATGAGATACAGTTGGTAAACACAGTGGATCCACTAAACTATATCATGAACTGCACCATCCTGATATGAATACTGGTGCACTGGATAGTGATACTTCTACAATTCTAAATCATAATTTTCTCACCATAGTTTGTCAGGGGTTGGGTTTTGGCAGACTTGCTGGCCGCCCATCTAGCACTCATAGAACAGTCATTGGATCTCAAATTCCCAAACAGGGCCATATACATAGTGGAACAAGTGATGAAATGATGGTAGATTCATTTTAATTATGAATATCAAAGTCATAAATATAAAATAATCAACAATCCTAAGCTAAAATGAGTAGGACTATGGGTTTTCTCCATCACCATGAACCATTTTGTCATTCAATATCCATTTCTGTTGTTAGAGGGTCGCACCAACAATGAGGTAGAGTACCGGGATCTCATTACTAGCATTGATCTGGCTCTTGAGATTGATGTTCTCCTCCTACATGTGAATAGAGACTCCAAGTTTTTTTATCAAGAATATCGATGGTGACTACATCATCAAGAAACTAGAGATCGTTCCCTTATAGAAGCGCACTCACTAATTGGTGGACATGTTCTACTCTTAGTCGGTTGTAACTCATGTTCCCCAATTACAGAATGGTCTAGCTAATGGATTCTCTAGTGTAAAATTCTCTCTTGTATAGACTAACTAGGATGAACTATTTATAAATTTTCCACATTGGAAAGTTATCCCTATCGTCACCTCAGATGATGAGGAAAACCAATAAATAAAATAGTCGACTGCTTGTGCTTCCACATAAGAACCAGGAAGTCCTATTATAGTAGTAGAAATCATTGTTTGGAAGAACTATATATTATGTAGGATTTATCATACATTATTGATCTAATTTAAAGTGAATCCTTTGATGTTCCACTCAGTTCACCATTCAGAGTGGTACCATTCTCAAAAAGACTCTCTACCGAAATGGGATTTATGGAATTATCCTACACTTCATCCAAGGAGATGATATTCCATAGGTTATAAAAGATGTTCACAAAGGGTCATATAGTTCTCGTTAGGCAAGGTTAATGAATTTTTTCTAGATTAATAGGTTGGGATTATTCTAGCCCACCTTAATCTAGGACTGTATCGAGTTCCTTAAGAGGTTCCACATGTTTCATATTCATTATAACTTTGTTCATCGACCATCGTATCCCCTCCATACTACCAAGTATTCTTTTACTTTTTTTAGTGGTGATCGATGTTATGGGATCCTATCTACCATAAACATAAAATCATTATAGGTTTATCCTGATTTCAATTGATTTCTTCTCTAAGTGGGAAACGTGATCCCCCTCAAAGATGTCAAGGCCTGATTAGTGGTCGAATTTTGGATCACCTATATCATAAATCGAATCTGATTCACTCATACTATTATCACCAACAATGAATTTAACTTATGTATATATGAGATTATGATCTTATTTTCCATGTACAACATCTTATCTAACCATACTTCTTACTATTGAACACATGATAATGGAATGATCGAGGCGTTCAAAAAAACCCTCTCAAACATTTTGTAGAATATGGCAGGACAAAACAAGAAGAGTTGGTCAGCCATGATCAACAGCACACTCTGGGATTATAGGATGATTACTCAGAATTCTACCCAGGTGGCTCCATATTCCCGAGTGTATGGAACATTGGTAGTCCTTCGCATTGAGATTAAGTTACCATGGCTCCAAACAACTGTCTATGATTAGTAGAAATCTGCAAAAATTACAGAAGTCTTTCTAGCTATACTGAAATCCCTCATCAAGAACAGGTTCCAAGCCTTATAGAATCTAGAGAGGAACTGAAACAAGTTATATAGATCATTCAACATGAATTTTCTGCTCTACTATTTCATCCAAGGTGATATTGAATTGGACCTCTGAATGCCAATGATACCAGGTAAGAAGTCACCATTATTGGATCCCATGTGGGAAGTTTTATACATCATTCAAAAGGTATATCCTAATGATGAATTGACTTTCGTCAACATGGATGGGGAGTTAATTACTATTCCATCCAAAGAAAAGTTCCTCAAATAGTGTAGGGAATAAATAGTTAAACATCCAAGTACATGACATTAAATAAGGCTCCCGAGTCCAAAAGTAATTACAATAAATTATATGTAGGGTTTCCTTGAAAATTTTAAATGCAACAAAAAACCCCTTTTTCTCTAATTCATGTCTAGTTATAACAAAATCTTCATAAAAATTCCTCTCAGAACACCTCTCCATCCACGTCCTAGTCACATGACTTTAAACTATATAACAACTATCATCCTAGCTTCACGATAAAAAAACACAGCATCATGATGTACTCGCCTGAGAGGGAATCACATTTGGCACTAGTCATCCACCATCACACCTTACATAACTATGTAAAACATGATTCCTTTCCATAATGGATACATAGTGACACCCAGGTTTCCATACCTCATCCTTTACATAACACTTCCCTTTTTGTTCATAGCGGTTCATATTCTTCCTTTACTCAGGATGTTAAACATCACGAGCATTCTAGAGTGTGGCTTGATTATCACCCTCATGGGATACATAATGATTCCTAGATAGTTTTTCTTTGGGCCCATCTACAATTTTTACCAAATCTTTGGCCCCTCATCCCCAATTAATTCCAAGCATCACAACATTAAATTGTATGAAAGACTCCTCATGAATACATATGTGATGTGTGTGCCTCCATGGTCCTCAATCACATGAGGTTATTATGACACAACATTAACCATATCCCTTTTGGCATACTCACTATATGGTCCAAGATTTATGACCTCAAACTAGTAGTTAAAATACTCAAAGCACAACTTTAAACTACGATCCTACCATGAATAAGTATTTGATACCCCACGATAATCATGAGATTATTTAGTTTCCTCTTTAGAGAGGATTTCCCACACTAGTGATGGTCTCTCACCATGCTATGTTCTATAAATATGTGTGGTTTAATTCCAATAAATACGGGATATATAAAAACATTTGAACATTTTGTTTTCAAGATCAGCCAAATGTTTATCAGCCTTTTGGCCCCTTGGCCATATTAATGATCCAAGAATTATGACCATAAACAGTATGTGGTTCATCTTGGGGTTTCTATGTGATATGTGAACCTCATTAGATACATTAAAATCAGATTTTATCTCTTATGTACCACATATGTACCCTTCGATCAAAAAATTTACCTATATTTATAGAGAAATGATTTTAAATTTTCTTTCATGGTCCATGAAATACAACCTTAAACAGTCCTCAAATCAGGGGTTTGATTCCCACTCTCCGATACACCCATTCCACACATAGAGTATATTTAGGTTCAGATTTCCATAATCCTTCACATCCAGACAGACCCCTTAATGATTATGATATCATGCCGCTTTGGATCACCTCTGATCCCATGCCATTTCCCCAATAGTTTTTTGGACGCAAACAACAATTCTTGTGTTTCAAATTGGGTCAACAGTTTATTCTAAATTTTCTCTCCCCACTCTTAACTAGTATAATTTTGGAAAATGTGTTTTGAACATGGTCAATAGTTGGACCTTACTCACCAATCGTCCTTTCATCCATAACTTGAAAGTATCAACTAAACTATTTTCTATTATCTGCTTTCATGGTGGTATTACACACTTGGAATCACCCCTAATATGTTCCCACACGTGTCAGGTATACCCCATGTACCATTACTTGTTTCCCACATCGAGTATTTCTCATGTGGGATTAAGAGTTATGGTAGATAGTATTATTGTGGTTCAGCTATACACAAACCTTATGGTCCAAACTCTTGGAACCTAAACTGAACTCCTCACTGGGAAATTTTTGTGTGGCCCCAGGCCCCCTGGGGTCTCATTTATATTGGGATTGTCATCTCTCCACATCATATATGCCTATTTTTGGAAGCCTCCTTCCTATATGTTTCCTGAGACTTTTTTGGTATGAAATCATCTTTTGGATCATTCATGTTTACTTTCTTTCATCTATTCCACACAAATATTCTAATAATATATATTTCCATAGTCCATGAAACATGAATTTAAACTTTTTTTAGGTAACAAGACACATGTGGGAAATTTAACAAACATATAACATTCAACTATGAGATTCTTCTTGCTCACATGATGTTAAACTCTACCATACATTGTCCTCAGTGTTTCATTTTAAATTGTGTGAATATCATCCATATTTTCATGATTTTAAACTTCAATGCATTCTGGGCCCTCTCTTGAAAAGTTCTCTCATTTAGTTTTGGTCTTTTTTTACACTATTCTCATATTTAGTTGTTTCTCAGTATTCGAGATAGCACTATGGGAGATAGTTTGACCTTTTTTCATACTAATAATATTGCCCCAATGTGTTTTAGGCCCCAATGGTCTAATTATGAATGTGTTAGAATCCATATGAATAGTCCATCACTCCATTTTCTCACATCACCTACCCCTCATTTAGACACTCATCATCTTCCATGTCTGATGTTACTCCCTAGAGGTTTGTTCCTATTCTTATTTGTCTCACCTACCATCTTATACCAATGTTCTCAAATACATTATAAGAAATTTAGATATATGTTTCATGTTTCAAACATAGCCAGAAGATGACCATCATTTTTTTCACCACTCAATGATAATAGTATGGATGATGTGTTTCAAAAATGGTCAGATATTATCCTATGTTTCCATGCCACTCACCTTGTGTTCATAATTTTTGCCGTTTTTTCACACTTCCCATTCCCATTTATTTAGGTCAATTCTAAAACTCCAGATGTTATCCCATTTGAGCACTACTGTGAATTGGAAAAGATGTTTGGCTGCTCTAAGGGCTGTATTCTCTAACCATATCCTCTCTCAGTTAGGGAACTCCTGGTAGTCATTTAATAGTATATAACCCTAAGCATTCAATGATTATCCAACATTCTCATACAAAGTAAACAATATTTTGGTCATCCCATGTATCTCATATTGGTCATGGCCCATAAGAGCTTATGGATTGATCATCATTTGTGTCACAAACATGATTTAAAGTACAATAATTGAAAAAAATAAATATAATGTGTCCATGTATGAAATTCAAAAGAAAACAAACAAGTCAATTCATGGAAAAAGTCATTTATATATTGGAGACTCTCATATGTTCTGGAAGAATTTAACCTATAGCTCTACTCCCATGATTGATCATATCAACTCTTCTATCATTTAGTGTGGGTCCTTCAAGAGTGGTATACTCTTTCGTAGTTTCTTTTCCTCGTTAATGGGTTCCAGACGAAGCTCATTAACTCTTGTCTGTTTCTAAACCCACTAAGCCAGTAGATTATAGATTCGAGTAGTTTTCTACTTCATTTGGTTCTAAACCTATTCAAGTTGAGTCTTCCATCTACTATTGACCTCATCATGAGTTTTGAGGAAGTAGTTACACTCACTCTATTTATCTTTTAGATACTGGATCTCTTGAGTTACTTCTCAGAGATTGCACATGCTGAGAAACACATCTTGGCACTAGGAAACTTTTAGATGCTAGATCCCTTCGCAAATCTTATCGTAGAGATAATCATATAAAAACGCATCAAGGCCTCAATCATATGCCCCTATAATGAACAGTTATAGAACTAGTTATGAAGTGTCCCCATATTAATGATCTATTTTGATTTTGGAGATTGTTTGATGAAGCATTGAAATCACCTCCATGCCGGATACAGGATAATACAATTCTCTTTGACTGCATCAGGTTGAGAGTCTTCCAACTCCTTAGGATCTAGAGGCTTATATTCTAGAAAGGCATATATGATTTCAACATTAGGATATTCTTCTGGTATCCTATTTGATGGGCTATGTTTTGGGACATGGGAAATACCATCCTCAAATTATTCTTCTTCAGTAGATAGGTTGATACCAGCCTTAGGTTCAGATCCACCTGTGGGACCACTCATAGTTGCAATCACTGGATCTCCTTAGACTAGGGATATATCAGATAAAATGGTCAGAACCTCATGAAAGAGGGTTGTGATTGGAAGTGATCTTGATGATTCCCTGGCCCTATCTGCTTGTTAGACTCATAGTCTTAGAAAATAATTCATGGAAAACATGTACCTCAGTCAATTATCATAGCCAACAAAAGTTATGAATTTGTGTAATGGGATACTAACAAGTATTGTACATCGTCTGGACAAGATCTTGATTCATCATTGGGACTTCTCCATGGGATAACCTTCAGCATTAGGTACTTTAATGATTAGAAAAGTTCCTCTCATGTCTTTTAGGAAGAATATTCATGTCATGTGAAAACATGTTGATGGAATAGAATCATGAAAATTCAATTAATGTCATGTGATTCAAAATTATTTTTTAACTTGAGGGGGATGAATTTTGATGATATACATCCTTAGGTACTCCACCTCTCTAGTAGTATATATTTCCAAGGGGATTCAAGGGTCTTTCCCCCCATATATGATAATATGAACATAGGGTTTTTAGGTTTTTACCAAGACCTCGACAAACCCACAACAATCCTCATCAACCCTGACTGGATCGGCCCTAGATATAGGCCCTGGAATATGTTTCTTCACACCCATTAGCACGTATTCACTGCCTGCAGTGGGGTCCCATTTCTTAAAACTGATACAATATTATAAAGGATGAGTTTTGTATTTTGTATTTGAGTATGTAAGGGTAAGGATCATAGAATATATGAGTCAAGAATCACCGAGAGATACTCAGAGAACTGTTCTTTGGAACTTGTTATCTCACGTCTCTTTCAAGGACTCCCTTGATGGGAAGAATTCCATTAGGACTCCTTATTTTGTTTTTATTCTTCTTATTCATCTCATCCATCCTTGGGTGGTGTATCCTATTGATCTGAATATTGTCCAAGAATTACCTTCACAAGGTGGGGGTACATTGTACTGCCCACATTGGAATTCATACACATCCATGGCTATCAAGTATGAGTGCCACTGATTGATGATTACTCTGTCTACAACCTAGTTGTGCCTAAATTCTAGAATCTCATCTTTATATGACTTTAGATTCTACCACAGATCCTCTACCTTAATTCATTATCATAATTTTCTCTAGGAAGTATAGAGGTAATAGAAAATAGGGTCAATGAAGGGCTATAAAGGATATAATAACTCTTTTTACAAGGAGACTCTTTTTTCATTCCCCAACCTAGATTTCTTGATCTTCCCTATTCAGTAGGTGGAGGCGTGACAACACCCTGTGATGTCCCTACAACTGAATTTCCATCTTAAGTTACTCTAGATTCCTAAACTCCTCCTGGGTAATAGCCTGTATGTCTCCCTACTTCTCTGGATCCACACTCACCCACTTGATTTTTAGATTTTGATTCTTCAGAATCACCTCCATTTATGATTACACCTAGTTGTCGGCATGTCCTATCGACAACACCATGTCAAAATCAACTGGTGTTATCACGATGGTTTCTCCAGAACCTCCAATCATCTTCATTCACCATATTAGGAGAAGGACATAGGGGTGCCACCCATCATGGACCTCATGTTAACCATCTTCACTACCTATTGAAGGCATCCAAAGTTCTTGGAGAAATGGGATTTCAGGTGTGGATCTCAGAACAAATTTCCATCAATACGTTCCACTAGCAGTCTAACCCTATAGATTTGAAGGTACTCTTTTTGATCCCATGATCCTTATATGTTTTCCACCATTGGATCAGTTAGGGTCGTAAAGGGGTTAATGTTGATGTTTCTATTGTTGATGATTCAGATATTCATCCCAGAATTGTCAAGGGTCATCAGTTAGACCCCAACAATGTCCAGTAATGATGGATTTAGAACTAAATTCAATGGTTTATTGGTGTTCAATAAATTATAGCCCTCGAGATTTGTTGTGATACATTCATACAGAAACAAAAACAGCTTACATATTTATCTTGGTGTGTTACCAGTCAAAATGAAACCTAGTATGATGTACATCCTAGCTAGTATGGGTACTCCCAGGTTAACCCTATATCTAGCCACTATAATTTCCAACATCACCACTGTTCCCGAGTGGTTCGCCATCCTTGTGCCCCTCACTGGTACTTGCCACCTTCTAAATAAGGGAGGGTCCCAATATCCAACTAGGATGTACCTCAACTTTCTATACTCTCCATTCTCTAAAATAAACCAGTATGAGATGACCTTACATCTTAAAGATGCGACTGGACACTGATTTCCTCGACACCTCATTCTCACTTTCTCATCTTTCTTAAGGAAGAAGTTCAACCATACTAGGAATTGGACATCCTTCTAGAAGAATTTGATATTCGGGTTCTCCTGCATCACTTCCAGAATATGATGGACTAGGACAAGAGTCTACTCGCTATCTATCAACTTGTTATTTGTTTGGAGGAATTCATCATAATGAAACCCCTCCAATGGGATGACTCCAATACATTCAATATCTCATAGACTAATGGTGACTTCCCCATGGTGTATATGAGATGTGTTTGTGTATGGGGACCAATAACTAATGAGCTCCCCCACTAGCTTCTACTGGTGGAAGAAATAGAACTGCAATATCCATACCTATTCGTATTTCATGATACCACATATCAATTAACTATATTCCTATAATGTGTTTCTCACACAGTCCACCCACACCTACTCACTAGTGAAATTGTCTTCTGATCATTGATCCCAATCCTTCTTCAATCCTTTTCTCATATCCCTCATGCTTCTCTGAAAGGTTGTGGCATAATGTGTTGGGAACTCTTCCTCAGCTGGCTCCTCCCACATGACTATCCTATTCGTCACATTCATTACATAGATGGTAATTTTACTATGATATTTGGAAATTTGAACATGGAAATTAATATTGTGATATGGGAGATCTTCTTCAAGAGTGAATCATGACCATGGTGAATCAACCAAAAATTATAGAATGGACACTTCATCATGTAGTCCAATGTTCTATAAGGAAATATAACTTTCCATAGGATTGTTTTTCTATGATTGCAGCAACATCGCTAAAAAATATGGTTTTCTAAAATAAAAATCTGAGCATGAAGAACATAAGGAATGTCTCTCATATCTTCCCTTCGATTTTCAACAACCATTATCTATGTATTCTCTTGGGGGTTCTCCATTTCGAATGGATTGCAAATCAATAAGGAAAAATCACATGATATTTTAAAATTGACTCAAAAGATGTTGTGATGCATGAAAAATTCAGTTATGGATGCACAAAATGATAGAAAATTGGAAAAGGAATATGTACAGAGAAGAGAATGTTGTGCGAAAGAAAGCGAATGAAGCTTGTTTTTTCACACAAATGGTTTAGACTTAACCACATTAGATAAAAATAAAATATCACATATAAAGTCATGGTTCTATATCTAGGTAACCCTTAACTTATTTATACGTATATAACTATCCTTTTACAAAGAAGTGAGGGTCCTATGCACCTTTGGATGAATCGTGAGTTCCCCCGTGAGAATATAACCTTCTCTCTAGTATTTTAAATGAAATTCAACCTTATAGTCCCCTTTCAGCTCAGATTTATAGGGTGGTGAATTTTTTGGAAAATAATTCACCATGAAACGACAAATCATTCATATTTGGGTAAACTTAAGGCACCATCCAACTCAATAGAGCATTATAAGAATGACAAGGAAGGTGCACATATGTTTCAAGGTGTGTGAGAAAGATTGAAATCCATGTTCAAGGATCTTGTTCATTTAATGAGACATGAAATGATCATATTACACCCTATCCACACCAAACCAAGAAGTAAGATGTGTCTAACTAGATCACTCAATGTGTATAAAATTAATTAGTATGAATGTATTTTATGTGACTAGTGCGACGTCAATCGGCCATTTGTGATCTCATTTAACGCGGTTCCAGATACATCATTGTGGATGGTATCTCAAATGAATAGATTCTCAGACTCCATCACTCAAGAATTCATCTATATATTAATTTAAACCCCCAACCACTTTTTTAAGTCAATCCTCTCAAAGTCAAAGAATAGTTCGGCTATGTGTAACACTAGTCTTTTATGGAATTTAACAATAATGGGAACATCATGTTATAAGTTCCTATGAAAATGGTTCCCTAGACCCCCCACCCCCGTTCATATGATCCCACCCTAGCTTGACCCACATCCCACCTCTTTTATCCTATGTCTTGTTCACTTAAGAATTTTGTGCACATGCCCTTTTCTTATGGGAAAGATCATAATCTTGATCAAACCTCTTTTTTGATGATACATGGATTTTATACTTTGTGTAATAACCATGTTCAAGTACCTTTTTTGCTTCACCCTCATCTCTTGTGTTCATATATTTCCCATATACCTCCAGGGTTGCATGTATTAATTTCATGGTCCCTTGTGAGTCGTCCCCTATTTTGTTTTACCATTTTCTTTTCTGCATAGGTATGCTAATTATCCTTTATTTCTATCATATGGATGCTAATATGGACCTCAAAAGATTACACTCTTCCACACAATTACACCGTTTCATTTCTACGGTTGTTCCACCCCCAACGGTGGATGAGCTACAGTAATGTAAGCCCAAGGTGTAAGGAGTGAGACCCACACATCTGATCTGTAGGATGTAAAACTGTCTAGCGCCATATCCTTAGTACATGATGCTAAAATATTTACCTACCCTATGAAACATGTTCAGGATTTCCCATATATGAGTGACACAGAATGAGATCATCCTCATACAGAATGACATCCACCCCAAAGGGATTGACATCTTCCCAAAGTTATCCCCTATCCTTTCGTGAAGGATATAGCAATATATCTCCTCTTTTCCTAAAATAGATGTAAGGGTCATACATGGGATGGTTACAGAGAGTGTTTCCACCTCTCGTGCTCTCAACAACCCATCCCCCTCCCTTTGGGTTTTTCTCACCATGTCCAAATGGGTAGATTACATGTGTAAGCCCCACACAATATCTTGTTGGCACATCTTTCACAACATGATATTTAGGTATGTTGATTACTCTTATTTCTCACACCATAAATGAATCACATGGGTGTATAGGATAGTAGAATCCAAGAAACCCATCATTACAAACAAGATAAATCCTCTTGTGATGGGCCACTTCCACACGTAATCCCAAACCACATCATGTCCTCTATTTCAAACTATATGGAATTTGATTCCCAGGTAGCTAGGATACATGGGAATCCTCCTTGAGGTTAAAGTCAATCACCCCACTAATATCTCCATCCACTTTATACACATCATCAGTCTCATCCATATACACCCTGATCTTATCTGGACGGACACATTTCTAAAGGATCATTCCACCCACTCAATAATATTTCTTGCGTAAGGCCTATTCAAACCATTTTTAGTTAATAGTGGAACCCAAAAATTCCTATGTGTAAACCCCAAATCATCTTATGGGACTATGTGGGTTTTTATCCATTTATTCAAAAGAGGGTATGAAGGATGCCTTTTTGAGGTTCAATACTGACCAACGGTTAACCTTATTTTCTCCTCTTAGGGTTGTAAATTAATGATACAACTCTTATGGTGTCTAGATCATCCATCACGGTTTGATATATTACCTTTATGGGACACACCTAGAGAGTATTCCCTCATGGGGCGTTCTGATTCATCCATCAGTATACGTTTTGGGAATTCCTACCTAGTGATGCACGTTATTGATCCACCTCCACTGGGCGTTCTGATCAATCCACTCCATTTTCACAAGATGTTAAACTCATGAACTATTATAATACTACCTCATGTTAATGATTGAATTCATGAAGAAAATATAGAATGATATGAATTTGAAATAAGATACCCCATGATCGACATGGGATTCCTTAGGTTTTCTTCCAATGAGATTCCCTCTTATGTGGAAGAGAAAAGGTGACCAATTTTCCAGCATCCAAACATGCTAGTGATACCGAACATGAATACTATCTTGAATAAAGGTTGTTTCCATGTTAAGACCACTTGGAATGTATATAAATAGACAACATAATTAACTAGAATCATATAGATATGGAACCAAGAATGATTTTCGTAAACAAAACTTAAATATATAAGGGAGACCCAGACTAGGCGAAGAGATCTAAGGGGGAATCCAGGGATATAAGAACTAACATAGGATCATCCTGTTTCTATCAAGGATTAGAAATCATCATTGATAGTTATGAAATCCATTGGCATTTGGAATGCAGGAATTTGGGGCACAATTTGATGCCAACACGCATCCATATGTGTGATGGGGGCCCCAACTAATGTGTATGAAATAGACTACATTCTGATGTTTTGAGAATTATGTGTTCATTTTGATTTCATTCAGTGTGATAGACATTCCATCTGTATTTATGGGGTGGATAAGTATAGTTTTTAATTCTTTTTTGGACTAGTTCATGGTTGTGTTTCTCAATGACATCATTTCGTACTCCATATCTAATTAGGAACATAGAGAACTTGTATAGTTCATTTTTTCAGTTCATCACTATTATTAGAAATTAGAGAAGCTATTGGAGAGTGAGTTTAGAGGAGACTCTTCATTCATTTGGTTATGTGTGATGGGGTTCTACATGAACTTCACATCTATCCCTAAGTGGAACATCCTAGTATAAAAATGATGTATCTTTCTCTTCGAGGTTAGTTTTCATGTCCCATGTTTAATAATTAATTACTAATTTCTGTATTAATGATTAGTACTATTTAATTTGGAAACTAAAAATCACGTTCTTAGTGTATTTATCTAGAAATTATATAATACTTAATGGAAGTGGGATAATATTTCAATGGAATTGATGACCTACCAACCTTGAGATTAGATAGGATGTGGCCATAAATGGGTTATTGTAAACTATTTCAAAAAATCATCTCCCTTTATAGAAATCATAGAGTCATGCTTAATGTTATTTTACAAGGCAGTATTAGGATGAGGTGGTGAGGATTCATGGAGTCTTGAGGATGATAATATCTGATCATGATCCTCATTAATCATCTAGGGTTTCAAATGGTATTTAGAACGTTTTTCCCATAGTTGTCACCGAACACTAATTTTCATCCATAGAAATATGTTCATATAGATTAGACCATCTAGACACTTGAATGCATTTTTTGTGTATGTGTATAGGATTTTCGAGGTCCATGGGTGAGGAAACCAAAATTTTTTGAGTTTTCTTAACAAAATAGTATTCACTACACTAGTTGTATTACACCATTTTAATCATTGTATGAATGATTGTTCAATTTTCTATTCTACTAGACTGGGATCAAGTAATCAGTAATACTCATGTAGGAACATGTATAGAGCATGGAAAAATGGTACATGTAATTAATATGGGGATCAAAGAAGTAAAATATCATCATACGTCTTATACTAATTGTTGGAGGAGACCTATGAAGTTTGACATTAAAGATTATGTATTTTTTAAATGTGGATCTTCACAGTGGGTAATGACAGTGTTTTACTAGGAGTAATATTTATTCCTAATTTATTGGGACATATGAGGTATTGGTATGTTTTAGAGCCATTACATATCGGTTATCATTTCCATCAAAGAGTACCCAGATCAATGATGACATTCATGTGTCATTGTATTTCTACTATCTCCATGATGATTTTCACATCATCAATTTGAGTGATATTGAAATTGATGAATATGTGAAAATCAAGGAGTGGTCCATGGATACTGTGGAAATATAGGATGATTTTAATGGTCTTGTTATTCTTATTTTTTGTGTCTTATAGCAACAAGATGGATGAGAAAACGACTCACAAATTCATACTCCATAGCCTAGGTTGTTTAATTATTTATACTTCTTTTTATGTTTTTTTGATGTTTTATCCATTATATATGATGTAATATGGTTCTCTCTTTCATGATTGTCGGTTTATTTCCTTAATTCTGTTTGAGAGGTTTCACCTTGGGGATAATATTGTACAGTTTTTCACCTTCTCCATGTAAGTGAGGTGGTTATACTCCCTGGATGATGACATTATTGGGTGGTATAACATAAGTTGGTTTTTTAGATTATCATTTTTCTTTATTCTCTTAGGGATAATTTCATTATCAAGGATAAAAATCATTTGATAGGTATATTATAAGAGGTTTTAGATTTCAAAAGGACGACCATTTACATTTTTCTAGTGCTCAGTACCTCCAAGGAAGAGTATAGAGTTTTTTTAGAGGATATATACGTGATATATAGATTTATAATGTCACTAAACTGGTTTTTAGGGTGTGGTGCTTGTTGGGGCCACTCTGTGTATGAAGATTGTATTTGTTGTCAACAATTTTCAATGTTGGTCAAGATAAAGGACTCCAAAGTTAATGGAGATCGGCTAATGTGAGGATGTATGGAAAATTCTTATTAAATCATAGCATTGAATGTCATGATTTGGAAATTCTCCATGATGTAAATTCAAATAATTGTAGAGTTGATCATAAGTTTAAAGTATGTGTATCAAAGGTGATATGTTGTCTACAATAATGAATAAGGGTGGTAAATCAGATGATGCTTTGCTGATTTGTATTTCACAAATATCATAAGTTATGAGAACTTATGATGTAAGCCTTAGGAATGAAAAGGAAGTAAAGGTTCTACCAGTCATATATAGTTTTGATTGGAATTAAAGATGCTAGTGGAAGACAGGGACAGTTCAGTACATTCAATTGAAAATCATTGATGATGCTAAAGATGTTTGATCAAAGGATTTATATCTTGATAGTGGAGTTCATGATGAAATTTGAATAATGGTTATGCAATGAAGTGAATAGAATCATGAAAATGAATGGATGATCAGGAACTCGCACTAAAGAATGTTTTAAGGTAGCACTATTTTCCAGTATTATCCAAAATTTTGGGCCTTAAAAATAGGATATGAAGACATCGGTTTTTTGTAAATGATAGTGCATGAAATATCATGATTTTACATGAATTATAAGGGTTGTGTATGAAAAATTAGGTTTTTGTGCGAAAGATTGTTCATGCGCACAATATTGGATTGGATTTTTGTGCGCAAGCAGAGTTCGAAGACCAACATAGAAAAATATGGAAAAGGTATAGGCTACGTGAAATATTAGACAAAGTGTTAGAAAAATAAGGCTATAAAAAATATTGGGTTTTCATGAAATATGGAATGCAGTTCAGAATTTTGTGTGAAAATGGTGTTTTGAGATCAGAATGAAGAAAAATGAAAAAGGCAGGGAGTGTGGGAAAAATTAGGCAGAGTGCGTGAAAAAGTGGTTACATGAAAAATTGGTGTTACGTGTAATATGGAACATGGTGTGGAATTTTTTATGCAATTGGTGTATTGTGATTAGAACATTGAAAAATGACAAAGGCATGAAGTGCTTGAAAAATTATATGGTTTGGGAATAAAATGCTTTCACATCACAAAATGATTTTTCATGCAAGGGTCGATGATTCTTATAAATATGAGGTAACCCCCTTGCATTCTGGATACTGGACACATAAGGAAATATTGAGCTCTGGTGCATGAAAAAGAGGATTTACGTGGAAAAATAAGGGTTCACATAAAAAAGTTGGGTTGCATGTAAAAATTAGGTTGCGCTTAAAAAGGAAGTTTCACATAAAATTTTATGTACAAAAAGGGTATTTTTGTGTACAAGAAATGAATGTTTCATGCAATAAACCCAAAAGGTTGCGTGAAAAATTAGAGTCCCTCAGGCCTTTAAAAAGTTCTATGCACTCTTGAAGTGTCCTGTGAAGAGGGAGAAATGCACCCTCTGTGTGAAGAAGAAACCACAAACAAGCGACTAGTATTCTCAAAATCTCGCTGTGTTCATGAAGGAGATCCCATGAGAACAAAACTGGTGAATAATAACCCTTGTAGTGCTTCATGAAGACAGATCCAAGAATCATCTCTAGTTCTGTTAAGAAGAATAACACATCCTCTACGTGAAGAAGAAGAACCATGGAGGTCTTTGCATTCATGAAGGTGAACACTCTCATGTTGAATAATTTATATAAACCATTTTTAGGGGTGTTCTTTCTTGTGTGACATGGAGATAGATGTGAAACTAAACTCAAATATGAAAAAATAATGAATGATGTATACTGATAAACTCATGTGTTGGTATTGAGAATTAAAGAAAGATATTAAGATACTACAGTACTATTCCTTGTCATTCTGTGTCAAATATAAAGAAGAAAAGACGAAGAAGAGTTTACTGCAGTTGGTTTGGAACTGAAAGATAAAATGTGATGAAGAGAAGGTTTCTTTGCAACTAGTTTTTCATTAAAGAATCAAAAGAAGAAGAGTGTGTAGCTTACAGGTTTGATGTAATGAAAGAAGAGGTTGGTTACTTGCATGCTACTAATTATGTAACACAGAGAAAAAGAAGGTTGTGGAAGAACAATGTAACACTGTAGCATCCAACATGCCCCAATTGGTGGAAGATTCTTTTAGTGTTGAAAAATATTTTAACAGAGAGAAAGCATTCTTCATGGGCATTTTAAAGAACCAGCTATATGCTGTAAGAGACTCTCTACAATGGAAGTATGAATAACCAACAGGTGTAAGGGAATATCCAACATGTTTCATGTTGGATAAGGGTTATATCCCTTCCCCCTATAGGTGTAGGGATCCACAAAAACTATAATATTGTTTTCCTAGTCGATCCACTGTAACAACTTATCACATCATAGTGGATAATCCATGCACTGGTTATTCCCATGCATAGAAAGGACATATCTGATCTTTTTGAGTGGTGAACCTTGTAAAATATCATGTGCATATATTTACTAAATTCTATTATTGAATTCTATAGGGAAAGAAAATAAGAGAATGAAGATCCTAATGGGTCAAGAGGTACAAGGCTAGAAAGTAGGAATTGGTTTCAAAAGTCCCCAACATAGATTCCCCCTTCTCAGCATTAGGTATATCCCAAACTGGTCCTCTCAATTGGTATCAGAGGGATATTATCACTTATATTACATTATCTATGTTGAAGATATTCACTTTTGAAGAGTTGATATTCTTTCCTGGGTCAACAATGAAGTGCCTTTTTGATGAATATTTAGTTATCTATAAGAAGAATTCTATATCTACCAAAACCATGATTACTAGGAAAAAGAAGGAGAAGAGAAATTTGAAGAATAATTCCCTCTTATATAAAGAAGGGCGAGCATCTGGTTCCCCATATTTGGCTAACATTTAAGACACAGCAGACTTGGAATGTAATGAAAAGGTGGATCAGGTCCCCACCAAGAAGATGGAAAACCTTCCTACCTCAACTGATAATGATGTATGTGTTAGTACATTCGGAAATTATTCTCAAGAATAAAATTCTAGCACAAATGGTGATGATCAATCTATAACATCTCAAGAATTATCAGTTGATAGATTAATATCTATTATTCATGATATCCTTGAAGAAAGTGAATACCTTGTTTGTGGAGTATTTCAATGTATGCAGGAGGATGTCACCCAGCTAGCGGAAGAAAATGATGTTTTGGAGAAGGTCTTGCAAGCTGAAATTGTTGAATGTATAATGCTCTCCAGATAGGTTGGATAATTTGAAGCAACAAAGATGGAATTTGAAATAAGTTCCTCAAAATGGCTCAAAGAAGTTGGGGAGAAAGAGGGAGTCAATAAGTCTCTAGAAGATAATATCCATGCACATAAAGTTAAGCTGAAACTGATTACTAAAGTCAAAAAGTTATATTTGGATGAAATTTTTAAGAAAATCAAGGAATTTGACTTGTTGTTAGAAAACAATGTAAAAATGCATGAATATGAATTTTAATGATTAAATAAGGATTGTGAAGAGAATATGACTATGATTGAAGACCATAAAGTCATCCTCAATAAGAGTTGTCTAGAATTGAAATCTCAGTTGATCAATCTTGAGAAGACACATATTGAGTCTCCACAAAAGAAAGAAACAATAGTTTCTGGAACTCATTGTTATCTGGATGACTCGACTATAAAAATACCACCAAAATGTGATAAGTATACCATGGCATCACTCATTGATCTATCACAAGTAGTTGAGAATAAGGTTCCATCCATACTAACTTGTAAAACTGTTTGTGAAATTATTTCTATAAAAACTCCATGTTGGAAGAAAAATTATAAACAAGTATGGATGATGAAAAGTGAGGAGGTACCTATCCCTATAGATAGGGAGAATAAGATGAAGAATGTGGATTATTTATCCACATAGAATGTACAATATTCCAAAAATAATGTTAACAAACCATATAAATAAGATGGAATGTATTCTAGGTTTGTTGGTTAATGTTGTTGCAGTAATATATTTGGGAATTTTGCAATGGATTTTTGGTAAAATCCCTTAAATATGAAATCACAGAGATAGCCCATCTCAAGGGTGAGAAATCAATAGAAGAAGAAGAAATATCCACAAATCTAGAAGCATCTGTATACTGTAAATAAATTTAGAATGTTAGATAACAAATGTGATGTATGCCACAAGAGTGGTCACATGAATGATGAATGATCATTTAAATAGGTACCCAAAGATTATAATAATAGAAGATCATAGGAGCTGGCTATAAAATAAGAATCTTCCTTGGGAATTATTCAGAAGCATGTTGGAAAATAAAACACCCCAAGAAGAATCTAGGGAGGAATTTTGATAATTCCTTCGATTGTAAATCTTTGAAGTTGAAGGGTAGTGCATCCAAAATAACTACTAAGAAGGATAATAATTAGAATATTTCATGTATAAGATCCAATATTAATAACTCAAAAAGTAATGATATATTGGTTGTTTGGATAGAAGATTTAGAAAGAATGATAATGATGGAATATGCAAATGCTAAGGCTAGTGCTAGAAATAAAATTAAGATTACACATGAAGACAATGAAGTTCTGTGTATGAGGTACAATAAGGATGGTCACACTGTTAAAAGATGTTTTGAATTTACTCAATCCCAACAAGAGTTCCTCAAGAAGGTGAATGTTTCAACATGAGATTCCAGTACATTGAATTTCCTTCAAGAGAGAATCCTCACACACAAATAAATAGAAGATATACTAATAAACACACAATCATAGTCAGCATTGAAGATTAGTTGTGAAATTTTGAAGAATGGATCATTAAGGTTGAGAAAATCATATCAACCTTGTTGTTCACATTGATGGAGAATGGAGAATCCAACTTATTCCCTTAAATCTTTGTGTATTGTATTTTTTCTTATCATACATGGAGTTGAAGGTAAATATATATCTCAAAGGGGGAACTTTTTATTCAGGGGGAGAAGTGTTCACTTAAGGGGGACACACATTAAGAAGCTTATAGATTCATTATCTCAATCCGTATCAACATCAGTTGGTATAAAACTCAATTACTCAAGAGATTGATAGAAGATCATGTATTCGGAAAAGGTATGTTATTTATAAATCCCCTTTCTTTAATTACTCATAATAAATATCATTCTAAAAAGAGGGAGTAACAAAGTTAATCAGTGACATAAGAAGAGTGAATATTCCCCAAGGCCACTTATCCTACCAATTGCACGTTGATGTTTTTGACCCCTTTTTTGGAGAGAGTGCAGGAGTTTTAGGTTGATTATTTTATATCACACTTATTATCCTAATCCCAGAATGTATTTTGAAATCCCTATAAGACAAGTTTATTAGTTATTGTCTCATGAGGTGTCATGGTTTAGTGGCTAATAGAATGCTCTGTTGTCTAAATCAAGTCCTTTATTTCTACACCAAGCACTACTCAGGTAGACATAGAGTGAAATATTGATGGCACACTGCTAAAGTATAGACTGATACCCTCTATACCTTGAACTTTGTATTTCTTGTCAATAAGGGGGATGAAAAGTGAAATGAATTTTTTTAAAGTAAGGGGGAGAGAAATATTCTCATTTTGACATTGACAAATTCATTTGAGGAGAACATTAGTGTATTGACAACAAATACACATGGGAATATTGTTGGGATGACTTTGGTTAGGAATATTTTATTTTTGTCAACAATTGTCAATGAAAGTCATGATAAAGAAGGACTCCAAAATTAATGGAGATCATCTGATGTGAGGATTCTTTGATAATTTTTAGAAAATCATAGCATTAAATGTCATGCTTTGAAAATTCTCCATGAAGTAAATTCAGATGATTATTGAGCTGATCCTAACTTCGAAGCACTTGTATCAAATGTGATACATTGTCTACAACAATAAAGAATGGTGGTAAATTAAACGATACTTTTCTGATTTATATTTAACAAATATCAAGAGTTAGGAGAATTAATGGTGAATTCCTTATGATGGAATGGGGGAGTAACAATGCTACCATTCATATACAGTTATTATTGGAAGGAAATACGTTAGTGGAAGATAGGGAAGGATCAGCACTTTCCATTGAAAATATTTGACGATGCTATAGGTTTTTGATCAAAGGATATATATAACAATAGTGGAGTTTGTAATGAATGATTAATAATGATTATAGAATGAAGTGAAGAGAATCATGACAAAGGAATTAATGATTAGGAGGCAGCAAAAAAGCACATTTTAATGTGGCACTATTTTCCAGTGTTTTCCAAAATGTTGCACCTAGAAAATGGGAGATGGAGACATTAGTTTTTGTTAAATGATGGTGTGCGAAATAGAATGGTTTTGCGTGAAAGATTAGAGTTGTGCATGAAAAATCATGTTTGTGTGTTAAATATTGTTCATGCACGTAATATTGCCTAGGATTTTTCCGTGCAAGGGGAGTTCCAAGACTGACACAAAAAAATATGGAAAAGGCCTGGACTACATGAAATATTAGACAATATATACGAAAAATGAGGCTGCGTGAAAGACTAGTTTTGTGAACAATATGAAACACAATTTAGAAATTTGCACGCAAATGGTGTTTTGAGATTAGAATGACGAAAAATGGAAAATGCAAGGTGTTTGTGAAAAATTTGGAAGTGTGCATGAAAAATAGGTTGTGTGAAAGATTGGTTTTGCTTGAAATATGAAATGTGGTGTGTTATTTTGTGCACAATTGATGTATCATGATTAGAACACCACAAAATAAAAAATGTATGAAGTGTGCGAAATTCTATGGTTTGCGCGCAAATGGTTTGTGCATCGCATTAAGGTTTTTCATATAAGGGTCGACAATGCCTATAAATAAAAGGTGCCCCATTGCATTATAGAGGCTCCACACATAGAAAAATATCGAGCTCTAAGGTGTGTAAAAGAAGAGTTCCGCGTAAAAATAAGGGTGGGCGTAAAAAAGTGGGGTTGTGTTTAAAAATTAGGCTGCGTGTAAAATTTTACCCACCAAAAGTGGATTTTTATGAGAAATGAATGAAAATTGCACATAATAAACCCAAAAGGTTGTGAAAAATTAGAGTCTTATAGGAATTTAACATGTTCTATGCACTCTTGAAGTGTCTCATGAGTATGGTGAACCACACCCTCTGTTTGAAGAAGAAACCACAAACAAGCGACTGGTTTTCTCAAACCCTCACTGTGTTTTGTGAAGAAGATCCCATGAGTAGACAACCAGTGAATACTCACCCTTGTACTGCTTCACAAAAAAAGATCCATGAATAATTCCTGATTCGGTGAAGAAGATTCACACATCTTCTGCATAAAGAAGAAGAACTGTGGAGCTCTCTGCTAGCATGAAAGTGAACACTCTTTGGTAGCACGATTTATATATACCATTTGCTGGGTTTTTGTTTACTATGTGATGAAGAGATAAATGTGAAACTATACCTAGATATTAAAAAAGAAATAATGAAGTATACTGATACATTCATGTGTTTTTATTGAGAATTGAAGAAAGATATTAAGATACTGTAGTACTATTCCTTATTATTTAGTGTCAAAGAGGAATAAGAGAAGAAGAACAAGGGTTCATTGTAGTTGGTTTTGAACTGAAAGAGAAAGTGTGAAGAAGAGAATGTTTCATTGTAGCTAGTTTATCATTAAATAAGAAAAAGAATAAGAGTGTGCATCTTATAGGTTTTCTACAGAGAAAGAAGAGGTTGGTTACTTTCATGTTGCTACATAAGTAACAAGGATAAGAAGAAGGTTATGAGAGAAAGTTTTTTCACTATAACATCCAACAAGTCCCAATCGGTGGAAGATTCTTTTGGTGTTAAAAAATATTTTAGAAGATAGAAGACTTTCTTCAGAGGTAGTATAAAGAACCAGCTACAGGCTATAAGAAACTATCTACAATGGAAGTATGAAGAACCAGAAAGTGTAAGGGCATATCCTAATGGTTTCAAGTTAGATGAAGATTATCTCCCTTCCCCCTCAAATTGTATGGAGCCATACAGACTAGAGGATTGTTTTCCAAGGAAGTCAACTTTAACAACATATCAAATTATATTGGAGGATCCATGCACTGGTCATTCCCATGAATAGAAAGGACGTAGATGCTCATATTTAGTGGTGAACATTTTAAAAATTCCTTATGCATATTTTTACTGCTTTCTATTATTGTACATGATAGAGAAATGATAATAAGATAACCAAGATCCTAATAGGTCATGAGGTACATGGATATAAATTTGGAATTGGTTTCAAAAATCCACAATACTGATTCACACCCCCCTCTCAGTGTAATGTATATCCCAAACCAGTCCTTTCAGTTCTGGTCATTTTTCCATTGGGTACTCATAGGTTTGTCCCATAGTTCTAGGATGTTCCATAGTGAGTTAAATGGCCTAGCTAGGCATTATGTTGGTTGTGGAACTTGGATAGTCAACATGTTTAATACAAGTAGCTTGTAAATTCCCAGTAAAGGGTGTGTCTTCAGACATGGTGTATTGGGAGACCTCAATGTAAAACGAGGAGATTCAGCACAACACCCTATGGTCCTGTGAGTGGTGAGGAGAAAACGACATATCCATTTGTGTTATGCCATATTATCTTGTCCTGGAGGGAATCATATTAACCAACATGGATAGGACTATGTCATTTAATGGTCTATAAGTAGAGTCAAATTAGGTTTTTAAAACACATAAAAGTTTTTGAACCAAATGTTAGATATTTTGGTATCCTTTAACTAAGAAATACCATGGCCTAGTAGGTTTCCTTCCTGTCATGGAGAGGCCATTTAAATTTACTTGATAAATTGATGGGTCAAATTCCCTCATATTATATCTATTTTATGAGCTTTTAGTAACACTAGAAACCCCCAATTTTTTCTTTGATCATATCATTTCGGGATTTTAACCTTTTGGATCATAGAGAATTGATTACACTTGATTTATTTTAACATTCCCTCATCCATCTTTCTTTTATAATTCTTTTTCACTTGATGCTAATTTTTTTAAAACCCTCTATTTTAAGATTTTTTTGGATTAGTTTGGTGTGTCTTACTATGCTTATGTTCCATTGGTTTTCAAATCAATGTTAGTGGATTTTGGTCCCTTAGTTATTTCATTCTGAGAGTGTTTCTCTTTAAACTCACCATCAATGTAGGAGATTCATTTCATCCTTTACTTTATGTAGAATTTTTATTTTATCATTCTTTATCACATTTAGTTATAATATAATTAATCTTATTGAATATTAACTAAAATATAATGAATTTATTTTATCTACTGGTTATGGAGATATATTGTGCTTACGCCATGTTAAAGGTTTGAATCATTACATACAATATATCAGGCTTTTTACATGTTGATGTTTTTTATCATGTTTGTTATGATTCATTTTTTAAAGAATGTAAAAATAATAAATGCTCGTCGAATTAAATTGAGGAATGATAAATTTTTTCTATTCCTCCTTGTAATTGTTGGAATCAGAATTATGATTGAATCATTTTTAAATTTTTTTTAGTTCTTGACAGATGATATCATATGTTTTATATTGTTGTAATAATTGTTAAATGGATAAAATAGTTGAATATTATAATAAACATTATATTTTTTTTGAAAATTGTTTGGTGATGATTTATCTCATTTACTTATGAAGGTTGGATTCAATATCTATATTCCCTAGATTCATTATTATATTATTGTTTTTCTTTCAGGATTAATAGATTTATTTGGATGGGTATAATTTTAATGAGACATTATGCAGTCCTAAGATGGATGTTTTTTTTGTGATAAATGGGTGGGGGTGACTGGGGTTGTTGTAATAGTTACCAAAAGTGATAGAAGGGTTGATTGTGATATAAATAGAGGTATCAGGTTCTCCATAAGGATGATGGAGAAGGTCTAAGTTAGACATTCCCATTGTTTTTTGAAATAAATATTCCATTACTAGTTTTTTAATGAATTATTTTCCATGGGGCCCAACTATCCATGTTTATTTTTCATGCATTCCATTTTCCCAATGATTTCCATAGTTGTTTATGATTATACTATTCAACTATTATGTAGCTTAAGACATATCCTAGAGTACCTGTAATTATAGAATGGTAATTAATTTTAGAATATTTATCTCCTGGGGTTGGTAGATTGATGATTTAATCAAGATAATTGGTTGGTAATTATATAAGATAAAATGTTCAATGGAAATAATTAACTGTTTCACAAGTGTCCTTATATATTATAAAGTCATTAATAATGGATGTTGAGTGTCTTACAAAGAGATAACTAAAATTGGGGTTAAACATAGTTAGGTTTCCATAGTGTATTTTGTGATCTATATATTCCTTATGATTTGTGATTTTGCACACTACCCCAGTAATGTAAGAAGGGAAACTGATAACCAGTCGAATCTAGGGGTGTTTTCCCCCAACAACCATGTTGGAGAGGATAGATCGATGACCATCCCCTCTCACCCTCTCTTTTATCCGGATGGTATTACATACTGGTATACACATAAGTTATCTTTATGTATATGTGTGTAGATGTATATAGTGGCTTACATTTGTTTCATAGAAATATACCTATAGATATAATATCCAAATGATTATTATAGGTATATTGTGTATGGGTTGTGATGAATAGAGGTGTATTAAATGGCGTACATACTGTGGTGGCCACTATAAAACTAATATATTTCTATTTTGTTGTGGTGACGATGATTGTATTATATATAACAAGGGGTGAAGATTATTACATAGTTTCCTTTCATTCATTTGGATTATTTTATATTGATGGATCTGAAAGTGAAATGTTGTGGCGAGAGAGGAAAACCAATGCGGAAATTGTAGTGAGGTAACTTTAGTTATACTTATGTTGAATATTATATCATTCAATACGTGAAATATATAGTAAGAGATGAAAGGTGAGGTTGGGAAAATTTAATCCTAGATTACATGTTGAGTTATATTATTAATTATTCACATTAATTTTGTATGTTGTATTTTCATTTACATGAGAGTATCCATAGATAATCCTACTGTGTAAAAAAAATTTCTCACCCATATATTTTTAAATATTTTTTGTGACCCATAAGAGATGTTCATGGAATAGTTGGGGAATTACTAGATTGTGGAGTTCTTCATTAACATTTTGGACATCAAGGTCATTAATGATGATTTAATTGGTAGTAAAAGATCATATTTTAAGATGATTTATTGTATGGAATTGAATGCATGTATTGATACCATTTATTTATTCTGATTAGGAGTTGTTTGTTGTCTTAAATTATCTCATGTTTCTCATCTTTTTATCAGAGGGTAATGCCTCCCATTATGTGTGTTTCATAGTTATTTAATCAAAAGTGAAAACTCATAGCCTATTAGAGGCGGTATCCAAACATAATTATATATATTCCTTCATTATTGACCTAGGAGGGGTACCCTTGGTGGGAGGGGACCATGAAAATTTAACATAAACAAACTATGATATACTGTTGGAATAGAATTATTTATATATGATAATCATAACCAAGTAAATGGTTTTTTTGGTATAACTAAGAATAAACATATTATAAATTTAATTTATAATTATTCTCAATAATGTAATGAATAATAAAACATTAATTGGTCTTTAATGTGTTATAAATGATGATAAATTCATTTTTATGAGAGATATATATATATTTCTTAAATTTTTTTATGTGGGAAATGAGTTTTTTTAAGTTAATAGAATACATTTTTTATAAATTAAAATTTATTAACACTAATTTAATTGTATTCATTAAGAAACGATAGATAATAACATACTTTTATTCTTCATAAATTCATTTTATTCAAAAATTATTTTTATTACATTTTGTGCATATATATTAAATATAACTTATTCATAATTTAAAATTTAAATTTTGAAAAAACAACCAGCATTTTTGGATTCAACATATAAAAATCATCATAGACTAGTTGTTTTGTATTTTTTCTAAAGTATTGATTTTTCAATGAATATTAAAATATTAGTATTTTTGAAAAGCTGTTATTTTTTAAATAATGTATTTTAAATGTCCTTTTAAATTTTATATGGGAAATGAAAATATCGAACTTTCCCACATGAGGACTCCTACCAACATGAAGTAACATGTTTAATTTTAAATCACCTATTAAAAGGTATGGTTATAAAAATGTAATAAATAAATATATATATGAATTTTATAAAATAATTTTTATTCTTTAATGATATCATATTATCATCCTTCTCACTCTTCAATCCATTGGAAAATGATCATTTCACAAATGTGTATATGTGTTCTACCACATCCATGAAGCAATGTGACCGCTTTTTCTTAAAAAAATTCTATGGATAGATATAAAATTGTATTTACTATATAAACAAACAAATTATGTCACGATCAATATTATGGAGATTATGGGAAAGTGAAAACTTTGACCATGGTTATCTAACCAAATTTTTTTTGGGATTACGAACAGAACTTCCTCAAAAAATCCAACATTTACTTAGAAACATAATAGAAATTGGTAAATAATGAAATCAAATTAATAAACATAAGGGAATAAATTAAAAAAACATCTTCATCACCTATGGAATTAATAAAAAAATTTATTCAGGAATATAAAAGGTATATGTGGTGACTCAGGAGAATAGTTAATGTATTTATCATATCAATTTTATTTATTCGAGTCTTTGGCTAGATTAACCGATTTTTTAGGGTTTATAAATTAATATTTAGGTTTTTTATCATTAATTTACTAAAATTCATGTGTTTTACCAATTATTTTCCTATAATATCATTTAATTTTATTTTGATTCCAATTTTTCTATAGTCTGATTTGATTTTAGTAAAATATTTTTAGATGTTTTGAAATAATTCTCTATGATATCAATGTTCTTTAAAATGTATCCAAAATGATCTTCATTTTTCTTCAATGTTTTTTAAATCTAATTTCAATTTTTATTTTATTTTTCTGAATTTTTTGAGAATTAACATTTTTAATGTATTCTGTATGGTCCAATTTTGAATCTATTTAGAAATATGCAAGATAAGGTTTTTTAATGCTTACTACATGACCATTCATTCCCATTATCAAAGACTTTATTCATTATCAATAATACTATAAAATTTTATATGGGTTTTCAAAGTACTATTTTTTCCCATTCATGTAGAAATAATTTATTCAAATAGTTTCAAAGTAGAATGGATTTCTATCCTTTTTTATACGAAGCCCAAAACAACGTCTACAAATGGGTTAAATAGATTATCTTGTGAAATTTTATACTGTAAACTATTATTTTTCTGTGTTTTACTCATGATATAATTCTTGGAAATTGAATATGACAATTAGTGATCCTCAAATAGTGCTGATAATTGGTGGGGTTGATATAGATCTCAACTAAAATGGGTAAAGTAAAAGAGTTAAGGTTAATTTAGTTTCTCTAAAGGGATATGTAGTAATTAACTAGTATAGTTATTTATTTTTTGAATGTTCTTTTAAGGATGAATGTATGAATAATATACCAAAATTAAAAATTAGATTTCAATTATTTATATGGTTTTTAAAATAAATATTTTTATTTTACAATGTTAGAGAATAAAATCTTGATTAAAGTAATGTTTATTGTCCTCTAAATGTGAAAGGGTTTTTTATGGGTTATCTTGTTATCTTAAGTAACATTAATGATGATTATTTATTATTTATTATTGGTTGAAAGAAATATTATGGGATAATTTGGAATTGATGTTGGTCTCATGAGTATATAATTATTATTTTGAGATCAATTTTTATTATGAAAAATGAAAAACATCCTAATTGGTTTTTGGGAAATTTTGAAAGGGTTAAAATATTACTTTATTTTTAGAATCCTTAATAAGGTTTTTTTATTATCACATGTTTCATATGGTTTTTATTGTTGTTCATGATTTTAGGTATTATTTAATTGTCAATAGTGTCACTTCTTGAATGAGGAATAATATTCTTGAATAAAAATGAAATGTAAAAATATGAAACTATATTATCTAAAATAAATGTAAAAATTGTTGAAATATATACTACTTAATGTAATGGTTTTTCTTTTTCACTATAAATGTAAAACTAAATGAACCTAAAAAATTATGAAAGTGCATCCCTTATTATAAATCATGAAATTATAGGTTGATTACATTACATAGCATTATAGTTTACTTAAAAGTAATGGTTTGGATATCATGGGAGGTTAGAATATTGGTAGATGAGAAATAATAATAACATTTAGAACCCTTTATTGGATAGTATGATGGTTTGGGATACAATTATAAAAGTGTTAAATAAACATTAATTTTAATATGTTAAAGATATTTATAGTTGAATCAAAAGAGAAGAATAGAAAATGATATAGTTATAAATATCATGGATTTTTTTCTCTTCATAGTATGGTTAATTATAATTCTATTTTATATACAAACCCTAAATATTTATTTATTAAATGATTGGAACTACAAATGTGACACACGAGCATTAATTAAAAAAAATGTTTTCTTTTTAGAGAAATAATGGCACAATGATCATAACTTTATACAAGGATGAAAATAAATAATAAATTTAAATTTTTTTGAAATTAAATATTATGAAATAATTTTAATATTTTAATTAAAAATTTCAAAATTAACTTAAAATTTATTTTTGATATTTTTCCAAAATATATTATTTTAAGTGAATAGTGAAAGTACTGATTTTATAAAATCTATCACTTTTATGACACTATAATATAAGAATAAATTAAATCATTACCAAAAAAATTCTAGAAAAAATATTTTTTTAAAATTTAATATAATTAGTCTGAAAATAAAATATTGAACATAGATATATACACATAAATTTTATAAATATATGTATTTTTATGTACAAATAAAAATTGAACTTCATTCTATTACTATAATCAAGAATATAAAAGGATATTTATTTGATTTGGATATTAAAAAAGACTATTAATTTATCACAATACAATTAATCCCATTAAAACAAATATTATAAATTATGTTGTGGTGAAATATTTTTTATACTTAGAAATATTTTCCTAAAAATGTGTTTCATTGCATTTTGTGAAATTATATTAAAATTAATTTCCTCCACTTATACTAAATGAATATTATAAAATTAATTAATTATCTTAATTTAGAACAATTAATATCATGTAATATTTTCTACATAGTATTTTGTCCTAATGAAAAGTAACAATTGTAGATATTTATCACGTTGGTTAAGGGTAAAATAATTTTAAAGAGGTAAAAATAAAGGGTTTTGGATTCCTGATATCACATAAAATGTGCCAAAACCATCTTGGTTGGTTTTATTTAGAACATAATCATATTATATTTTATTATATGAAATGTTTACGTTACATACAAAAGAAAATGACTTTATATTATTAAAACATTTTAAGTAATTCCAAGTGTGTTTTTTCCCTCTCTTATAAAATATCGCCATTGATCCTATCTTATTCACACCTCTTATGCCACATATCATAACCAATACCTACCCAAATAATTTTCCAAAATTTCTCCCCACGACATAGATGCTTTGGTATAATCTAAGGACCAACCGTGACTTCTTTATATGTGAGATAAAGGTGGTTTTCTGAAGAAGTGGTAAACCTCTTATCAGTGTGTATTAATTTAATTTCCTAGACTAACTAATTAAAATATTCTACAAACATGATCATATAATAATTTTAGTATCATCCATATTCTAAAATTTTGTTCTTATGGTGTTATAACCCTTATTCATTACCATCACCTATCAATCGTATGTAAAATTAAAATCTCCCTCGTGTGTGCATAAGGCCAACTATCTCTATATAGTAGTGTAAATCATTTATTATCACCAAATTACATAGATGGTTATTAATATTGAACTAATAAATATGTATGATATTTATGAAATAATTATGATTTTGGAAATATGGTATATTTTTACCTTCTTAAACATAAACTCATTAGGAAATGATAACATTACTTGTGCGTATGTTTAGACTACCTGCTCCATTAAGCGATGTGATTAATTATTATTTTCATATATTGAAGGATAACTATAAATATTTATATAATTAGTATATATAATATTCATACCATCAATAATATTTTGGAAAATATGGAAACATGGGAAGTATGCATGTAATAAAACTTTAAAAGAAAAACATATATGAAAGGTGAAGCAGTTAACGCTCAGAAACAATGATTTTACACTATGAGAAAAATGGGCATTTGCGACGGGGAAAAATCTCGTCGCAAATAGTCCCGTTAAAAACTTATTTGCGACGGGTTGGCTTTCCCCGTCGCAAAAGGTCTGGCGCGCTTTCCACGCCAAATCGCGGGAAGGTTATATGCGACGGCCGGTAACCGCCCGTCGCAAATAACCGGCGGCGGTAAAAGGTATTTGCAACGGGACCCGTCGCAAATAACTATTTAACCATTGACTGTAATAAATGCGGGCTAAGGTATTTACGACGGTACCCGTCGCAAATACTACTATTTGCGACGGGTATCCCGTCGCAATTAGCAATGTCGCAGATAATCTAACCTATAAATACCTCCATCCGTTTTTTTTCATTCATTCTCAAAATCCATCTTCTACTTCTCTCAAAACTCTATATTTAGTGTTTAGCATTTCTTGAGTTTAATTTTTTTTTCTAGAGTTGATATTGAAGTTTTCAACAACGATCAGAGATCAACCTCAAATCAATTTTAAAGGTATTTATTTTCATTTTAATTTAATATTTATTTTAAAGTTTTTATTAGTTTCAATTATTCTTAATTAGTTGTAATTTAATTATGTTTACATTGTTTTGTTACTTAATAAATTTAAATTATTATTATTCATTGTTCATATTTAAATGGTAATTAGGAATAATTAGTAATAATTACAAATAATTAAGAATAAATATTAATAATTAGTAATAAATACCAATAATTAGGAATAATTAGTAATAATTAGTAATAATTAGTAATAATTACCAATAATTATAATAATTACCAATAATTAGTAAAAATTACCAATAATTGGTAATAATTACCAATAATTAGTAATAATTACCAATAATTAGTAATAATTACCAATAATTAGTAATAATTAGTAATAATTACCAACAATTACAAATAATTATTAATAATTAGTAATAATTACCAATAATTATCAATAATTAGTAATAACTACCAATAATTAGTAATAA
This sequence comes from Viscum album, assembly GCA_963277665.1. Taxonomy (NCBI): domain Eukaryota; kingdom Viridiplantae; phylum Streptophyta; class Magnoliopsida; order Santalales; family Viscaceae; genus Viscum; species Viscum album. Next base: position 177,818,469 of record OY728151.1, read on the forward strand.
TTAGCAATAATTAGTAATAATTACCAATAATTAGTAATAATTACCTATAATTACTAATAATTAGTAATAATTACCAATAATTACCCATAATTAGTAATAATTACCAATAATTACCCATAATTAGTAATAATTGGTAATAATTATCACTAATTATCAATAATTAGTAATAATTAGTAATAATTACCAATAATTAGTAATAATTAGTTATAATTCGTAATAATTAGTAATAATTACCAATAATTATCAATAATTAGTACTAATTACCAATAATTAGTAATAATTACCAATAATTATCCATAATTAGTAATAATTACCAATAATTACCAATAATTAGTAATAATTGGTAATAATTATCATTAATTATCAATAATTAGTAATAATTTGTAATAATTACCAATAATTAGTAATAATTAGTAATAATTCGTAATAATTAGTAATAATTAGAAATAATTACCAATAATTATCAATAATTAGTAATAATTACCAATAATTAGTAATAATTACCAATAATTAATAATAATTACCAATAATTTGTAATAATTAGTAATAATTCGTAATAATTCGTAATAATTTGTAATAATTAGTAATAATTACAAATAATTAGTAATAATTACCAATAATTAGTAATAATTACCAATAATTAGTAATAATTACCAATAATTAGTAATAATTACCAATAATTAGTAATAATTAACAATAATTAGTAATAATTTACAATAATTAGTAATAATTAACAATAATTAGTAATAATTAGTAATAATTACCAAAAATTAGTAATAATTAGTAATAATTGGTAATAATTACCAATAATTAGTAATAATTACCAATAATTACCAATAATTACCAATAATTAGTAATAATTAGTAATAATTAGTAATAATTAGTAATAATTAGTAATAATTAGGAATAATTACCAATAATTAGTAATAATTACCTATAATTAAAATTAATTACCCATAATTAGTAAAAATTAACAATAATTAGTAATAATTAACAATAATTAGTAATAATTACCAATAATTAATAATAATTACCAATAATTAGTAATAATTACCAATAATTAGTAATAATTAGTAATAATTACCAATAATTAGTAATAACTAGTAATAATTTGTAATAATTACCAATAATTAGTAATAATTACCAATAATTACCAATAATTACCCATAATTAGTAATAATTACCAATAATTAGTAATAATTAGTAATAATTACCCATAATTAGTAATAATTACCAATAACTACCAATAATTACCAATAATTAGTAATAATTACCAATAATTAGCAATAATTACCCATAATTAATAATAATTAACACTAATTAGTAATAATTAACAATAATTAGTAATAATTATCAATAATTAGTAATAATTACCAATAATTAGTAATAATTACTAATAATTAGTAATAATTAGTAATAATTACCAATAATTAGTAATAATGACCAATAATTTTTAATAATTACCAATAATTAGTAATAATGACCAATAATTACCAATAATTACCAATAATTAGTAATAATTACCAATAATTAGTAATAATTAGTAATAATTACCAATAATTAGTAATAATTTCCAATAATAAACAATAATTACCAATAATTAGTAATAATTACCAAGAATTAGAAAAAAATTACCCATAATTAGGAATAATTACCAATAATTATAAATAATTACCAATAATTTGTAATAATTACCAATAATTAGTAATAATTACCAATAATTACCAATAATTACCAATAATTAGTAATAATTACCAATAATTATTAATAATTAGTAATAATTACCAATAATTAGTAATAATTACCAATAATTAACAATAATTACCATTAATTAGTAATAATTACCAATAATTAGCAATAATTACCCATAATTAGGAATAATTAACAATAATTAGTAATAATTACCAATAATTAGTAATAATTACGAATAATTAGTAATAATTACCAATAATTAGTAATAATTAGTAATAATTACCAATAATTAGGAATAATTAGTAAATATTTGTAATAATTACCAATATTTACAAATAATTAGGAATAATTACCAAGAATTATGAGTAATTACCAATAATTTGGAATAATTACCAATAATTTGGAATAATTACCAATAATTTGGATTAATTACCAATAATTAAGAATAATTACCAATAATTAGGAATAATTACCAATTATTAGGAATAATTACATTATTACATTATCTGTATATTTTATTATTAATATTAAAATAATATAATTTTCTATATTATATACAATTCTCTTTTCATCTGTGTGTTTTTTGTCTCCACATGTAATATTGGCATTCTTTTTCAAAATTATCAACCAACTCGCCAATGGAGAGGTGAAAGTGATTGCAAATATTACATGTGGAGACAGAATGTTAAACACACAGATGAAAGGAGAATTGTATATAATATAGAAAATTATATTATTTTAATATTAATAATAAAATATACTAATAATGTAATAATGTTATTATTATATGATTAATATTTATGAAAAAATTATATTAGTATTATTAAAAAAAATCAATATAATATTAAAATTATCAATATTTGTAATAGGTTTTTCTTTATTCTAAACATATTCAATCCTTGCTTGAGTGTTTTTTCTAAAAAATTATTCAAAATCAGTAATGATTTTATATTTTATAGAAAAATATGGAACAACGAGGTCGTCAACAGTCATTATTAGATGACCGCATATGGATAAATCAACGTAGAAATCCAAATGGTTCTAGTTTAAATCCAGTATATATAGAGGGTGTGGAGACTTTTTTATCATTTGCGGCATCAAATCCAGAATTTGTTTCAGAAGGCAAAATAAAATGCCCTTATAGAAAATGTGCATTGAGAATGTTTGACATGTTTGACAAAGTGGGGGGACATATCTTGCGTGTTGGTTTTCAACCAGATTATGTTTTTTGGTATCAACACGGTGAATGTAGTTCCAGAGTAGTTGATACCAACTTGATTCTGGATCCATCCCGGTTTCAAGATTTAGTACATGATGTTGTAGGTTCATCTATTCAACATACAAAAACTCTGGCTTATATAGATTCAAATCCTGAGTTGGCACCGTCTGAATTTTATGAGTTATTGAGGTCTGCTGAGGATGCATTATATCCTTGATGCAAGATGAGAAAATTAGAAGCAGTTGCAAAATTTATGGCTATCAAATCAGATAACGGAATGCCAAACACCTATTTTGAACAGATATTTTATTTTCTTAAAACACTGTTACCCGAAGGAAATGTTTTGCCTGCAAATTACTATGAGAGTAAGAGGCTAGTTCGAAATTTGGGAATTACTTGTCAGAAGATTCATGCATGTTCAAATGACTGTATTTTATATTCTGGGGAAAATGAGTCATTGGATAGTTGTCCCACATGTGGGAAATTGAGATATAAAGAACGGAAACATGGGAAGTCTGGTTTGATTCCTGTAAAACAGTTGAGATATTTTCCGCTTACATCCAGACTTCAGCATTTATTCATGTATAAGAATAAAACGACAATGATGTCATGGCATAAAGAGAATATTTCAACTGATAAAAGCTTGAATCATCCATCCGATGGTGATTCATGGAAACATTTTGATAGAGTGCATCCATCCTTTGCTTTAGAAGATAGAAATGTTCTACTGGGCCCTTCCACTAATGGTTTTTGTCCGTTCGGATCTTATGGTAGTCAATATTCATGGTGGCCTATTTTTTTTAACTCTGTACAATTTACCTCCATGGATGTTGATGAAAGAGCCATATATCTTTTTGACTTTACTAATTCCAGGACATCCGAAGAAAAATATTGATGTTTATTTGAAACCATTGATTGATGAATTAAGTTTATTGTGGAGTACTAGGGTCATTACATATGATGTTGCTACGAAACAGAATTTCATACTGAGAGCAGCATTAATGTTGACAATTAGCGACTTCTCGGCTTATGGGATGTTATCTGGATGGAGTACACATGGTTATAAATCATGTCCTTACTGTATGAGAGAGAACAAAGCATTTATGCTCATTCATGGAAAGAAACCTTGTTATTTGGACTGTCATCGCAGATTTCTTCCAGATGGTCATCCTTTTCACAGAAACAGATCTCATTTCAGAAAAGGAACAATTGAAAGGGATGGACCTCCAAAAATGCTATCAGGCTCGTAGTTAAAATAAGTTTTATTTTCATTACCTCCCATCACTTTTGGTCCCACAATAAACCAACAGAAAATTTCTGGTTTTGGTAAAGAACACAATTGGATTAAACGTAGCGTATTTTGTGATTTGACATATTGGTCTGATTTGTTGGTCCGCCACATGTTGGATTTCATTCATATTGAGAAGAACTGTTTTGATAATTTGTTTTATATAATTTTGGATACGCCAGGAAAGAGCAAAGTCAATGTAAATGCACGTTTAGATCTTGCCCAAATTTGTAGGCGTCCATAACTGGAACTGTTTGAGAATGTCAGAACATAAAGGTTACTGAAACCAAAAGCAGTTTATACACTGTCTGAAGAAAACCGTTTATTATTTTGTCAGTGGATTGTAGATTTGAGACTTCTAGATGGCTGTGCTTCCAATTTGGGTAGATGTGTAAAGAATGGTCATATTACTGGATTAAAAAGTCATGATTGTCATATTATAATGGAAATACTTCTACCCATTGGATTAAGAGGTCTGTTGAATTCTGTGATTTGGGATTCCATAACAGACATGTCTCATTTTTTTCGGAAAATTTGTGTGGCTACAGCAGCTAATGATGCTCTATGAAAACTTGAAGAAGATGTTGTTGTAATTATATGTAAACTGGAAAAAATATTTCCGCCGTCTTTCTTTGACTCAATGGAACATTTGCTGTTACATTTTCCATATGAAGCCAAATGTGGAGGTCTAGTACAGTTTCAATGGATGTACCCATTTGAAATATGCATGCAAAAATTGGAATGAAAAGTACGTAATAAAGCATCTGTTGAAGGATCTATTGCAGAAGCTTATTTGCAAGAGGAAATATCTTTTTTCTGCTCCCATTATTTTGAATCTGAGTATCCTTCAAAACACAACTGAATGGGACGAAATGAGAGGAATATTGATGAAATCGACAATCAGTTATCTGTTTTCAACTAGCTAGAGCTTGGTTTTGGTGGAGTTTATGAACGATGGCTTTCAGATGATGAACATCACAGAGCTCATACGTATGTTCTGCTCAACTGTGAAGAGATGACATCATTTGTAATGTAAGTGTTTATATCACTTATTCTATCATTTATGTTACTGTAAATAACTTTGTTTTTTATAGGTTGTATGATAATCATATCAAGAAACAAATTCCACAAATTACAGCTGCTGCTCTCGAAGAACGCCGACAGAAAAATTTCTCTCAGTGGTTTCAAAAACAGGTAACATAAATTCTTTATCTTTTAGAAACTCATTCAGTGTATAGTTTACTATTTTGATAATTATTTCACAAATTTTCAGGTGTCTCGACATGCTGATAAAATTGAAAAACGTCTGTGTATATTGAGTAACCCACCTTCCAAACTTGTTAAAACTTATAATGCATATGTGGGGAATGGATTTCAATTTCACACACATGCATATGGGGAATCAAAAAAAATGAACAGTGGAGTTAACTTGAGAGGATCTCATCATTGAGAAAATGAAGTTGACTTTTATGGCATACTTGATGAAATCATTGAACTCTGTTATCTTGGACAACATTACATAACCATGTTCAAATGTCAGAGGTTGGATACAGAGAGAGGCGTGCGGGTTCATCTGACTCATGGAATCATCGATATTAAATGTAAAAGTGTTCTCGTAGTAAATGAACCATTCTTATTGGCTCAACAGGCACATCAAGTTTATTACGCAATGTACTGTGCTACATCAAGAGACTTCACTGATTGGTGGAGTGTAATAAAAATCAAAATTCGAGACAATCAGTTTAGTCAAAGTGAATGTGCTTTCACTGATGTGAAAATAATTGATGTTTTTCAAGAGAGTACTCAAAATCAATCTTTTTTAAAAAGAGACATGAGTATCGATGACAACACCCCACATTTTAGAGTCGGTGATGACGATGATGTTAATGATGTCATATATGAATTTGAAATGGTAAGAGATGAAGCAACTGGAACTCGAATGGATATAGATGATGTTGAGGAGCAATATGAAGATGACATTGACATATATGAAGATGATGATGAAGATGAACACTGATATAATTTTATGTTAGTTATATATAATCATAATATATATATATATGTGTATATATAATAGTAATTATCAATGATTTTCTAACAACATTAACATTTTCTGTTTCATATGGACGACGACACATTTCGTGAGTTGGCGGATGCTGACATGCCTTTCAATACGGATGAGTTGCTGGCAGATGACCCTCAGCCTGCAGGCGCTCCAGGGAGTACGCGGAGGGGGTGCGGTCTTGCACGATTAATGATTCCTGACCCCAACCCTGAGCGACGTCCACGTCTTGGGTTTGATCCACGCACACGGAGGTGTGATAACCTGTCGATTTGACTACGATTTCAATAATCAATTCACATAATAAATGTTAATTATTTTTACAGTTTTCCGCATATAGCAGTCGGACAGGGCAGCGCTATTTTGCGCAACTATTTCTCTCATCCATGGACCACATGGGAGCAGATTTCCATTGATGCGCAGCAGGCCATGTTTGTCCATTGGTTGGTACATACGTAAATAAATAATTTTTATTTTGAAAATTATTTCATTTCTAACTTCATATTTTGATTTATTTTTAGGTTTTATGGTATCCGATCGAGGATACCATGCGTGACGCCATCCACGAGGCATGGGAGGTGGCCATGCGTGATCGATTTCGTCAGATTTTGCACAATTTAAGGAATGCTTCCATGAAGAAAGAAGTAGTGTCAGATTTTGACGAGTCATGTAGAGCACACCGACCAGAGTACATTTCATCCCATGTATGGGATAGATTATGTGTGCACTTGTTGAGTGGTGCCTTTCAGAGGAGATCATCGGTGGGGAGGCAGAATCGGGGGAGATAGGAGGTTACTCATCGAGCTGGGAGTCGTTCTTTCAGTACTCATAGATAGCATCTGGTACGGACATTATTTATAAATATTTTATATAACTATAAATATTAACAGTTTATTTTTTATTCTTATAGGTTGTCGAGCACCCCGATATTATGGAGTACGACGTATATCAGAGGATGTATAGTGATACTGCTACTGGGGAGCTCAAAGGTGATCGTCGGCATCACATCGTGGTCAGTATTATTTGTTTTCAAGTTTAAAAATTAACTGCATATAATATATTCACAATTTTAATTTTAAATTGCAACTACATGAGTCATATGAGGCCGCAGCGTCACAGACCCGACCTGAGAGTCAGGCCGCGTCATCAGATCAGACCAATGGCTGTCATTTTGATGAGGCGGCATGGAAGCAGGCCACCCAGTATGCCTTCGAGAAGGGCCGGGTAGTTGGTATCAGTTCTCGACTGACTCCCAGAGATTATTATGGCAGTGCTGCGATGTCGGCATCCAGCTCGAGAGGAGCTCGTGCATCTTCTTCTGCTACACAGTATGAGGATCAGTTGCGATTTCAGACTGCACTGATAGAGAGTCTCCGACAGGAGCAGGAGCAGATGCGTCAGCAGCATGAGGAGGAGCACCGACGCCAGCAGCAGCTGTACGAGGAGCAGACGAGTCGGTGGCAGCAGCAGCATCAGGAGCAGATGGAGTACATACGCCGACTCACTCATGCTTTAGGGATGGTGTTTCCTCCACCACCATCTGCAGATCTCCCCTCCCCCCCTCCTTCAGATTAGAGTTTGTTTTTATATTATAAAATTTGTTAAATCAAAATATGATTTTTTTTCTATTCGTAGTTTCTGTCTCATTATAAAATATTAATAATATTGTATTTTGAAATAAAAATATTAATATGAATAGTATTATTATTTATATTTCATAATATTAAGTTTTATATATATATTAAATTTTTATAATATTATAATATAATTATATTTTTTTGTAATATTTGAATTATTTTAATATTTGAATGTAAAATAATTCTATTATTTTTATATTAATTCAAATAACTTATTAATATTTTTTTTATTTATGAATTATAATTCTAATATTATTATATTAATTAAATCATTTATTAATATTCTATTATTTTTTATTTTTGAATTATAATTCTATTATTATTATATTAATTAAAATAATTTATTAATAATTTATTATTTTTATTTGTGAATTATAATTCTATTATTATATTAATTAAAATCATTTATTATTATTATTTTGTTTTTTATTTTTGAATTATAATTGGATTATTATTATATTAATTAAAATAAATTATTAATAAATTATTATTTTTATTTTTTTAGTATTTGAGACGGGATACTATGCCCGTCACAAATTGTATTATTATTATATGCATTAAAATAATTTATTAATAGTTTTTTATTTTTTTTTTAAAAGTATTTGCGAGGGGTCCCGTCGCAAATACTATTTGCGACGGGCCCAATCGCAATTACTATTTAAAAAGTTTTTTACAAACATACAGAGTACTATTTACGACGGGGAGAATCCCCATCGCAAAAAAATTCTTTAGCGATGGGCCCGTCACAAATAAATGTTGTTGCGACGCCATTTTCAGCAACGAGCCATTTGCGACGGGATCCCGTCGCAAATAGCCCGTCACAAATACTTGTTATTCTAGTAGTGTTAATTGAGGATTATTAATAAAAGGCTATTGTAATTTTATAACATGATAATATATGATATTATATGTATATATATGTTTTTATATAAATATAATAAACTTAGAGGTTTTATATATACATATAGTAGAACTTGTGAATTATTTCAAACCTACGGTAAGGGTATATTTAATAATCGCATCCCTATTCATTGTAATTTATGTTTATGTTTTCATTGGGTAAATTATATGATATTTATATCATCAAACCAATATATATTCTTGTCCTCTGGTTATTTTTTGATATTAAATGTTCTTTTATTTTTCCCTCTCCAATTACTCAAATGATTTATAAATGTCTTTATAGAAAACTAAATTTGTTTTTTCTATTCAGGTACGAGTCTTTTTTTATATGCCCATATTTTTTAAAATATTAATAAAAATAGTTTTTTATTATAAAATATTCTAATAACATAATGTTTATCTATGTGTGAATTTATATAAGAGGTTTTAAAATGAATATTTTATTCATTTTCTAAGTGATACACTTTTTATCTAATGTTTGAGTGAAATGTTTGTTCGAACACAAACCATAAAATCATCATTTTTCTATTATGAAAATTATTTTCCTAGAATCTTACTTTATATGTTTGATTTGTTCTATTAATACAAATTTTTTCATAATATTATGGAAATTATTTGACATCAAACAATTAATTTAAAAATGTAAAAGGGTATTTTCTTCATGAAATGTTGGCTGATATTTTAAAAGTATTTTTCATCTCAGTTAACATCATATTTTACACAATATTATATATTAGTGATATAATTTAATGATATCATACAACATGTTTTTATTGATTTCTTATGTTCATTTTTTTCTAGGGAATTTTTTGAAATTTTATATGTTATTCTTCTAATATATGTACTTATTTATTTTTAGAGGTATGATGATTATGTTGAATTATTTATTCATATAATGATTTTATAGGACATATTTAGTGAGGAGTGGGACCAGAATTACGTAGAACCTCTATGCATTAGTAGGCATAATGAGACAAAACATGTTGGGTATTTGTCATAAACCTTACAAAGTTATATATGATTTATTTTTATGATTCCAAAATGGCATGTTTAATTTGTCCATCATTATGCATTCCAATGTTATAAAATAAGTTATTTTAATCCATGTGATTACTAAAATAGATATTATTTCCATGTATAAGTTTCAAAATGTAATTATTGGATTGTCAATTATTCCTACCATTTTATTCTTCCCACATTTATTATATGACAAATTATACTTTATGTATTCTTTTATTGAGCATCAGATCTCACCCCTTAATTTTGTTTATATTCCCCAATATGATAGGAAGTTCAATATGATTGATATTAATGGGTATTCTAGGAGGAATAATAGTTTTTTAAATAAAATAGTACTTATATATTATATTTTCAAATGTAACATAGTATACAATAATGTATATAGTTTTTCAAGTCTACTAAACTATTTGAGCCCACTAGATGTTATTGTATGGATCTTGTTTCAATGAAATAACGTAACCACCAGTTCTATAATTCTAGGTTCTAGGATTTTACAATGAGTATCTAATGCATGTTTTTTATATACCTTAGAAACTACATTTATGAACACATAGATTAGAGAACAAAATCCTATAGCATTCTCTAACAATAACTCTATGTATAAGATAATATAATAATGTTTTTTATGATGTATAGAATTTTTGGTTTTCTAGAAAATAAATAAATGTTTGTATAATGATAACTTGTCTCAGTTATAGGAAAGATTCACATTGGGGAAACAACTTTAAAAGTGTTGTATTGTGTATTAATTCTATCACCACTAGTTCACGATGAGGGGTCCTATGTCTACACACCTAGATAGAATCTCACAAGGTATATTATTTTGTTCATTCACTTGCTTATTAAAAAACATTATGATTATTTCAAAATACTATTATAATTTAAAGATATTCCTAATGTTTCTAAGATTATTATTAAGTGATTAGAAAGTCATTAATTTTTTATTTTTTTTAAGTGTATCACCATGTTCTAAATTATACAATTTGATTTAAAATTTATTATGTTGTGATTTTATCTAGGGTATTCCTTTGATTATTAATTGTTAAAAGTGGAAGAAATTGGAACCATATAAATAATCTCATCCAATGTAGTAACATTAACTAAGAGGAGGTCAATGAGTTCAACGATGATGGTATAAGAACATATCAGATCATGGATATATTGGGGTAGTTGACTTATTTTTTGAACAATACTATTTATCATATGAATCATACATCTGATCATCAATGTGATGTAACAATTTTAGATGATTTTATGCGATAATAGACTTTATGTAAGAGTTGACCCCAATTACCCAGATCTGGTGCATTATTTTAATACATTAACATGATTACAAGAAATTGTCCTGAAGGAATGATCAGTTTTGCAGTCTTAGAGAATATATTACATATATGAACGTTACATTACAATTTATAAAATAAAACACAACATAAATAATCTTTTGAGAGTAAAATTATTTCCCTAGCTTAACCCTTTATATCTATAATAATACACTTCCTCGCATCCTGGGAAAAATTAAAAATAACAAAGGGGTGAGCACATATGCTCATTAAGGATTCCAATATAGTAGAAAGTATAATAAATAAGCATAAACATTTAAGTCAATGTATATTAATAAAACACAATCCTTTTAAACATAAACATCAGTATAGTATAGAAAATATAAATCTATTAATTCTTTTTACTTAGTCACATGGATATTTTACTAGTTGAATAATCACATATAATATCAATAGCTAATCTCATAATGACGGAATGCATATTGATGGACATAATAAACAAAGAGTCAAGGCCCCATTCAAAGACAAAAAATAGATATTTTATTAAGGTTTGTTCTAAGACACTAGTTTGTCTGTAGAGACCCAATGATGCATTAAGGAGCTATAGTGGGCTCCACCCATCACCTACTAAGTCCATCACATTCCTCTTATGAATAGTTTCAAGCATAACATAAACATTAGTATTAAAATTATCATACGAAATTTTAATTCCTTAACCATAAACCATGAATGGTATAAAAATAGAACATCTACAGTAACAAATATCATAACTCTTTCAATAAAATATGGAAGAGTTTATTATTCTAAATCAACCATCAATCAATAATAATATCTAATAAATATTGTCGACATAGTTAAAAATAATCAATAAAAATCTTTGAGAGATATACCCATTTTTAATATATCATTTAACAGTTACAAAATTTATAAAGGAATCCATTGAAAAGCTATTTTTTAATCAAAATGTCTCATACCACTTTGAAACATTTTAAAGAAATTAACACTTTAAAACAATCATGTCTATGAAAATAAATCCTAAAAATCATTTGGAAAACATAGAAATTAATAACTAGATTTAAAAAATAAATATTTAAAACCATTTAAAATGATGATTTAATTGAAGAGTCCCTTACATAAAAAAATAAATTATTTCTTTTTAAAAAATATTAATGAAACATGGACATAGATGATAAATATTTCCCAGTAGATTCTTACAGTTAAACAATCTCAGCTAATAATGATATTGAAGAAATAACTCTTACCGTGTACTTTTATTTGGTCGAGGGTATGTTTATCCTCATGTATAATGAACATAGTGTGTTATTAAATAATAACAAAACCATATTTATATTAATGATATCATACTTGATTCATTTATGGCTTTATACTATCCATTTAATAATAATTTCTATATTAAAATAATATTTTGGGTAATAATAACTTTCTCTACTTTATAGGTTTTATATTGTTATTCTTAATTGTATCACTTATATAATGATTTAATGGATTCCTGAATATAAATAATTATTTATGTATCAAATATATTCAGAATAAAAATATGTATAATAGATAGATATATTTAATGGAAAACACCATTTATGGAGACTGTAGGCCATACGTACGCATAAACGTTGTTTCCGTTATCACATCGTATTGAACAGACGTAAGTCAATAATATATATGTAAATATATATATGTATATATATATATATCATATAGTATTATTATGTCACATATTATATACTTATTAATGTTATATATTTTTATTGTCATTGTTGAATGGTGAACGCGGAAATGAATCCCATCATGTCGTGGAGACGGTAAGCCGTACGTACGCACGAGCGACGATATCATTATATTGATAGTGAAATAATATGTAATTGGATGGTATATTTTATATACATAATAAAAAATATGGTATATTTATTATTTACATCAACTATACTAATTATTATACCCATCTATATAATGAAGTGTTGAAAAACAAACTACACCACGACGTGGAGATGGTAACCCGTATGTACACTCGTATGGTGACTTTTTCATTAATAGGATGGATATAAAAATTAATATGGTTTTAACATATTTATAATAACATATAATTATTTATAAGATACTAGATTTATTATTTTATTATGGAAAAATAATAGAATGTGAAAGTGTAAGAAGAAAAGAACTTTGAAAGAGGTGATGAAGTAATGACCTCTTCTTCGGGTTATTCCTTTTGATTTTATAAAAAGGAATCCTTAGATTGGATTATGATCAAAGTAAAGCTGATAGGTTTATTTGAGGGTATTTGGGAGGATATTTGAGATGGGGTTGCCCGTGATAAATAGATTTGGAGGTGTGATTTTGACTGAAGGTAATGTACCCTTTTATAAGAGTGGTGAGGGTCATATTAGGAAAAGCCTGAAATATTATTTTATTATAATAGAATTTTTTGGTATATAATGGTTCTAAATTGATTTATTTCAAGGATATGGTGGTAATGGGTATAAATACTTTCAAAAAATAGTTTTTAGAAATGTTTACATCAACATATTAATATAATCTTTTAGATTTAACTCTTAGTTAAATTGTTTAACCTTTATAATGTCTTCTTGTGTTTTTATATAACATGATTAATAAACATAATATAAAATGACAAGAGAACCTCAGTTGGTTCATTAATGACATATTTATAATTATATAAGTCCTTTTTCTGACCATTATATTTTTTGGAATATTATATCATTTAATAATATTTTATTTGTTTTAAAAACATATTTATGTCAATTTTGACACTATTTAGTATTTTGTTTTATTAAAAGTAAAAAAATTTGATTACTTAGGAAAACAATACATTAAATCTTTCCTAAAATTCCATATTAACCTATAAAATTAATGGAATTCCCCAAAAGTCTCAATTTACATTTATTTTGTTATTTATAATATCACTTATTTTAATACTTCATTAATACGGTAATTACTCCATCGTCATTGTGTCTTAAATAATTTTAATTATTTAAAGTCTAAAAAAATATAAATAAAATAACAAGATATAAGAAATATTTTTATATTTATAGTTAATATTTATAGTTGAATTTATCTTATGTATAACCCTATAATAAAAATAGTTTAGTAATTAAAAGTTGAATTTAAGTCTTTTAACACCTCTTTTAATAAAATAATAATAAATTTCAAAATATAATCTAAATGGAACAAAAGGATCATATTTTTTATAAGGTTTATTTTGGTATAAATAAGTTTTCTAATATAATTAGGGACAGTTTTAGGGTAATTATAATATTATTTTTACCATTAATTACCGTATTTACTTTTAAATGTGGTAAATAATATTCAAAATTTACTATTAATCAAAAGAAATTCATCCTATTGAACCAATTTTTACAAACTTATGTCAACTGAGTTTCTAGGAATTTTTAAATTTAATTAACAGAAGTGATAAAATTATATTTTTTGTAAATTTGATAATGTGCATAGAAGGTAGGTAAATGATGTTAAAAAAATTCAATAAAATTTTATATATCCAATATTATTATAAAAGGACTATAATGAATTAAATTTGACTAATATAGGTATTATTTATCTATTTTTACTTTAAAATAAATTTATGTAAAAATAATAATTATTTAAAAAAAAGTTGGTTTTAAATAATAACACAGTGTTTTTCAATATTCATAATAAAGTTAATGTTTTCAGAAGAATACCAAAAATTCATCCAAAGATAATTTTTATATTCCAAATTCAAAAATGATCTATATTTTAAAAAATTAAACTCACATGACTTTCATTAATTAATTTAAAATTAATTCCCAGTATTAAAACCAAAAAGCAGGTTTTTAATAAGTAAAAACTATCAAAAGATTGACATGTGTTTATGTACAATTTAAATGTGAAATTAAATACAATGAACTACATTATAATCAATGATAAAAATATAATTTAATTATCCTTTATAACATCTCAAATACATAATTTAACACTATAAATTATTTTGATTAAAAATGTTGTATTCAATTATAATTTAGTATTATGACAATTCATCAAAATGAGAATGTTATCAGAAAAGTACCAAAATTTATTTAAACTAAATTTTTATGTTTTTATTATATAGAAGAATTTAATTTCAATATATTTAATATATAAAATTACATAATATTGGATTAAAAAGGGTTCTGCATTAAAAGGAAGTAAAATTACATTTTTTAAAAAATACAACTTTTTATCAAAAAAATGAATTTGTTCTTATATTATGTCGACGAAACACATAATATGGATTATAAAATTATATTTATTATATAAAATTCAAAATGAAGTTAATACTAATCATAAAATATTTTTAATGGCTATTTTTTTAAGTAGTGGTGCGCTTGAACTTGGTGTTGTGTGTAGTGCAAGATATTGAATTAAATTGAAGAGATAACTTACTATGAAATCATGGGGTGTTACTATAAGTCCCCAGCCTTTAACCTTACTTAATCATGAGTTATTCAAGAATTCACATTGAGGATATTTTCAGGTTTAGAGTTTTAGAGAACTAGGTCATAAAATCATGCATTACATTCCACATTTAAACAAGGTGGTAACAACAAAGACAATATTCATTTTTTTCCATCAAAGGAAACTTATCTTAAATAAATAATGGATTCTTTCTTGACACTTCCTTGACACTATCATCACATCATTTAACATTCCCTTGAACTGTGAAAAAAATTTCAAAAACTTGGGATGAGCAGAAAAATCTCAGTAAGGGTTATAAAATAAGGAAAGGAAACATTAACCCATAAATAAATACAAATCAATGAAACCAAAACCTTTCATTCATAACATACCTTACGGAATCATAAGATTTATGAGTAACACACAGAAATCAGAAATCATAGAGGTAACTTATAGAATCCATATCAAACATTCATTGTAGCTATCACAGCTACATAGGGAGTCACATATATAATACCCATCATAGTATATTCCATCTCTTAGGAGAAACATTAATGTTTACCTTCGTCTTGTTACCCAATGCATTGGAGAGCTATCTCGGGCTCACCCACCCTGGGTTTATCACGGAACCACACGTATACATAACAATGGCCAAGAACCATAACATAATCATAAAACATAACTTAAGCATAAAATAAATATAACATTCCCACATTGAAATAATAATATAACATTTTAAGATATCGAAATAATGAATCCATTCTAAAAACCATTTTCAAAACCATTTACAACATTTAATAAAGAGATTTTTGAATCAAAGTGTCTCATACCAAAATGATGCTTTTAAAATTTTAAACCATTAATATCCATATAAATAAATCCATAAAACCATTTTGAAAACATGGATATTAATAAGAACTATTTATAAGAATAAATCATTAAAACATTTAAAACAATATTTTAGTTAAAGATATTTTAACAAAATGAGAGACACTTGAATACAAGTAATTGAGGAATAACATTTAATCAGAACTTTATAATATCATAAGAATAAAGGTATTCATGATATAATTTTCCAAAGGACATTATATACACCATATAAGAGTGAATTGATGCATAACAACAATGAAGTCTCAATAGAAATGTAAAATGAGATGAAATCCCTTATAAAGAAGGTATCCTTAAATTATGGATAAATGAATCTCATTATTATGTTTGAAAAATATAAATACACCCAATATAAGTGTATATTAACTGTAAAACAATCATAGGTCATTCACACATATTCATTGGATGACATATTCAATAACTACAAGTTGAACCCAAAGAAATCAAAATTGGGTTAAGAAGTTCCCTTGTAAAAATTCGACAGCCTAATAGCATCACATTAAAGTTCAGAAAATGAGTTGATGAGAAAAAAGAGAGTATATCATCACATGGAAATAAATTTTACATTAATAAAGATATATAGGATCATATCCCAACAAAATAATATGTAAATTAAAAGACATAACAAAAGAAGTCTTTTAAAAAGATGAGGGTGAAAGGTTCCTTTACCGATTTGGGTAACTTCTGAAACGTACACCCATGAAAGAAGGACTATAAAACATTGATGTAAATACCCATAAACAAAATTATATTACAAAAAGCATAGAATAATGTGAAGTACATACACCACTCAATATAAATGGTGGCAAATGTAGCACACTTCTAACAGGAATAAAAGTGAGATGAAAAACCCCTTACGAAAACTCAGTAGCCTAACAACGCCACTTAAAACTTCCAAAAAATGGATTTATGAGACCAAATATGGTCTCTCATAATATTAACATAAATATTAAAGTATGGGAAATATAAATTAACATCCCTAAACATAAGAAATGAGAGCATAAAAGAAATGACATAAAAGAGAGTACTTAAAAAGAAAGAGAGAGGTATGATCCCTTACCTCATGTCCGATTTGACTCGACCATTCTTTAATCTTCTGAATAATAAACTAGAGTTAATATATACTTGATTAATAACCTTTTTTAAGTTCATTATTCCTTTTATATCACTTATTACCATGTTATGAATATTATGTAATTATTTATGTTAATAACGGTCGTTTTGTCGATCATTGGTACTTGAGTCAAAAATAAAATTCTTATAATTACAACTTGTTCATGTGGTAAAATATCTCTTATATCCAGAATTATATTCATGATTTAGATATAATATATATCATATATATCCAGTATATACATTCATTTATAATATTACATAATATTTAGAGGTAAGAAATGAAATGCACTGTTCATGGAGACGGTAAGACGTACGTACGCATGAACGCTACTTTCATTTCTATTTCGTATTTATTGGAATGAAATAATAATAATATAAAGTTATATTATAATTCCAATATAACATCATATATATTATCATTAACTCCATCCTTTATACATCCCAAATATGGCATTAACGAATCAAATCACTTTGAGGTGGCGGTAGTCCGCACATCCTAAAATGAAGATATCGCGTTTACCCATAATTGAAACCATAAAGATGTCCCATAAATGAAAAATATAGAATATGATGGAAAAAATAAACATAATATAAATAATATATAAATATAGTGACATCTTAATGGCCACCATGAAAGGTTTTAGAATAAATATTGAACAATCATCCATTCGTGAGGCAGAAATTCACCATCCGCAGAAACAATATGTTCTTTAACCATTAGATGGAGGTGTGTTTTAGTGTAGCTCGAATCCTTATCATAAAAACATCCTTGTATATTTATGATACTGGTTTTGTTATAAAATAAAGGAATAGAAAGATTTTATGTGGTTGGATAAGAAAAAAAACAAAAGAACATAAGAGAAAGTATTGCCTTTAAATCGGGTAACTCCTCTTGGTTTGAACTAAAAGGGTTTCTGGAAGAGAATTCTGCCTAAGGTAAGGATTATATAATGAAGAGATTGATTTGGAGAGATGAAATGAGTAGATTTTGGCTGATCCAATGGCTTTAAAGGTGTGGGTAAGGTGGTAGAGGTGGGGACCTTTTATAAGAGGGAGGAGGGGTACTCTTCGAATGTCATGACATGTTACTTTATTTTAAAAAGAGTTTCAGATTTTAAAGGTCCCACAATGATATATTTCAGGGATAAGGTGATAATGGTTCTAAAACCACCCATAAAATATGTTTTTGACAAGTTTATGTCTTAGATTTTACATTATATTTTCATTTTATTTAAATCTCTCATTAATGAGATAATCACTGCATCATCATTGTGTCATAAATAATATTATTTATTTGATATCTAAAAATTATAAAAAAATTACCATGTTGTAGGAAATAATTTTAGCTTTCCAATTACTATTTATAGTCTATGATATCGTTTATGTAGGCAAAATTAAAATTGGTTTACATAAGAGTTAAATACATTGGTTACATTTTACTTCAAAAAAATTATATGATAAAAGGACACTATCACACTAAAGTGATTCCATGGGGTCCCAAGGTTGGAACAAGTAATCCCATGGTTGGCCATGATACCAATAGTAGCATTAACACACATGTTTTGGTCATTTTATATTTTTATGAAATTATTTAATTACCCTTAACTACTCGGTTACTAATTAAACACGATAATTAAAGATAATTACCATCATTACTATTCATAATGTCCAAAAACAAAAGAGTCTTAGTTGCATAATTTGGAAATTATGATTCCAAATATGGAATCCATTTTTTCAAATTCCAAACCTAGAAAATTTAGTAATTAATTTAAAATAATTCCCATTGTCAAAACCAAATATGGGTTTTTAAGATGTAAAATACATCAAATTATTGATTTGTTTTTACATCCAATTTCAAAGTAAAATTACAACCAATGACCAAAATTGTATTAAATGATAAAAAAAATAATTATATTACACCTTACAACCAATTAAAATAACAATATAACTTTATAAGTAATTGGATGAAAAGGCAGTTTTTAATTAAAATGTAGTATTTTTCACTATTCATTGAAAATGAACATTTGTCAGAAATATACCAGATATTCACCCTAAGATATATTTTTTATTACAAAATCAAAATTTATAACAATTTTACCAAATTAAAAACATTTAATTTGAATTAATTAATATTATAATCAATTCCCGCTGTGAAAACAAATTGCGTGTTTTTAAGAAACAATATCTATTAAAAGATTGACACTTGTTTATGTCCAATTTCAAAGTGGAATTAATTAAAATGTCTAAAATTGGATTAAATTTTAAAAATATATTTTTATTATACTTCAAAACCAATTAAAAAGATAATCATTCCATATAAATAAATTACACTAAAAAGAGGTTTTGAATTAAAATACATCATTTTAACTATTCCTTTAAAAAATAAACTTTATCGGAAACATAACAAAAAATTACAAAAAGTAAATTTTAAGGTCTTAATTATGAAATAGGATATTATTTTGTCAAATATATCATATAAAATATTCAAAAAGAGGATTAAAAAAATATTTTTTTTCCATCAAAAGGTAGTTAATTGACCTTTTAAATAATATTTGAATGTTTACACTTAAAAATGGATTCATTGATATTTTAAGCCTCAAGTATATATGAAAAAAATGTAAAAATATTTGACAAGAATATATAATCACTTTTTAGTTAGTTTTGTTGATTCCCTCTAATACAACGGCTAGGCGTTAACTACTATTTAAAAAATATATTATTATATTATAAGTGTGCATCATAAGATTTCAAAAAAACTCATTGTTGTGTATTGGGTACGCCATCGAATATAAAATCCGTTTTAAAGTAATATTAATATTTAATTCACAAATTTTAATAAATATGAAAATTTCATATTCTTTATTTACTTGGGATGTTACATCCTTCCCCCCTTTGGGGAATTGCGTCCTCGCAATTTTAAAATTGGCTTCGGAAACTTCATTGAAAGTCCCACATCGAAAAAAGTAGTCAATAAAACTATCACTTTAAAAGAAAGAAAAAGAAGTAAAAAGGTCACTCGAGACAACAGATTCTATGATTCCATTAAAACATGGATTTGGAGGAAAAAAAACAAACCATCAATGTCTGATGGAGAGTTATTGAAAACATGATTAGGGGAAGTTTAACCACCCAAAAGTCACAAACTTGTGATGGGTTAAATGGTATTTGATTCCAACGTAGGAAAAGTTAACCGACAAAATTTTTGTTTTATGTTTCTATTCATTGATTATTTTATTTATGGCTTCAATAAAACATAAGAAAACATACTTACTTGTCATGTAGATGTTCATCTTTTACTATATTTTTAACACAAACTCATATTTCCTCCAAAAGATGAGTATTTAGGAAGACTCATTCGCATTAAGAGAGCTAAAATCAACTTCGAGAGACTCACATAATTCAAAAAAGATGAACTATATATTTCCCATGTCTTTAGACCTTAAGAAAAACCAAAATTGTTAGTACATGATCAGATAATCCCCAAAAAAGATAATCTTTTACAAAAAGAAAAACTACTCATAATCTCCAAAATTTGTCCAACAAAACCAAAAGTTCATCAAAGACCATTCAATAAACATCTATCCATAAAATTCATCAAAGTAAACAAAATTAAGATTGAAACCCAAATCTCTGAAGGATTTGATCACATAGTCTTATAAGATAAATCTTAGCATTTATCTCTACATAACATCAGTTTCTCTTAAAGTATCATATTGAAAAGTAATTAACCTAATCCCATATTATCCATGATAGGTTAATCATTTTCATAAATAAACCAAATCATCATATGTCCACAATAAAAAAATAGATTCTTCCAAAATAAAATTCTATCGTTTCTCCTCAATTTAAATCCAAAAGTATAATATTTTCTATAGCTATATATTGTTTCCCCAAAAAAAGAGAACATCTTCCAAAATAACCATTATTACTTGATCACCAAATCATTTTCCTATGCTAAGTATATCCATTTAATAAAACATAAGCTCCCAAAATCAACTTATTCTTGATCCATAAAATCATTTAACTAAAAAGAATAAGTTATACTAACTAGGGACTTCACGTAGGCTAGTGGTAGGATATGTGCCCTTATCGCCCTTCGGTTGTGGGTTCGATTCATGTGGCCTTGCCGGACATTACAGGTTTTCACCCACCTTATAGGTTGTCCTTTTTATAAATCTCAAAAATAACCCTAACATGTTTTAACCCCAATGGTTTCATTATACCTCTCATTTTCATCCAAATTCATTATGATCTCAACATCTTAATTCTTGAAGTCTTATTTCACCATCATAAGATAAAATAAAATGATCCCCAAAATTAAGAACAACATACTCTGATCATGGGGTCCATTTGGTTTCATCATCATCTTGTTCACATAGGTAGATGGTCCATGCATCACAACAATGACTTAGAGATCCTTCAAAATCATTTTATTCCTCCATCCAAATACACCTTTTACAACATGGGTCATATGTGTGCTCACAGAAAAACAGTTTTGGAAAATAATCATGTATGACATAACATTTCAAAACATCTGATAAGACATGATTTCTATAAAATATTCTGACCGAATTTGAGTTGAAACATTAAATTAATAGTATTTTTAAAATACCATAGGTATGTGCTAAGAGACTATATTTTAAAAGAAAATATAAATTGGTTGCACAAGGGTCTCCTTCTTCAGCACCTTCTTTAAAATCATAATATGCTTCAAAATCATGTGATAAGGTAAAATATTTGAAAATGCCTTGATAATATCTACCTTTCTTGAAAATATGAGAATATTGTGAAAATAGGATTTTTCTAAATAAAACCCATGATCCACGATAATAACGAGATATAGTGGTGGTTTTTGATATCTCAAACAGCTGCTTGGAAGTGAGTTGTATGCTAGAAAATGTTTCACAATCATCCGAACATGACTTTGGAATAATTATTTCAAGTAAGTCATCAGGAAGAGATAAGAATGTCATTTGAGATCCTCCTACTTCCATTTCCTTGATCATAAAAAGTTATAAAACAGCAATAAACATAGGTACTAATCATGTGTTTAATGAAAACTCTTAATCCATAAAGTTGTCTAAACCAACCTCTAATATCAACTATAAGGCCCTAGCCATTATCATTACTTAATATTGTGTTATTCTAGAATTCACATTGAGGATCATTTCAAGATTATATTTTTAGATAATTAGGTCATAAAATCATGCATTACATTCCTCATTTAAAAAAGGCGGTTACAAAAAAGACAATATTAATTTTTTTCCATCAAAGGAAACTTATTTTAAATAATTCTTGGATTCTTTCTTGACACTTCATAGACTCTATCATCACATCATGTACCTTTCCCTTGACCCGAGAAAAACATTTCAAAAACATGGGATGATCACAAAAAGCACAGTAAGGGTTATAAAATAAGGAAATGAAACATTAACCCATAAATAAATAAAAATCAATAAAACCAAAACTTTTCATTCATAACATACCTTACAAAATCATAATATTTAGGAGTAACACACAGAAATCATAAATCATATAGGTAACTTATGGAATCCATATCAAACATGCATTTTAGCTATCATAGCTACATATGGAGTCAAATTTAGAATACACATCACAATATATTCCCTAAATATCATAGGAGAAACATTAACGTTTACCTCCATTTTGTTACCCAATGCATTGGAGAGCTATCTCGGGCTCACCCGCCCTGGGTTTATCACGGAACCACCCATATACAAAATAATGGACAAGAACCATAACATAATCATAATACATAACTTAAGAATAATGTAATGATAACATTCTCACATTTCAATAACAATATAACATTTTAAGATATTGAAATAATGAATCCCTTCTAAAAACATTTTTTAAAACCATTTTAAACATTTAATAAAGAGATTTTTGACTCAAAGTGTCTCATACCACTTTAAAGCTTTTAAAATTTTAAACCATTAATATCCATATAAATAAATCCTTAAAAACATTTTAAAATCATGGATATTAATGAGAAATTTTTATAAGAATGAATCATTAAATCATTTAAAATGATATTTTAGTTGAAGAGTTTTTAACAAAATAAGAGACACTTGAATACAAATAATTGAGGAATAACATTTAATCAGAACATTATAATATCTTGAGAATAAAGGGATTCATGATATAATATTCCAAAGGACAGTATATACCCCATATAATAGTGAATTTATTCTTAACAACAATTAAGTCTCAATAGAAATGTAAAATGAGATGAAATCCCTTATAAAGAAGGTATCCTTAAATTAAGAATAAATGAATCTCATAATTATGTGTGAAAAATATAAATAAACCCAATATAATTGTATATTAAGTGTACAATAATCATAGTTCATTCACAGATATTCATAGGATGACATATTCAATAACTACAAGTTGAACCCAAATAAATCGAAATTGGGTTAAGAAGTTCCCTTGTAAAAATTCAACTGTCTAACAGCATCACTTTAAAATTCAGAAAATGAGTTGATGAGACAAAAAGGGTATCTCATCACTGGGAAATAAATTTTACATCATTAAGGTTATAGAATATCATATCCAAACACAATAATATGTAAATTAAAAGACATAACAAAAGAACTCTTTTAAAAAGAGGAGGGTAAAAGGTTTCCTTGCCGATTTGGGTAACTTCCGAAACGTACACCCATGAAATAAGGACTATATAACATTGATTTAAATACCCATAAATGAATTTATATTACACAAATATTAGAATAATGGGAAGTACATACACCACTCAAAGGAAATGGTGGAAAATGTAGCATAAATCTCACAGGAATAAAAGTGAGATGAAAAATCCCTTATAAAACCTCGACAGCCTAACAACGCCACTTAAAACATCCAAAAAATGGATTTATGAGATCAAATAGGGTATCCATAATATTGACATAAAATTTAAAGCATGAGGAATATAAAATAACATCCCCAAACATAAGGAATATGAGCTTAAAAGAAATGACATAAAAGAGAGTACTTAGAAAGAAAGAGAGAGGTAGGATCCCTTACCTCGTGTCCGACTTGACTCTATCATTCTTTAGTCTCTTGAATAATAAAATAGAGTTAATTTATACTTTATTAAGAACCTTTTTATGTTCATTATTCTGTTTATATCACTTATTTCCATGTTATGAACATTATGTAATTATTTAAGTTAATAACATCATTTTGTCGATCATTGATACTTGAGTAAAAAATAATCTTCTTATAATTACAAGTTGTTCATGGGGTAAAGAATACATTATATCCAGAATTATATTCTTGATGTAGATATAATATATATCATATATATATAATGTATATACATGCATTTATAATTTTACATAACATTTAGAGGTAAGAAATGAAATGAACCATTCATGGAGACGGTAAGTCGTACGTACGCATGAATGCTACATTCATTTCTATTTAGAATTTATTGGAATGAAATAATAATTATATAAAGGTATATTATAATTATAGTATAATATAATATATAATATAATTAACTACATCCTTTATACATCTCACATATGGCATTAACGAATCAAATCACTTTGAGGGGGCGGTAGTCCGCACTTCCTACAATGAAGATATCGTGTTTACCCATAATGGAAACCATAATGGTATTCCATAAATGAAAAATATGTAAGAATATAGAAAACATACAAATAATATATATCATATATAAATATAGTTAAATTTTAATGGAAACCATGAATGGTGTTAGAAAAAATATTGAACAATCATCGTTTCGTGAGGTAGAAATTTCCCATCCACAGAAACAATATGTTATTTAACCATTAGACGGAGGTGTGAGTAAGTGAAGCTCGAATAATTCTCATAAAAAAATCCTAGTATATTTAAGATACTGTTGTTGTTACAAAAGAAAAGAATAAAAAGAGTTTATGGGGTTTGAGAAGCAAAATTAAACAAAAGAACATAAGAGAAAGCATTACCTTTAAATCGGGTAACTCCTCTTGGTTTGAACCAAAAGAGTTTCATGAAGAGCTGTCTCTCTAAGGTAAGGCTTATATTATGAATAGAGTGATTTGGATAGATGAAATGAGCAGTGTTTGGCCGAGCCAATGGCTTGAGAGGTGTGGTTAAGGTGGTTGAGGTGGGGGGCTTTTATAAGAGGGAGGAGGGGCACTCTTGGAATGTCATGAGATGTTACATTATTTTAAAAAGAGTTTCAGATTTTAAAGGTCCCAAAATGATATATGTAGGGGATAAGGTGATAATGGTTCGAAATCCACCCATACAATAGGTTTTTTAAAAGTTTATGTTTTAGATTTTACATTATCTTTTCATTTTATTTAAATCATTCATTAATGAGATAATTGTTGTATCATCATTGTGTCATAAATAATTTTATTTTTTGATGTCTTAAAATTATAAAAAAATCACCATGTTGTAGGAAATATTTTTAACTTTCCAAATATTATTTATTGTCTAAGTGATCGTTTATGTAGACAAAATTAAAATTGTTTTACTTATGTGTTACATACTTTGGTTACATTTTCCTTTTTTTTTAAAATATGATAAAAGGTCGCTATTACATTAAAGTGATTCCAAGGGATCCCAATGTTGGAAAAAGGAATCCCATGGTCGGACATGATACCACCAGTAACATTAGAACACATTTTGGGGTCATTTTATATTTTTAAGATATTATTTTATTTCCCTTAACTACCCGATTACTAATTAAACACGATAATTAAAGATAATTACCGTCGTTACTATTCATAATGTCAAAAAATAAAAGAGTCATAATTACATAATTTGGAAATTATGATTCCAAATTTGAATGCATTTTCTCAAATTCCAAACACAGAAATTTTAGTAATTAATTTAAAATAATTCCCATTTTCAAAACCAAAGACGGGTTTTTAAGAAGTAAAATCTATCAAAAGATTGATTTGTTTTTACATCCAATTTAAAAGTAAAATTACATCCAATGATAAAAATTGTATTAAATGATAAAAACATAATTAAATTACACCTTAAAACCAATTAAAATGACAATCTAACTATATAAATAATTTGGATGAAAATGCAGTTTTTAATTAAAATGCAGTATTTTTCACTATTCATTGAAAATGACTATTTGTCAGAAATATACCAAAAATTAATTCTAATATATATTTGTTATTCCAAACATAAAAATGATAACAATTTTACCAAATTCAAAACATATATGTTTAATTAATTAATTTTATAATCAATTCCCGCTGTCAAAACAAATAGAGTGTTTTTAAGAAACAATATCTTTTAAAAGATTGACAGTTCTTTATGTCCAATTTCAAAGTGAAATTATATAAAATGTCCAAAATTGGATTAAATAGTAAAAATATATTTTGATTACACTTTTAAAACCAATTAAAAATATAATCTAACCATATAAATAAATTAGACTAAAATGTGGTTTTGAATTAAAATACATAATTTTCACTATTCATTAAAAAAATGAACTATATCGGAAAAATAACAAAAAATTACATGAAGTAAATTTTTATGTCATTATTATAAAAGAGGATTTGGTTTTTTCAAATATAACATATAAAAGTTTCAAAAAGTGGATTTAAAAAAATGGTTCTCCATCAAAAGGCGGTTAATTGACCTTTTAAAGAATATTAGATTGTTTACGCTTAAAAATGGATTCATTCACATTTTAAGCCTCTAAATTTTATTGAATAAATGTAAAAATATTTTAAAAGAATATATAATCACTTTTTAGTTAGTTCAGTTCACTCCCGCCAATACAATGGCTAGGTGTTAACTACTATTTAAAAAAAAATATATTATTATATTATTAGTGTGCAATGTAAGATTTTGAAGAAACTCGTTATTGCGTATTAGGTATGCCATCGAATATAGAGTCCATTTTTATGTAATATTAATATTTAATTCAATAATATTAATAAATATGAAAATTTCATATTCTTTATTTACCTGGGATGTTACAGTTATATTCTCCCTTCCTTCAATAAATTGTGTCCTCACAATTTTAAATTGTTCTACAAAAATAAAAAGGTCTAAAATAGAAAATTACATTGTGGAAAATAAACATCGAAAATAGGGATAATAAAATTTAGTCTTAAAAAGAGGAAAATGGAAATTAGAAAGTCACCACAGAATAAGGGTTTCAAATAATATAACATTTCTTGCAACTATAGATACATAATTAGAGGAAAAATGTGAATATTTATAGGGATTTATTTAGGTCATCAATCACAAACAAGTGAACAATAAATAGAGAACTCAGGGCCTCAAAACCATAAATCTATGATGACTTGAAATATTGTTGGTTCATCAAAACATAAGTTATTAGGATAACACATTTATTGATTTATGATCACTTCCCTAAAGTTTAAGATTTAATTTCTTCATAGTATACAAAAATAAATTGTGACAAGCAGAGTTCCATACATTAAATAATATCTACCAGAAACTCATCATTCACACCAAAAGATAATAGAAATAAAAAATATTGTTTTTATCCTAATTGTATAGGGTTTAAAAAATTACTTTATAATTCATCAACAAAATAATAATAAAAATTCATTATAAAAACTAGGAAACCATGTAGGCCACTGTGAGGTGATGCACCCTTGATGCCCTTTAGTTGCAGGTTTAAGTCACACAGCCTTGCTAAATGCAAGGACTTGTCACCCGACCTCTGTGTTGTCCATTTTACAAGAATACAAAAATAATCTTCAGAAAATTTTTAACCTTAAACCATAGAATAAAATTTCTAACTTAATCTGTTCTAACCATTAGACTTATCCAAAATACATCCATCCAAACTTATAGTCCAAAATTTATAAGGAAGGTAAACATAATGAAGATCTATTTTTTTGACATAATTACATATGAATATCTTCATCATTTTTTCTCCTAAAACAAGGTAACACATCAAATTTCTATAAAAATTATTTAATATATTCATGATATCTTTTTCTTTATAGAATGCTTGATATACTCTTTAAATCAAAAAAAATTGAATACTTCTACAATGATGGAATAAAGAAACCAGTAATCAGTTCCAATGATGAAAATTATACCAAATATACTTTATCCAACTCAATTATCTCTAATTCCAAAATCATTACCTCAGTATCAAGGCCATATTAAGGATAATATTTCTCCTAACCATATATTTTCCAAAAAAATTAACCAGCTATTGAGTTACTCTTCTTGGTACCACAAAATCTCAAATCCTTAATGAAATCGTAATGAAGTAAAATCCTTATATACTTTATAATTATTATAACTTGTATATAATTAATACAATAATCAAATGACACAAATCATTAATAATGACATGAGATCACTAATCATTCCTCTTAATCTACGGTAGAATCCTAACATTATTATTATCCAATATCACCATTTGTGGTATACTATTATGATTGGGACATTGATTTTCATAGTGTCCCAACTCCGTGTAGATGAAGTATTGTACATTTGAATATTTATTCTTACCCTCATAATCACCTAATACGTGTCCTTTTTCTCCACACTGATAACAAACTCCCATTCCCTTCAAGAACTTACCAAGGTGATTCCTTCTATAGATACTACATGTGGGAAAATATTTCTTTCCCTTATTCCTTTCATCCATCTATCACTCTACCATCATTTAATTCTCTGGCTTCCCTTCAAATCCATAGGACATAAAGAATTCATTACTTATATTATTAAAAAATGATAATATTTATTCATTTGGTGATAATAAATTGGACACTATTTCACTTATAATGTTGGATTAAGACCATGAAAGATATAATACTTCTTACTCATTAGATCATGTTTATTGTTGGAGTTCTCATTCCTTCCACTAGGCACCATTTCTAAACAACGGAATACGTAGGTTTAGTTTATCAATCACAATACATAATTCCAAACTTGTGAAATACCTAACATAAATTGAAAATATTATGCATATAATCCATAATCATAAAAAATGTATTCATTGATGAGTTATTTACTCATAAATCCATCATAATGGTTTGTAATGAAAATTTGAATTATTCTAAGCATATACCCCAAAAGTGGCATAAACAATAGTGAAGCAAGGCTCGTTATCGTGTACTAGGATATCCCATGTCAAGCCCGAAACTCTTTGTCAATGTTTTCACTTCTAGGTACATTAGTCCTAGAACCTCCTATACGTGCTCGTATACAGACATATATGTATTTATTAGAAAATTTAAAAAATCTCTACATTACCAAAATTTATGAAAGTTCTTCTATACTAATCCTCAAGGGCTATCGTAGGGTAATTTTTCCAAATCAGAGTTTATCTAAATCTATTTCCAGGGTTGTTTCTAAAATTCCTCTTATACCAACTGTAATGCCCTGACCCCAGTTACCCAGAGTCGGTGAATTATTTTAATACATTGGAAAGATTACATGGAATGAAGTCTTTAAGGACCAATCAGTTTAGGAGTCTTAGAAAATAGATTTCATATATGAATGTTACATTAAAATTTCTTAAATAAAACACAACATAAAAAATCATTTTAGAATGCCTTAATTCCCCAAGATTTACCCTGTATATCAATCATAATGAACTTATTCTCATTATAATAAAAATAAAACATATGGAATGTGTGAGCTCAGATTCTCAGTATGGATAACAGTATTGAGAAAACTATCATAAATAAGCAAAAAAAATTACGGAAATGTATAAGACTAAAAAACATGACTTTTAAACATAAACTAAAACATAATATGGTAAATATAAATCAAATAATGTCATTTACTTAGTCACATGGATATTCTACTAGTCATATAATATGTAATATCAATTGCTAATTTCATAATGATGGAATGCATAATGTCAGACATCATAACCCCATAGTCAATGCCTCATTCCAAGACTGAAAATAAATATTATTTCAAGGCCTTGTGCCAAGACAATTTTTGTCTCATGAGACCTACCGATGCATGGGAGATATATAGCAAGCTCCACCCATCACTTACTAATTCCAATGCATTCATTATATAAAATGATTGAAACATAACATAAACATTCACATTAAAACAATCATACGAAATGTTAAAACACTAACCATAAACCATGAATGGTATAAAAATAGAAAATCCACAGTAAAATGTATCATAACTCATTCAATAAAATATATAAGATTTTATAATAGTAAATCAACCTCAATTAATATTAATATCCAATAAAACATGTTAACATATTTGACAATATCAATAATTTTTTTGAGAGAAATACCCATTTTCAAGAAATCATTAAGAAGTCTCACAATTAACAATGGAATTTATTTAAAATATATATATTTGAATCAAAGTGTCTCATAACACTTTGAAACTTTGGAAAGAAATTAAAACTTTAAAAAAATCATATCGATGTAAATAAATTCATAAAATCATTTTGAAAACAAGGACATTTATTAAAATACTTAGTAAAATAAATCTTTACAAACATTAAAAATGATGATATAGTTAAAGAATAATATAAATAAAAACCTAAATTATTTATTTTTAAAACTTTTTAATAAAAAATGGACTTAGATGATAATCATTTCTTAGTATATACTTACAGATAAACAATCTCAGATAATAATTTGATTTAGTAAACTACCCTTACCTTGTACTTTCCTTTGGTTGAGGGTACATTTAACCTCCTGTATAATGACCATAGTATGTTATTAAATTATAAAGAACCATATTCATAATTATGATACCATACATTATTCATTTATGGATTTATACTACCCATTTAATAATATTTTTTTTGTTAAAATAATATTTCTGGCAATAATCACTTTCTCTATCATACATGTTTTAAATTGTTATTCTTGATCATATAACTTATATCATGATTTAGTTGCTTATATAATATAAAAAATTATTTATGTATCATATATATTTAGAATATAAATACGTATAATAGATAGATATATTAAATGGAAAACACTGATTTGTGAGATGGTATATCATACTTACGCATAAATGTTTTTTCTGTTTTCATATCGTATTGAACAGAAGTAAGTGAATCTGATATATGTAAATACATATATATATATATATCTTTTAGAATTATTGTTTCATATATTACATACTTATTAATAATATATATTTTTACAATCATCGTAGAATGGGGAATGTGGAAATGAATCTCATCCCGTCGTGGAGACAACATGCCGTACGTACACACGAGTGACGATATCATTCTATTGATGGTGAAATAATATGTAATTGGATGGTATATTATATATAAATAATAAATAAAATGTTATATTTTTTATTTCCATCAATTATACTCATTATTATTCCCATTCAAATAATGAAGTGTTGAACAAAAAACTACACCGCGATGTAGAGACTGTAAGTCGTACGTATGCATGTATGGCGACTTTGTCAGTCATATGATGGATAGAATAATGAATATGGTTCTACCATATTTATAATAACATATAATTATTTATAAGGTACTAGAGTTAATATTTTAGTATGGAAAAAATAAAAGAAAGAAAAAGTGGGAAAAGAAAAGGTCTTTGAAATAAGTGATGAATTAATAACTTCTTCTTCAGGTTATTCCTTTTGATTTGATCAAAAGGGATCCTTAAGTTGGATTCTGATCAAAGTAATACCTCTAGGTTGAATTGAGTGTATATTTGAGGTTATTTTAGCTATTTTTTGACATGAAAAATGGATTTGGAGGTGTGATTTTGAGAGAAGGGAAGTATCCTTTTATAAGACAGGTGAGGGTCACTTTAGGATAATGTTGAAATTTTATTTTATTATAAAATAATTTTTTATTTATAATGGCTCCAAATGGATTTATTTTGGGGAAATCATGGGGATGGGTCGAAATACTCTCAGGCAGTAGGTTTTAGAGAGGTTTAGGTCACCATATTAACCTTATCTTTTATATTTAACTCTTAGTTAAATAGTTTATCATTTAAAATGTCTTCATGTATTTTTATATTAAATGGTTAATGAACAAACAATAAAATTCCAAGAGAACCTAAAGTAATTAATTAATAAAATAACTATCATTATTTAAGTCCTTTGGCCAATCTGTAAATTTTTTGGAATATTATATCTTTTAATAATATTGTATTTGTTTTAAAAACACATCTATGTCAATTTTGACACTATTTAGTATTTGGTTTTTGTAAAAGTCAGAAAAAATTGATTTCATAGATAATATTACATTAAATCATCCCTAACATGTCATATTATCCTAGAAAACTCATATAATTCCTTATAAGTCTTAATATGATTTTTTTTATATTTATAATATCAATTATTATATTATTTCACTAATAAGGTAATTACTACATCATCATTGTTTCATAAATAAATTTAATTATTTACTATATAAAAACTACAAATAAAATACCATGATGTATAAAATATTTTTTGATTTATTATTAATATTTATATTCATATTTATCATATCTATACCCCTATATTAAAAAGGATTAGTTATTAAACATTGAATTTAACACTTTTAATTATTCTTTAAATAAAATACTAATAAATGTCCTAATCTAAGAAAAGTGGATAAAATGAGTCATATATTATTCCTAAGGATGATTATAGTCAAAATACACTTATCAAAAAGAATTAGAACATGTGTTAGGGTAATTGTAAAATCACTTTTACAATTAATTCCCATATTTACTTCTAACCGTGGTAAATGAAATTACAATGTTACTATTCACCATTTTTCATCCTATTGAACCAAATTTTACTTACTGATGTTAACTGTGTCTCTTGGATTTTTGAAATTCAATTTACAGATGAAGTAAAATTATATTTTATGCAAATTTGTAAATGTGCCTAAAAGGTGGGAAAAGATCATAAAAAAATTCAATAAAATTTTATATATCCAATATTAACATAAAATTACTCCAATTAATTAAATTAGACTAATATAGGTATTATGTATCTATTTTTACAACAATTTATATTTATGTATAAACAATAATTAATTAAATAAAAGTCAGCTTTAAATAATAACGCATTGTTTTTCACTATTCATCAAAAATTGAATGTTTTCGAAAAATACAAAAAATTCACCCAAAGATAATTTTGATATTCCAAATTCAAAATGATGTAAATTTTACCAAATTAAAAACATATTAGTTGAAATAATTAATTTGAAATTAAATACCATTGTCAAAACCTAAAAGTGGATTTTTAAGAATTAAAAACTATCAAAATATTGACATGTGTTTATATTCAATTTTAATGTGAAATTAAATCCAATTACCTAAATTATATTAAATTATAAAAATATAATATAATTTTACTTTTAAAAATTCCAAATTCATAATTTAACATCATAAATGTTTTCGAATAAAAATTTTGTTTTCAATTAAAATTTAGTATATTTCACTATTCATCAAAATATGAATGTTATCAGAAATATACCAAAATTTTATCCAAAATAAAATTTTAGGTCTTTATTCTAAATAAGAATCAAATTTCATTAAATTTAATATATAAAAGTGTCTAATATTCGATTTAAAAAGGGTTCGCCACTAAAATGCTGTAAAATTTCATTTTTTTAAAATTTATTCTTTTATTTGAAAAATGAATTTGTTCTTATATTATGTCTAAGAAACACATAATATAGATTTAAAAATTATATAGAGTATATAAAATTCACAATACAGTTGATAATATTCATAACTGATTTTTGAACGACTAGTTTGGTAAGTCGTGGTGTGCTCGAACTCGATGTTGCGTGTAGCACATGCCTTGTAATTACATTAAAAAGAAAATGTACTATAAAATCATGGGGTGTTACATTCTCCCCTCATTCAATAAATTGTTTCCTCCCAATTTTAAATTCTTCTACGAAAATAAAATGTTTAAAATATGAAATACCTTTGTGGACAAGCCACATAAAAAAACTGGGTTAATAAATTTTAGTCTTAATAAGAGGGAAAGGGAAATGAAAAAGTCACCACCAAATTACGGTTTCAAAAAAGAGAACATTGGTGGAAATTATAGACAAATAATTGGAAGAAAATGTACATACTTATAGGGAGTTATTTAGTTCATCATTAAAAAACAAGTGAATAATAAATGGAAAATTCAGGGCCTCAAAGCCGTAAATATATGATGACTAAAAATATATTTGGTTCATCAAAACATAATGTATTAGGATAAGACATTTTTTTAAGATCACTTCCAAAAAAATGAAGAATAAATTTCTTCATAGAATAAGAAAAAATACTTAACATGTACAGTTCCATCCTATAACTTATTTCTACCACAAATTTTATCTTTCACTCAAAAATATTCTATTTATCATAATCGCATAGGGTTTCGAAAAATTGGATTTATAATTCATCTATCAGTTTATTTAAAAAAACTATATTATAAAAAAATGTACATCATGTTGGCCAGTAATAGGTGATTCACCCTTGTCGCCCTTCGGTTGCAGGTTCATGTCTCGCGACCTTTCCGGATGCAATGTGTTGTCACTCGACAAACAGGTTTTCCTTTTTAAAACAATAAAAAATTAATCTTATGAAATGTTTTAACCTTAAACCATAGTATTAAATTTCCTAATTAATCCATACCAATCATTAGACTTATCCAAAATACTTTCATCCAAACTCACAGTCAAAAATTTATAAGGAAGGTAAACATAATGAAGATATCTTTTTTCCACATCATAACATGTGGATACCTTTATCATTTATTATCTTAAGACATGGTAACGCCCTGAATTACCATAAAAACATATTTAATAAATTCATGCTCCCTTGTTCCTTATAGAATACTGAATTTACTCATTAAATCCAAAAATATTGAATACTCCAATAATAATGGAATAAAGGAGCCACTAATTAGTTCCAAGGATGTGAATAATACCAAATATACTTTTTCCAAATAAATTATCTTTTATTCCAAAATAAAAAACATAGTATCAGGACTATATTAAGTTTTATCTTTCTCTCAACCTATTATTTTCCAAAATGATTAACCAGTTATTGAGTCACTTTTCTTGGTACTACACAATCTAAAATTCTTAATGAAAATGTAATGTTGTAAAATCATTATATAAATAATTATTATTATAACTTGTACATCATTAATAAAATACTCAAATGACACAATTCTTTAATAACTACAAAATATCACTATTCCTTCCTCTTCATCTGTGGTAGTATCGTAACTTTATTATTATCCAATATCACTATTTGGGTATACTCTAATGATTGGGACATTGATTTGAAAAGTGCCCCAACTCCTTCAGATGAAGAATTGGACCATTGAAACTTTTTTCTTATCCTTTAAACCACGTACATGGTGTCCTTTTTCTCCACACTAATAAAAAACTCCCATTCCAAGCAAGCATTTACCAAGGTGATTCTTTCCAAAGTTATCACCTATGGGAAAATCCTTCTTTCCCTCCTTCCCTATATCCATATTTCTCTCTACTATAATTTTCATCTCTAAATACCTTCAAATCCATATGACTCAAGAGAGTTACTTACTTATCTTATTAGCACATGATACTATTTCTTCATATGATAAGAATATTTGGGAAACAATTTTCCTTCTAAATGTTGGCTTAAGACTACGAATGATACAATCCTTCTTACCATTTGGATCATACATATTGCTAGAGTTTTCATTCCTTTTATTGTGAACCATTTTTAAATAATGGCATACACTTTGTAGGTTTATGAATCGCAATGCATAATTCCAGACATGTAAAATACCTAACATAAATTGAACAGTTTATGCATATAATCGATAATCATAATTTTTTTCTGTGATGACGTATTTACTCATAAATTATTCATAATGATTTGTAAAAAAACAATGAATTATCCTAAGAATATCCTATTAAAGAGTCATAACCAATAGTGCAGAAAGGCTCATTGTCATGTACATGATACCCTAGTTCGACCTCGGAACTCTTTGTTAGAGTTTTCACTCCTAGGTACATCTGTACTAGAGCTTCCTCTACCTAATCATATCTAGACATTGATGTATTTCTTGGAAAATTCAAAAAATATCTATATTAAAAAAATTCTATAAAGTTTTTCTATACTCATTTTCAAGACATATCTCAAGGTAATGTTTCAAAATCATAGTTTATTTAAATCTAATTCCATGGTGGTTGCTAAACATCCTCTGATACCAATTGTAATCCCTTGACCCTAGTTGCCCATAGTTGTTGCATTATTTTAATACATTGGCATGATTACATGGAATCAAGTCCCGAGGGACTGATTAGTTTAACAATCATGGAAAATAGATTACATATATGAAAGTTAAATTACAATTTCTAACAAAAAACACAGCGTAAATAGTCCATTGAGAACACCATTATTCTGCTAGCCTAACCTGGCATATCAATCATTATACACTTCTTCACATCCTAGGAATAATAATACCTAAGAAAAGAGAGACCTAAAATTCTCAGTAAGGATAAAAATATATCAGAAACCATCATAAATAAGCATAAACATTTAAGGAAATGTATAAGACTAAAACAAAATCCTTTTAAACACAAATTTCCACATACTATGGAAAATATAATTCAATGAGTTCCATTTAAATAGTCACATGGATATTCAATAGTCGAATAATCACATGTAATATCAATATATAATTCCATAATGATGGAATTCATAATGTTGGACATTATAACCACATAGCCAAGGCCTCATGCCAAGACTACAAATAATTATTTTGTTGAGGCCTTATGCCAAGTTACTAGTTTGTCTCATGAGACCTACTGATGCATCAGGGAGAAATAGAAGGATCCACCTGTCACTTACTATGTACAATACACTTTTCATATGAAAAGATAGAAACATAACATAACCATTCATATTAAAACTATCATTAAAAATTTTAAATACTCTAACCATAAACAATGAATGGTTTATAAATAACACATCCATAGTCAAACATATTATAACTCATTCTATAAAATATGGAATATTGTGTTATAGTAAATAAACCATAATTAAGAATAATATCCAATAAAGTATGTTGACATAGTAAAAAATAATCAATAAAACCCTTTGATAGAAATACCCATTTTTAAGAAATCATTTAAAAGTCACACAATTAATAGAGGAAGTCATTTAAAAGTGATTTTTGAATCAAATAGTCTCATACCACATTGAATATTTTGAAAGAAATTAACACTTTAAAATAATCATGTCTATATAAATAAATCCATAAAATCATTTTGAAAACATTGAAATTAATTAAAATATTTAGAAAAATAAATCTTTAAAAACATTTAAAATGATGATCTCATTAATGAGTCCCATCCATAAAAACATGAATTATTACTTATTAATAAAAATAATGAAACATGGACATATATGATAAATGATTCCTAGTATATACTTACAGATAAATAATCTTGGATAATAATGATATTGAAGAAATTACCCTTACCTAGTACTTTCCTTTGGTCAAGGGCACGTTTAACCGTTTGTATAATGACCGTAAAATGTTATCAAATTTTATCAAAACCATATTCATATTTATGATATCATAAATTATTCATTTATGGCTTTATACTACCCATTTAATAAAAATTTATATGTAAAAATAATATTTTTGTTAATAATCACTTTCTCTATCGTATATG
Source organism: Viscum album (assembly GCA_963277665.1). Classification (NCBI taxonomy): domain Eukaryota; kingdom Viridiplantae; phylum Streptophyta; class Magnoliopsida; order Santalales; family Viscaceae; genus Viscum; species Viscum album. The sequence goes on from OY728151.1 coordinate 177,856,661, forward strand.
TTTTAACTTGTTATTCTTGATCGTATAACTTATATCATGATTTAATTGTAATAGAATATAAAAAATTGTTTATGTATCATATATATTCAGAATATAAATATGAATAATATATATATATATATGAAATGGAAAACACTATTTATGGAGATGGTAGACCGTACGTACGCATAAACGCAGTTTTCATTTTCAGATCGTATTGAACAAAAGTATGTGAATGCGATATATGTAAATAAACACACACTCACACACAAATATATATATATATATATTTCCAGTATCATTATTATTTCATATATTACTTACTTATTAATAATAAATATTTTTATAATCATCGTTGAATGGTGAACATGGAAATGAATCTCACCGCGTCGTGGAGACGGTAAGACGTACGTATGCACGAGTGAATATTTTGTTCTATTGATGGTAAAATAATATGTAATTGGATGATATATTATATATACAGAATATATAACTTGTTATATTTGTTATTTACAGAAATTTTACTCATTATTATACCCATCCAAATAATGAATTGTTGAATTACAAACTACAGCACGACGTGAAGATGGTAAGCTGTAAGTACGCATGTATGGTGACATTTTCATTAATATGATGCATAGAAAAAGGAATATCATTGTACCATATTTATAATAATATATCAGTATATATAAGGTATTAGAGTTATTGTTTTATTATGTAGAACATCTAAGAAAGAGGAAGTGGAAGAAGAAAAGAACATTGAAAGCGGCGATGAAATAATTACCTTTTCTTTGGGATCTTCTTTTTGATTTCACCAAAAGGGCTCCATAGGTTGGATTATGGTAAAAGTATGATCTATAGGTTTAATTGAGGGTATTTGGTTGGATATTTGAGTAGGTTTTTGCCGAGAAAAATTACATTCGAGGTGTGATTTAGAGTGAATGTTAAGTACCCTTTTATAAGAGAGGTGAGTGTCACATTAGGAAAAGCTTAAAATATTATTTTATTATAAAAATAGTTTTCGTATATAATGGATTAAAATGTATTTATTTCTAGGATAAGGTAGTTATGGGTATAAATAATCTCAACTAACAGGTATTAGAGAGGTTTAGGTCAATATATTAACTTTATCTTTTAAATTTAACTCTTTGTTAAATAGTTTAACTTTTACATTGTCTTCCTCTTTTTTTATATTACATGGTTATTAAACATACTATAAAATGCCATGATATCCTCAAGTGGTCATTAATGACATATATATCATTATATAAGTCCTTTGGATAATCCTTAAATTTTTTGGAATATTATATCATTTAATAATATAGTATTTGTTTTGAAAACTCATTTATGTCAATGTTGACACTATTTAGTATTTGGTTTTTGGGAAACTCAAAAAAACATGATTACTTCAAAAACAATACATTTAATAACACCAAACATGTCATATTAACCTATAATTTTTTTAATATATCAAAAGTCTCAATGTATATTTAGATTGATATCTATAATATCAATTATTTTAATCATTCATTAATAATGTAATTACTGAATCCACATTGTGTCATAAAATAAATAAATTATTTAATGTCAAAAATTTATAAATAAAATACCATGATGTATGAAATCTATTTATCCTTATAATTAATATTTAAGGTCAAAATTATCTTATGAAGAACCCTATATTAAAAATGGTTTAGTTATTAAACATTGAATTTAATGTTTTTAACTCTTCTTTAAATAAAATAATAATAAATGACCTAATCTAATCCAAGCATAATAAAACAACCATATGTTATTCCTATGGTTTATTTTTGTCGAAATAAACGTACCCAATAGAATTAAGATATGTGTTAGGGTAATTATAATGTCATTTATACCTTTAATTACTCTATTTACTTTTAAACATGGTAAATAAAATTCAAAAGTTATTTTTCAACAATTTCTTTTTCCTCTTATTAAAAGAAATTTTACATACTAATTTCAACTGTGTCTCTAATATTTTTTCAATTAAACTCACAGAAGCAATAAAATTATGTTTTATGCAAATTTTCCAATGTGTTTAGAAGGAGGGTAAAAGATGTTGAATAAATTCAATAAAATTTTATATATCCAATCATATTATAAAATACCCCCAATGAATTAAATTTGAAAAATATTGGTATTATGTGTTTATTTTGACATTAAAATAAATTTAATTTAAAATAATAATTATATAATTAAATTTTGGTTTTATAAAATAACGCAGTGTTTTCACTATTCCTCAAAAATTGAATGATTTTAGAACAATACCAAAAATTCACCCAATGATAATTTCGATATTCCAAATTCAAAAATTATTTCTATTTTAACAAATTCAAAACATATGAGATGTATTAATTAATATAAAATTAATTCCCATTGTTAAAACTAGAAAGCAGGTTTTTAAGAAGTAAAAACTATCAAAATATTAACATGTGTTTATGTAAAATTTAAATATTAAATTACATCTAATGACCTACATTGTATTAAAAGTTAAAAATATAATCTAATTATAATTTAAAACCTTTAAAATCTATAATTTAACAATATAAATTATTCTTATTAAAAAAAATTCAATTAAAATTTAGTATTTTTTCATAATTCATCAAAATATTAATGTTTTCAGGAAAGTACCAAAAAATTATCCAAACTAAATTTATATGTACTGATTCTAAATAATAATTTAATTTCATAAAATTGAATATATAAAAGTGTCAAATATTGAATTTAAAATGTGTTCTCCATTCACACATCCAATGGCCCGAAGGCTGTCATTTTTTATTTATTTTCGATAATACACCTTTCAAGGGTTGAGGTGGAACCTTTACAATTCCTATAGGTGTATGTATTAAATGTACCTATAGGCCTTAGATAAGTTCATTTCCCATAGACTTCAAACATTACATACAACCCAGACTAACTACTTGGATTTTCTCCTCCCAACTTCTTCATCATGAAATCAGCTCTCCACCTTGGCATGGATGTCCGACTAGGCTATCCCATGCATGCATAGACTTGTCTTGATGGCAGGTGCCATACCCTCTCATTCTTGAAATCCATGTAGCTTTTGCTAAGGTGAAAACTGCTTGCTCATCCTCCTATAGGGCTGGTTCATTATAGGTTGTCTGGTTTGCATCTACACTAAAGGTGGCCTGAAGGCCTTGAGGTGGCTCGAAGGCCTTATTAGCCCAAAGGCTTGGACGGCCCGAAGGACTTAAAGGAATCAGAGACGAAATCGGTGGCTCAAAGTTCCAAATGGGGGAACATTCTGGGCTGCTACAGTGCCAAACAGTACATGCTACATCTCCCACTATAGTACCTTCTATAGTATAGCACAATTCCTGGTATAGTACTACTACAATACCCCATAAATTGTGCCTCCTCTTGGATTTGATTCTAGGTTTCCTAGATGCACCTAAGATTCCTCACCAATCTATTTGAGGTTTATGTGTTGTTCTCCATTAAATGGTTGTAAAATTTCATTTTTTAAAAAATACTACTTTTAACTTAAAAAATGAATTTGTTCTTATATTATTTCTATAAATCACATTATATGTACTCTAAAATTATATGGAGTATATAAAATTCAAAATGTAGTTAATACTATTCATAAACGATTTTTGAACAGCTAGTTTGGTAGGTGTTGGTGTGCTTGAACACAGTGTTGCGTGTAGTGCAAGCTGTTGATTTATTTTAATGAGATAATGTATTATGAAATCATAGGGGGTTACAATTTAAAATTCAATTGAAACACATATCCATTTGTTTCTAATCAATTAATAAGTTCCATGGAAAAAGTATTTCTCACTTTAGTATATAATGAAATGGGGAACAGTTTCATTTATGATTATAATCTCATGGAGGATGTGGATTAAGGGTGATAATTAATTCAAAACACTATATATGTGGAGGAAATAATTATAATGGATTAGAATGATTTTATAATAGTTTTATTTTAAAAACAAAATTCCTCATTACAAAATACAATATTAGTAAAAATAATTCTATATTCTAACACAAATGGAAGAGAAAAAGGCTTCTAGGTATGAATATAACATTACAAGTTTTTCAAGGAATAATATGGACTAAAAATATAACCCAAGTATTAATAATGTTTTTCTCATTAATGGGACAAACCCAGTCATTATATCGGAAGAATCATCGCAAATACTCTTATCATATGAGGATATAACATCATGTACTGTCAAGATAAGGAAAAATATAATTCATGACTTGTTACTTAGAAGAAAATAAATAGTATAAGAGGATGGAAGATGACCTTAAAATGTGAAAAATGGATACATGGAAGAAGATAATGGTAATTTACAACATGTGATGCTTGTGGAAAGTTACTTCCTTATACATGATGAAGGGAGTTTTCTTCAAGTATAGAGATAAAAGCCTTCATGGTCATGATTTCAAGGGTTATGGAAAATCCATCAAAGTAAAATTATATAAATATAAGGAGATGTTGAAAAGATCCATGACATTCCAAAAATGTTAACAAAACATATCATAGAAGAGTACAAGGGTAAAAGAACAATATTATACAATATCTACAACCAAATTAGATTTTCTATGTGATTTGGTGGCATGTACATTGTTCCTAAAATCAATTTTATCAAATGATTTATTTGATTTTAGATCAACTTAGTATTTTATATTTTCCATTTATTCCATTAAAATTATATATTTTTATCACACTAATAAGGTATATATTAATGAAGACATAAATTAAATACATTATAGTAAAAAAGTCATGTCATTGAATCTATATTATGATGAATAGGAATCCCCTTTTAATTTTTTTTATCATAGCTATCGTAGACTTTTATATAATCCTTTGTATGGATTTTAATTCATTGCATAATGAAAAAATTTACTACCAAGATAAATATATTTTTATTTTTGGTGAAGATTATGAATTAAATTTATTTAGAATATGAACATCATCCTTTAAATCGTGTATGGGTCTACAACAAGTATCATTCTTTAATGATTTTTTTGGAGAATAAAAGAAGAACCAAACTATAGAAGCGAAAGGTTTCTGAAGAATTTAATATGTTATTATTTTATAATAATGAATTTATGTGTTTCTAAAAAAACTATATATACATACACTTTAGCATGGAGTTAGGTTTTCTATTAATCTCTTTCCTGACATAAAACTACAACCAAGGATCCCAAAATAATGGATAAAATTTTGTTATTGGGGTTAAAGAAACAAGTATAGGATTTGTGTGATACAAGATTCATATGCCCAAGTGTTTCAAACTTTATAGATCATTTTCTATTTTTGAAAAATATGATACTATAAATATGATTATGAATTACAAATAATCCAATACAATGTAAATGAATAACATGTATCCAATTCTCCACATTGATTACTTGTTGGATCAACCTTAAAGAGATCCATATTTTTTGAACTTTGATCTTTTTTCTAGGTAACATAATTTTTGAGTAAAAAATGAAGCTATTCAAAATATAATATTTTTCGTAGGGTATGAACATTGTGATTTTGTAGAAATTTCGTTTTTATTGACCAATTCACCCTTTGTTTTTATAGATATATTAAACATAGTGTTAAAGGAATGTATTTATTGCTTTTATATGGTATTTATTTATGATAACTAGGTATAATACAAAAATTTATGAAGAATAAAAGAGTAATTTATGAATCATTCTTGAGAATCATAGATAAAAGTAATTAATTGTAAATTTGGAATGTCGTAATTATGGGATTAAGAAGTTCCTTTTCCTGGCCATATTTTCATTACTGATGGAATATCATTTTATTATTAAATTCAAAACGAATTTAAAGAATGGAATATTCTTACAAACAAAATTTAGGTACATAGTTTCCGTAGATAAGATGGTTAATTTCGGTGATTCGTTCAATGGTATTCCAAATATGAAAATCTATTATCCCAGTTGATATGTAAAGTGATTATGTTTTTATATATATATTAATGTAATGGATGTTTTTATGAGTTAAACTAGAGGATAATAAATGTGTATGTGTTGACATGATTTATTTATGATATACAGTGATGTATTAAAAAGGAAACAGGTGTGTCATTATAAAGAATAATAAGGGTATTCCCTATTCCCTGGGGATATTAAAATCCATGAATAGAACTATAAAACCTTTAATATTGAGTTGGAAACATTAATTTTTACCATCAAGATATTAATGAATTATCCCTATAGATAAATATTTGATAAATATAAGGATAATAAGTGGTTGAGATACATTTTTTCATAGAAATATTCCAGCATAAGGCAAGAAGATCAAAATATATACTCAAGGATTATGGTTTTTTGAAAAAATACCACCCTAAGAAAGCTAATTATGTAGTTGATGAATTAATTAGGGAAGATCATGAAATTGTGGATAAGATGAGGAATCACAAGGAATCTATATTCATGTAATTAATCTATTTGAATATTAGAAATATTAGAAAAGGGATAACATCACTCATTTTCTAAATTATTGTCAAACCATCCATATCAAAAAAAAAATATCCTTGCTCGATAATATGAGTTTACAAATGAGATTTTGTAACATCCCAGGTAAATAAAAATATGACATTTTCATATTTATTAATATGTGTGAATGAAATATCATAATTACTTTAAATGGAATGCTATTTTAATGGCGTACCCAATACAAAACAATGAGTTTCTATGAAATATTACGTTGCACACTAATAATATAATAATATTATTTTAAATGGTAGTTAATGTCTAGCCATTTTAATGGAAGGAATGAACAGAACTAACTATCAAATGATTATATATGCTTGTCGAATATTTTTTCATTTATCCAAATAAATGTTAGAGGCTTAATATGGAAATGAATCCAATTTTAAGCATAAATCTTCTAATATTCTTTGAAAGATTGTTTTACTGCCTTTTGATGGAGATCCATTTTTAAATATATATTTTGACAATTTTATAAGCTCTATTTTTCAAGATAAACTTATTCATTATTATTGGGATATTGAAATTTACATTGGATAAATTTTTGGTATTTTTGTGATAATGTTCATTTTTTAATGAATAGTGAAAAATACTGCATTTTACTTCAAAACTTCTTTTTCATATAATTTAATTATATGGATAAATTATCTTTTTAATTGGGTTTAAAGTGTAATTAGAATATATTTTTATTATTTAATACAATGGTGTTCATTATAATCAATTTCACTTTGAAATTTGACATAAACAATTGCAAACTTTTGATAGATATTGTTTCAAAAAACTCGGCTATTTGTTTCGACAACGGGAATTATTTTTAAATTAATTACTACAATTTATGTGTTTGGAATTTGGTAAAATGGATTCCATATTTGGAATCATAAGGTCCAAAATATGTAATTAAGACTCTTGTTTTTGAAAATATTGAATAGTAACGACCGTAATTATCTTTAATTATTGTGATTAATTAGTAATCAGGTAGTTAACGGTAATAAAATAATATCATAATAATAATAAATGACCTCAAAATGTGTCCTAATTATATTTTTTTGTGTCATGGACGACCATGGGATGCCCTGTGGAAATTGTTGGGACCCCATAGAATCACTTTTGGGTGATAGTGACACTTTATCATTTTATGTTTTTTAAAAGGAAAGTATAACCAAAGTATGTATCACCCAAGTAAAACAATTTTAGTTTTGTCTATGTAAATGATCTCTTAAGCTATAAATATTCATTAGAAAGATAAAAAGATTTCCTACATCATAGTATTTCTTTTATAATTTTTAGAAATTAAATAAATTAATTTATTTATGACACCATGATGATGCAGCGATTACCTCATAAATGAACGATTTAAATAAAATAAAACGATAATGTAAAATCTAAGACATAAACTTGTCAAAAACTGATTGGATGGGTTTATTTAGAACCCTTATCAACGTATCCTTGAAATATATCATTTTGGGACCTTTAAAATCTGAAAATCATTTTATAATAAAGTAACATTTCTTGAATTTCCAAGAGTGCCCCTCCTCCATCTTATAAAAGGCCCCCACCTCTACCACATTACCCACACCTCTCAAACCAATGGATCAGCCAAAATCTACTCATTTTATCTCTACAAGTCCCTATTTTAATCATAAAATCCTTACCTTAGGCAGAATGCTATTTGAGAAACTCTTTTGGTTCAATCCAAAGGGAGTTACCCGATTTAAAGGTAATGTTTTCTCTAATGTTCTTTTGTTATATTTTTCTTATCCACACCCCCCTAAACTCTTTTTATTACTTTATTTTGTAACAAAACCATTATATTAAATATACTAGGAATTTTTATGAGAATTATTCGAGCTACACTTACACACACCTCCGTATAATGGTTAAAGAAAATATTGTTTCCGTGTATGGCGAATTACTGCCTCACGAAACGATGATTGTTCTATCTTCTCCTACCACCTCTCATGTTGTCCATTATGACGGCAATATATTAATTTATGATATATATTATATTTATCTCCCCTATATTCTTTTTTATTTTATAGTTAAAACATACCTTTATGCTTTGCATGTTGTGTGAATGCGATGATTTCATTTGAGGAAGTGTGGACTACCGCCCCTTCAAGTGATGTGAATCGTTCATGTAATACATCGAATGTATAAAGAATGAAATTAATAAAGTTATGTGACCTATATAAAATATTTATTATAGTTTAATTATAATATATATATATATATATATATCATTTAGTTTTAATTCCATTAAATACAAAATTGAAATGAAAGTAGCGTTCATGCGTACGTACGGCTTACCGTCTCCATGAACGGTGCATTTCATTTCATACCACTAAATGTTATGGAATATTATAAATGTATGTATATAATAGATATATATGATATACATGATATCTAAATCTGAATATAATTCTTGATATAATGGATATTTTACCACATGAACAACTTTTAATTATAAGAAGTTTATTTTTGACTCTAGTACCAATGATCGACAAGACGACCGTTATTAACTAAAATAATTACATAATGTTCATAACATGGTAATAAGTTATATAAAAGGAATAATTAACATGAAAAAGTTTCTTAAGGAAGTATAAATTAACTCTAGTTTATTATTCAGGAATATAAAGAAATGAACAAGACAAGTCGGACTTGATGTAAGGGATCATACCTTTCTCTTTATTTTTAAGTACTCTCTTTATGTAACTTATTATAAGAAGCTCTTTATTATGTTGGGGGATGTTATTTTATAATACTCTTAATATAAATTTTATTTTCATATGATGAGATACCCTATTTTATTTTATCAATCCATTTTTATAAGTTTTTAGTTGCGTCGTTCAGCTGCCGATTTTTCGTAGGGGATTTTTCATCTCACTTTTATTCCCATGATGTTTATGCTACATTTTCCACTATTTCCTTTGAGTGTTTTATGTAATTCCCATTATTCTACTCTTTGTGTAATATACTTTCTTTTATGGGTATTTACATCAATGTTGTATAGTCCTTCTTTCATGGGGTGTACATTTCAAATGTTACCCAAATCGGTAAGGGAACCTTTCACCCTCCTATTTTTAAAAGACTTATTTTGTTATGTCTTTTAATTTACATATTATTATAATGGGATATGTTCTTCTATATCATTATTAATGTAAATTTGATGTCCAAGTGATGAGACACCATTTTATCTCTCATCAACTCATTTTTTGAATTTTAATGTGATGTCGTTAGGCTTTCAAATTTTTGCAAGGGAACTCCTTAACTCAATTTCAATTATTTGGGTTAAACTCTTACTCCCTGAAAATGTCATTATATGAATATGTGTGAATTAAACAGGTTGTTTTACACTTAATATCCACTTATATTGGGTGTATTTTTATTTGTCACACATAAGTATGTATTTGATTTATCCATAATCTAAGGATACCGTCTTTGTATGGGACTTCATCTCAATATCCTTTCATTGAGGCATATTTTTTTTACACAACATTATTTTATACAGTTTATAAACCCCTTTGACTTTTAATTTTATTCAAAATTAATCATTTTGTATGAAGCGTTTTACTAAATGACAAAAGGTATGTTTTATCTTATGTATGCGGCGACAACGATTTCTCCACCACCATGACCATTATTTGAGTTGTGGCTTCCTCTACAAGCCATAACTTTTTTTAAATGAAAAATAAATACCATGTTTTACTTTTGGTTTATTATGGTATTGAAAATGGTTTTTATAATGTTTTTATTATATCAATGTGTTATTTATATCATTTGATTAAAATGTGGAAATATTATGTTTCCTTTATGCATGTTTTATGTGATACGATTATGTTATGGTTCTTGGGCATTGTTTATGAAGAAGGGTGGATCTGTGATAAACTAAGGGAGGGTGAGCCCATGATAACTCTACAATGAATTGGGTAACATGAATGAGTTAAACTCTATGGTTTCTATTAAGAGATTTAGGGAATATACTATGATGGGTATTCCAAACGTAACCATGAGGGTTAATCCCTACGTACGAATGTTATGTATGCCTCAAGTTACCTTTACATCTTATGATTTCTTTTAGTTATTCATAAAAATTATAATTTCATAAGGTATGTTAAAGTGCTTATGTTTTATGAGTAAAGTGTGTTTTCATTGATTCTTATGTATACATGGACTAATGTTTCCTTTCCGTATTTTTTTGTATCCCTTACTGAGTGTTTTGTTGTCATCCCACATTTTTAAAATGTTTTCAACAGGACTTAAAGTGGAATATGGTCAAGGATAGGATCAAAGAAATGTCATGATGTCTAAAAAATGGAACTAGACTAGACTCTTTTGTTCAAGAGGTTATATTTTGGGAAAAAAATAGAAACTGAGTAGATGTGTCTACATTGTAATCTTTGAGATGTAATAATTATGTCCTAATTCTCTAAAACACTAAACCTGAAAAGATCCTCCATGTGAATTATTCATTTAATTAATGATTATGTAATGTTTTATGTATTGGTCCTTATAGTTGGTATCAGAGTTCGTTTTAGATAACTTTAGAGGTTGGGGTATTATTTAAGCATAAGTGACATTACAATAATGGTTATGATTTCAGAAAGAGTCATAGTTTTAGATAAAGTGAAGGAGTTTATGATTAAATGAATAATTATATCATAGTATTATATGATTATTCTAATTATATACTCACACTAACTTTTTTTGTTTTAGTAAATGGCTGGATCTAGCAGGCACCAAAGAGACACTAGATGTGAAGAAAACTGTGGCGGTTTTCTGAAAGAACAACTGAATGATATGGGAGCTGCAATGAGAAATCTTGTGGTTTTTCTCAACTAAATATCAAGAGTCATGATTATCCATTTGAACCTTGGTGAGTTCTCTAATGTATCACATACTAGATAACCAACTCGAAGTGGAAGTTCATGTAATAATTATAAAGGTAACCATTAGGGTTTGTATGATCCTTACTTTTGAGGTAATTATGGGTTACTATATGTTTTGATGGAAAATGAAATTCATGAGATAAACTTGAGGTTAAATTATGTTATGGTTATTTTTTATGATTTTATCACTTTTGGGGAATGTTTTAAGAATTATATATTTTTGGAAAAAGGATAACACGCAGACCGTGTGACAACCCGTCACGTCGGACAAAGCTGTGGGAATCGAACCCACAACCAAAGTTCGACTGGTATTTATCACCTACCACTGGACTACGTGAAGTCCCTAGTTAGTATGAAAAATTCTTTTTTTTATACGATCATATGAATCAATAATAAGTTGATTTTGGGTTATCTATGGAAATGATTATCCTATCTTGGAGGTTATGTGATTAGGTTAGTTAGTTTTCAGTATGAGACTTTAAGAGTAACAGATGTAATTTGGAGATAAATGATATGGGTTATCTTGTAATACTATGTGATTAAATCCTTCGGTGACTTGGGTTTAAGTTTTTTACTTTGGATTAATTTGAAGAATTTTATGGATATCATTTAATTGAATAGTCTTTGATGAACATTAGGTTTTGTTGGAAAAATTTTGGAGATTAAGTGTAGTATTTCTTTTTATAAAGGATTATCCTTTTTGGGTATTATCTGATCTTGTACTAAGAATTGTTGGTTTTGGTTATGGTTTAAAGGAATGGGAAATATATAGTTCATCTTATGTGGGTTAGGTTATTCTCTAAAAGTTGATTATAGTTCTCTTAATTTGAACAAGTCATCCTGAAATACTCATCCTTTGGAGAAAATATGATTTTGAGTTAGAAATCTAGTAAAAGATGAAAGTATACATGATAAGTGAGTATGTTTCCTTATGATTTAGTTAGGATCCTAAATAAATTCCTCATTGAAAAGTAACTTAAATAATTTTGTTTGTTAACTTTTCCTACTGGGGAATCACATACCGTTTAACCCGTCATAATTTTGTGATTTTCTTGGGGTTAACTTTCTATTAATCATGTTTTATATCACTCTCCATCAAAACATGACCCTTTTATTTCTCCTCCATATCCATGTTTTCATGCAATCCTAGTATGGGTTAACTCGGTTGACCTTTTTACTTCTCTTTCATTATTTTAAAGTGATAGTTTTACTGACTCTTGTTCCGATGTAGGACTTTCAATGGAGTTTCTGAGCCCAATTTTAAAATTGCAAGGACGCAATTCCAAAAAGGTGGGAAGGATGTAACATCCTAGGTAAATAAAGAATATGACATTATCATATTTACTAATAATTATGAATAAAATATTAAAATTATTTTATAGTTAATTCTATGTTTAATGTCGTACCCAATATGCAACAATGTGTTTCTTTGAAATCTTACGATGCACACTTATAATATATTCATATTATTTTAGATGGTAGTTAATGCCTTGCCATTGTAATGGCAGGAATGAACAGAACTGACTACCAAATGATTATATATGCTTGTAAACTATTTTTCCATTTATCCAAATAAATTTTAGAGGCTTAAAATTCAAATGAATCCAATTTTAAGATTAAATCTTCTAATATTCTTTGAAAGAGTGTTTTGCCACCTTTTGATAGTGAACACTTTTTAAATCAATCTTTTGAAAATTTTATAAGCTCTATTATTCAAAATAAATTTATTCATTTTGATTGGGATATTGAAATTTACTTTGGATAAATTTTTAGTATTTTTGTGACAATGTTAATTTTTTAATGAATAATGCAAAATACTGCATTTTACTTCAAAACTGCATTTTCATCTAATTTAATTATATGGATATATTATCATTTTAATTGGTTTTAAAGTGTAATTTGAATATATTTTTACCGTTTAATCCAATTTTGGCCATTATAATTAATTTCACTTTGATATTTGACATAAACAATTGTAAATAATTTGATAGATATTGTATCAAAAAAACCCTCTATTTGTCTTGACAACAGGAATTATTTTTAAATTAATTAATGGAATTTCTGTGTTTGGTATTTGGTAAAATGGATTCCATATTTAGAATCAGAAGCACCAAATTATGTAATTAAGATGCTTTTGTTATTGAAAATTTTGAATAGTAACAACGGTAATTATCTTTAATTATCGTGATTAATTAGTAATTGGGTAATTAAGGGTAAAAAAATAATATCATATAAATACAAAATGACCCCAAAATGTGTCCTAATGATACTGGTTGTGTAATGGCATAAAATGGTATACCTTGTGCCATACTTTGGGACCCCATGGAATCACTTTTGGGTGATAGTGAAACTTTATCATTTTATGTTTTTTAAAAGGAAAGTATAACCAGAGTATGTATCACCCAAGTAAAACAATTTTAGTTTTGTCTGTGTAAAAGATATCTTAGGATATAAATATTCATTTTAAATATAATAAAAGTTCCGACATCATAGTGTTTGTTTATAATTTTTAGACATTAATAAACTATTTTATTTATGACACCATGATGATGCAGCGATTACCTCATTAATAAACGATTAAAATAAAATGAAAAGATAATGTAAAATCTAAGACTTAAACTTGTATAAAACCTATTTTATGGGTGTATTTCGAACCCTTTTCATCTTATCCTAAAAATATATCATTTGGGGTCCTTTAAAATCCGAAAATAATTTTATAATAAAGTAACATTTCTTGACTTTCCAAGAGTGCCCCTCCTCCCTCTTATAAAAGGCCCCCACCTCTACCACCTTACCCACACATGTCAAGACATTGGCTCAGCAAAACTATGCTCATTTTATCTCTCCAGATCCCTCTCTTCATCATAGAATGATTACCTTAGGCAGAAAACTCTTCAATAAACCCTTTTGGTTCAAACCAAAGGGAATTACCCGATTTAAAGGTAATGTCCTCTCTTATGTTCTTTTGTTTTATTTTGCTTCTCCAACCCCTAAAATATTTCTATACATTATATTGTAACCAAACAAGTATATTAAATACAATAGGATGTTTTTATTAGAATTATTCGAGCTACACTTACACACACCTCCGTCTAATTGTTGAAGAACATACTATTTTCATGGATGGTGAATTACTGCCTCACGAAACGATGATTGTTCTATCTTCTCCTACCACCTATCATGGAGGCCATTATGATGGTACTGTATTTATTTATGATATATATTATATTTTTTCTTATCTATTCTTCTGTATTTTACATTTAAAATATACCTTTATGCTTTTCATGTTGTGAAAATGCGATAATTTCATTTGGGGAATTGTGGACTATCGCCCTGTCAAGTGATGTGACTCGTTCATGCAATACATGGAATGTATAAAGAATGAAATTAGTGAAATTATGTGACCAATATAACATATATATTATAATGTAATTATAATATAGATATATCTCATTTAGTTTCAATTCTATTAAATATGAAATAGAAATGAAAGTAGCGTTCATGCGTACGTACGGCTTACCATCTCCATGAATGGTGCATTTCATTTCTTACCTCTAAATGTTATGTAATATTATAAATTTAAGTATATACTGGATATATATGATATATATTATATACAACATCATGAATATAATTCTGGATATAATTGATATTTTACCACATGAACAACTTGTAATTATAAGAAGTTTATTTTTGACTCAAGTATCAATGATCGACAAGACAACCGTTATTAACATAAATAATTAAATAATGTTCATAACATGGTAATAAGTGATATAAAATGAATAATTAACTTGAAAAATGTTCTTAAGCAATTAGAAATTAACTCTAGTTTATTATTCAGGAATATAAAGAAACGAACAAGACAAGTCGGACTTGAGGTAAGAGATCTTACCTTCCTCTTTCTTTTTAAGTACTCTCTTTCATGTCACTTCTTATAAGCACCTATTTCTTATGTTGGGGGATGTTATTTTATAATCCTTTTACTATAAATTTTATTTTCAAATGATGAGATACCCTATTTTATTTTATCAATCCATTTTTTTGATGTTTTAAGTTGCGCCGTTAGGCTGCTGAGTTTTTGTAAGGGATTTTTCATATATCTTTTATTCCCAGGAGGTTTATATTACATTTTACACTATTTCCTTTGTGTGGTGTATGTAATTCCCATTATTCTTCTCTTTATGTAATATAAATTTGTTTATGGGTATTTCCATCATTGTTGTATAGTCCTTCTTTCGTGGGGTGTACATTTCGAATGTTACCCAAATCGGTAAGGGAACCTTTCACCCCCTCTTGTTAAAAGACTTCTTTTGTTATGTCTTTTAATTTACATCTTATTATGTGGGATATTTTCTTCTATATCCTTATTGATGTAAATTTTATGTCCATGTGATGAGATACCATTTTATCTCTCATCAACTCATTTTCTGAATTTGAAAGTGACGTTGTTAGGCTGTCAAAATATTGTAATGGAACACCTTAACTCAATTTAAATTCTTTGGGTTAAACTCGTACTCCTTGAATATTTCATTATATGAATATGTGTGAATTAATCAGGTTGTTTTACACTTAATATCCACTTATATTGGGTGTATTTTTATTTGTCACACATAAGGATGTATTTGATTTATCCATAATCCAAGGATACTGTCTTTATACTAGACTTCATCTCAATCTCATTTCATTAAGGAATATTTTGTTTTATAGAAAAAATTGTTTTTTACGGTATATAAACACCATGAACTTTTAATTTTGTTCAAAATTAATCTATTTGTACGAAGAGTTTTACTAAACGACAAAAGGAATGTTTTGTCTTATGTATGCGGCGATAACGACATATCCACCGTCGTGACCATTATTTGAGTTTCAGCTTCCTCTACAAGCCATAACATTTTTTAAATGAAAAATAAATACCATGTTTTACTTTCCTTTTATTGTGGTGTTATAAATGGTTATGATAATGTTTTGATTATATCAATGAGTTTTTTATATCTTGTGATTGAAATGTGGAAATGTTATTTTTTTATGCATGTTTTATGTGATATGATTATGTTATTGTTCTTGGGCATTGTTTATGATGACCGGTGGTTCCATGATAAACTATGGGTAGGTGAGCCCGTGATATCTCTCAAATTCGTTGGGTAACACAAAGGAGTTAAACGCTAAGGTTTCATCGAAGTTATTTAGGGAATATACTATGATGGGTATTCCAAACGTAACCATGAGGGTTACTCCCTACGTGATAATGTTATGTATGCCTCAAGTTACCATTACGTCTTCTGATTTATATGAGTTATTCATAAATATTATGATTTAATGAGGTATGTTAAGGTGATTATTTTTTATGAGTAATGCGTTTCTTCATTGATTCTTATGTATACGTGGAATAATGCTTCCTTTATGTGTTTTTTTGTATCCCTTACTGAGCATTTTGTGATCATCCGAAGTTTTTGAAATGTTTTCCACAAGACTTAAAGTGGAATATGGTCAATGATGGGATCAAGGAAATGTCATGATGTCTAAAACATGGAACTAGACATGACTCTTTTGTTCAAGAGTTTATATTTTGTGAAAAAATGGAAACTGAGTAGATGTGTCTACCTTGTAGTCTATGAGATGTAATAGTTATGTCCTAATTCTATAAGACTCTAAACCTGAAAAGATCATCAATGTTAATTATTCATTTAATTCAAGATTATGTAATTTTTTAAGGCTGGGTCCTTTTAGATTTAAAAATATTAATAATTGGAAACATGGAGACTTTTTCATGAAGATATTATTCAGAAATTTGAAAATATTTATGTATTCCATCCATACATAAGTTGAGGAAATTAATTATTAGATATTTCCCTTTACACAAATTTTTCTATAGACTATTGAAGAAATAAAACATATCAGGATTTAAAGAATATTTTTGGTTGGATAAACTAAAACTTGAAATTATACACTATATATCAAGATGCCTGAATTTTCAATAGGTAAAGGATTTGAGGAAACATCCCAAATGTGTCAGGAAATATCTCCATGTCTTTCTATGTATATGGGATGATATTAATATGTACTTAATTAATGGATTTGGAAATAATCCTTAATGAAATGACTCTATATTAGTTATTGTATATTTCATTTTAAATTCAGTGCATTTCATCACAATACGAGAATATATGCTGCTTATTCAAATTTTATAGCTTTATATTAATGATGTTTTGCGCCTTCATGGTTTAACTAGTTCAATAGTATCTAATCGCATTCCAAAATTTACATCCAAATTATGGATGAGTCTTCAAAAATCTATTGACACTAAAATACATTTAAGAACCACTTATCACCTTCAGACTAATTGATAATCTGAATGAACTATTCAAACATTAGAATAAATAGTAAGGTCATTCTCATATTACTTTAAATGTTTGTGGGATCAATATTCATCTTTGGTAGAATTTTAATATAATAGTATATTTCATTCAAATCATTAAAATTGAACCATATAAATTATTTTATTCGAAGAGATGTCATACTCTAACTTATTAGGATAATGTTGGTGAAATTAATCATATAAACCCAAAAACCTTTGAGAAGACACCTATAAAATAGAAGAAAATTGAAAATCATATTAGTATGACTTATAGTAGACAATAGATCTATGTCAATAACCAAATGGAATGATATGGAATTTCATTTATTGAATCATATTTTTATTAAAGTAACTCTATATAATGATTTTATAAGTTTTGATAAAAATATAAACAATCTTATAGGTACTTAAAAACTAATGAAGTTATAGAATTAATTAGGTCCATGGATGGTCATTTGGAAATTCCACTAAGCCTCCCTAAAGTTCTAGATATGTTCCACATCTCATTATTTAGAACGTACATGCCAAAACCAAGGACTGTGTTGTGCTATAATGAAATAGAATTGGTACCTAATTTAATTTATTATTAGTATCCTACCACTATTTTTGATACTAGATAAAAATTGATGAGTAATCGGGTGACTTGGATGGTAAAGGTACTTTGGAGAAATCATAAGATAGAAGAAAAAACATGGCAACCTGAAGAATTTATGATGAAGTACTACCCACATTTTTTCATGATCTAACATTACAGAAATTTCATGAAATAAATTTTTAAATTAGGGATGAATGTGACACCTAATAATCAATTATTCTAAACACTTAAAAACTATCTTATTGCGTTTTTTTATATTTTTCAAAAATAGGTTCTTCTTTAGTGAATAGTAGAAAGTAATTTTTTTACAAAAACTATCAAATTTATAGAATCACAATATAATAATAACATGAATGGTTATAAAACAATTGTCAATGGACAAATATATATTTATTACTTATTAAAACCCTTAAAAACCTACTATTTTGAACATATAAATATATGCATAACATTTTATAAATCAATGTAATTTTTGGTCTAAATATAAATTGTTTTCATTGTTTTCTAATAATAGATTATATAAAAGGTTAAATTTATTTTTTATTTGGTTGTAAAGAAAAATAATTCTCCTATGATTTAGCTTAATCCAATTAATTAAATTGTAATATAAATTATCAGTTATTTTTTATAAATTCATTTTTATATTAAAAAAACATTTTTCTAAAAATTGTATTCATTGGTTCATGCACACTTATATTATAATCAATTTCTTTGAATACTATAAATTGATACATTTAAACTTTATCTCGTATTTTGAATCATAATAATTAATATTAGGTAATATGATCACCTTATTTTTTTGTCCTAATGAATAGTAACAATGGTTAATATTTATTATATCTATTAATGGAAAACGGGATTAAAAGGGTTCAATATAAAGGTACAAGGTTTCAAGATGAAAAAAAATAATATTTTAAACCTCATTGGTTGGTGGTACATATACCTTATCCTAATCAACATAGATGCTATGAAAATTTGGTCCATTTTTCATAAGAAAGTGAATTTATATTACTAAGATCATATAAGAAATTCTAATTTTGTCATTTATATTGATTATGAAATGATAAAAATTCTCCTCATTTATTCAAAATTTTTGTTCCGTATATATTGAATAATACATACGAAAATTCCTTCCCAAACTTTCCTCCTGTGAATTTGAATCTCTTAATTCAATAAATGGCCAACTTTTAAATCATAATGTATAAGAAAAATGTTTTTTTACAGACAATAGGTACAAATCTTAACCAATTGTTTGTGTTTTATTTCATATTATACCTCCACAATACAATCAATTTTAGGTATATTAAAATTTAATAATGTATTTTGATCCTATATAATGATTGTGTTATTTTTGGGTAGGTTCATAGGTATTTTGGCATGTGATAGAGTTTTTTCTAGACGTGTAGGGTTAGTGGAAACCACATAACATCTCAAGGAAACAATGTTGAGGAAGAATGTAGGAATTAGGAAGATGTATGGTTAGTGCACTGTTTGGTGAAATTATTGGAGTGCTATAGATAAACCATGATTGTTAAAATAGAGGGAAATCATGGGAGGTTCATGTTTTTTCTAATCATGCAATCAATCCATTTGAGGGGTTGGATTAAGATAGTATCACCACACCATTGGCTCAAATATTTCCAAAAAATGATATCTAACTATATGAAATAAATTTGGTCTTCCATAAATTGTGGATCTAATACGAATTAAAAACATTAACCCTATTTTCTCCCATATTTCAACAATAACATAATTTTATTTTTTATCAATGCATGATAGATTACCTCCTTTGATATGGGAGGTATCCATAAAATAATCAATGTACATTGGAGGCCTAGATTCATTATTAAGTACTCATTATTCCTCATTCTTCATTAATTTGAGTTTGTTATCTCACTATTTGGAATATATATCTGGTATATTTTGTATATAACTATGTGTTTTGAAGTGTATTATAATGAAATTTTATTTGATCTACTGAAGGGAATATGTGTTGTGATGGGATATTGATGTTTGGTTGTACCTTTATTATTTTTCACTAATTTTTTAGAGGTTTATGTCTTCTCTCATCCCTCTAGTTGACATAGAACATGATGTCTTATTTTTAATAAATCATTTTCTTGAAAATTTTCTGAAATTATTTTGTGATTCTTAATAGAAATACTATTTGGTATTAGGTATAATAAATTATTGGAAAATTAGTTTGATATCATAAAACCACCTTGGTATTTAATTTTAAATTTTTTATTTTCATGTTAAGGATTAGTTTTGATTCATGTAAAATATTTTTTAATTATTTATGGGAAAAAAATTTATTAGAACATCGTGGCATGCTATTTTCATAACTAGTTGGGAATGTGTCGAGTGGGAGGAATAAATATTGTGAAGTACTAACCTCAAATTGGTATGAAGTATGTATATGAGGTCCACCATCAACTATAACAAAAATATTATGTATGTCTGTATGGTTGTGTGTGTGAAAATTGAATATAATATTACTATTAAATTTTTATTTTTAAAGGATTATTTATCACCTTCCATTGTATAGTTTTTATATTTTTAGGTAAAATGATTAAACTAATTCTAAAGAGTGTTATAAAATTTGTTCTAACAAGTTTAATCCTAGTGGGATATATTGGGAAATCAATGGGAATATACTTCTAAGATTAGACTCCCACATGCTTCAACACTGTTGCGGGTTCTCATACGACATCTATCAAGATATAAGTAAAATAAAGAAATCTTAGTTCTTTATTGATTATTCTTCGTATTATGGTAATGGAATGTGGTGTTAGATCCTGTTGTAGGTTGGGTATTTCTAGTTTATTTCACTTTGTATTTTAGAGTTTTATGGTCTTTTACTCATCTTTGAGTTTTCCATTTGGTTTTTTCTTATATTCTGAAATGGTTTGTTTATGTTTTAATTTTTTTTGTACTCAAAAATCATATAAATGTTTTTTGGTTATTTTTTATAGATTTTATGTTTTATCATTCAAAGGGAAAAGTATCCCCCAAAATGTTCTTGAGGCCCATGGAATTTGTTTATATCCTTTGGTGTCCCGAGGATGTCACTTAAGTCCTAGTAGAACACCTGTCCCTTATCATACCATTTATAGGGGGTGGGATGTTACAAATGGTATCATTTTTGGATGGTATATCTTTCATTTTGGAACAAATGGAAACAACTTGTTTGATACTTGACATCGGAAATAATATCATTCATGGTTGGTCCAAATTTATTTTTGGGAAAAAATGGTGTTAGTTGTTTTCCTATAATTGGAAATATCATTGGTATATATCTTTGAATTGCATAACATAGTAGTTTCTTCAAAAAATAAAATTTAGACCATAAAAAGACATAGCTAACCTCTTTATGAAGATCTTCGAGTTACCAACATGTTTAGTTACATGAGAATTCTAGACACTTCTATGTGAGTTGACACATCATCATAATGGGTTTAACAAATTAGTGTTTCATGAAATTAATTGATATTAATACTTCCCAACAGAACTGAATTATTAAATATGATTTAATAATTTATAAAATATAAAAAAGAGATGATTTTTCAGAATATAGAAAATGGTTGTTTTGAAAATCATGGTTGTATATTTTTCAATAACATTTAAAATTTAGAAAATGGTTTAATTTTGAAAATTTATGTTGTGATATATGTTAATGTGGTACACTAAAATTAATAATCCTTTAGTTACTAATGAGTTAGAATAAATGGATTTTCTCTAGTTATTGTGAATGAAAATATGTAGGTGTTGTAGAAATCAACCGGAATAAAATAATGATAATTTGGTTACAATTTTTCCATAAGAAAACCAATTTCTATTCTAAATTATTTTCAAGGATTTTTAGGCTATTGATAAAGTTAATAAAAGTGATGAACAATGAAAAGTGTACCTTTAGGTTCAATTATAATAGTATAATCGACAAATATTTTTGGGGGGGATTCTGAGCAAGAAAAATAAGTCTAGTTGAATATGATGAATTAAAAATTTTATTTCCTTGGTACAAAAGAAGATATAAAAGGGAAGTGAGAAACATATATGCTAGTGTATTTTTAAAGAAAATCGTGGGAATTATTAGTTTTGGAGATATTCGACCAACACATGACATTGGAGGATTTTTTGGAAGTTTGTAACAATAAATTATATCATCACACCTTTTAGATTACTATAATAATAGTCTTCCTTATTATAAAGTTGGAGAATCTCATAGTAATAGAGTTTGTAGAAAAATTTCAGAATTTAGTCTATTTTTCCTCTGAATAATCAGCATGTTAATTCTTTAAGGAAAACATTTTTGCGGTGGGGTTTAGGCTGAATATTCACTCAAATATGTACATTATTTTTATAAATGGGTATACGGTAATAGTTAATTGAGATTCTGTGTTATAAACGGATATATTAAGAAATAAAATTGGATGATGAAATTTTATTCTTATGGGAACAGGTGGAAACCCTAATGCTGGTAATAAAAGGAAGATGGACATGTACTTCAAGAGTGGTATTACACCTTAAAACCAAACTATGATACTTATAAATATTCCTCCTCGTTCCCAATGTATTTTGGGATGTTTTTATTATAGTCCACAAGATCACATCAAGTGAGATTATTTGAAAACACCTAAATCATGTCTTAATTACAATAATATAAGAAATATTTAGTGTTATTGTTTTATTTTTCCATAGTTGGGTTATATAGACATATATCTTTATTATCAATGATCTTATAAATAAATGGGACATGTTAAACATAATAATTCCCACTACCAGAATAGAGTGAGCCACAGTGATTCAAGGAACATCAAGACTCGTCAACTAGTGTAATGTCAATAGGGTAACAAAGTGATAAGTGAAACATGTAAAAATTGTATGGATTAGAGAAAATATTCATGGTTGAAAAATCTATTCCTTTAATGGTGGGATGGATGCCACTTTTTAATTATACCCTTATGCAAGCTTTATTTTATATAGGCTAATCCCACTAAATTATTTCCTCATATGTTGTTGATAATATAGCTTGTCTATTGAGATGATGAATTCTATTTTAAAACTACAAACTCCCCTTGGCCCAAGATAGTGTAGAGCCTTTATGTTTAGTTATTTTTTATAAATATAAATACATCCTAGTTGCTTTGGTATTTCTTTATACATTAGATAAATTTCTATGAATTGATTCTAGGTATATATTTTTTTAATTTGTTCAATTCTAACATCGATAGTTACTCCATCATGGTTACTTTCACATCTGTTGATGTCATCAAGAATCTCTACAGAGGAGATTGGGTAGTAGAGGAAATCAATGAAGGAATTTTACCACCAGTTGATGGAACTGTTTATTTTTAATTGGCATCATGTACCTTGTTATATATATATTATATTGTGAAAAGATTTTTTCTAACTATCATTGAACAATTTTCTAATTTTTTCCCAAATAAATTCTCATGGTTTCCACTATAAAGATAAGTAGATTTTTTTATTAACCTCATAATGAGGACTATCCCAATATCACTTCCATTCTATATGGAGGGTCTAACAAAATTGAGGTAATTTAATGCTTAATTTTAAAATATATAAATTAAAGGATTCATTCTACTAATTATAACTTTTTGGGTAGCATTGATTCTATTTTTGAAAGAGTATATAACTATTATGATTTGTGTGATATATTGTAAACTTAACCAATTTAATATAAAATATATATATATCCTATTCCAAAAAATTGATGATTTATTTGATCGATTTAGGGGATCCTAATGGATATATAAAATTGAATTGTGTTTAGGGTATAATCAAATGAGAGCTCCAAAAAGGATATTCTAATTATAGAGTTCTGAAGTAGATATATCCTCTATTATTTTGTGGTTATTAATTTTTTTTCTTATGAATACTCAATCCATATTTATAGAACTGATGAATCATACAATTCAAGGGTTTATATATTAATTCATTATGGTGTTTGACGATGATATACTTGTGTATTCTATGATAAAAATGGATCATGAGAATCATTTGGTTATAGTGTTGGGTATATTTTTGGGAGAATATTTTTATAACATGTTATCAAAGTGTTATTTATAGATACAAGAGGTATGTTTCCATGGCCATGCCATTTCTAAAATAGGTGTTTATATAGATCCATGAAGGATAGAAGCTGTTGTATCTTGGATTCCACTAAACAATGTCTTTGAGATATATAATTTCATTAGTTTAGTGGGATATTACCAATTTGTTTTACATTATTTCTCATGTTTTTAATAACCAATTATATCTTCGATATGGAAATTTGATCCTTTCCAATAGAAAAATAAATGTCAGAAATCATTTTAAGAAAATAATATTTGAATTACATCAAATCCCATCATCCCATTTCTAGAGTAAGACATCGCTATATTGTCTACTATGATGCATCAATATTTGGGTTGGGATGTGCTCACCTGTATGGAGATCATGTTTTCACTTAGAGTTCACAAAAGTTACGGTTTCATGAGAAGAATTACACAACATAAGATTTAGAATTGGATAAAGTGGTAATTTCCTTGAATACTTCATGTTAGCACAAATTTTTTGATAAATTCCTAGTTTTTGGATAACATAAGAGTTTGAAACACATTTTATCACACAAATATTTTAATTTAAGGTAACATATAGTGATGAAGTTTCTTCTAATATTTTACTTAGACTTGATGTATACACTGGGTAAAGTGTACTCAATGGTGGATTCATTTAAAAGGAAGTCATATGATTAATTGGATAAAGATGCATCAAATCAGTTGAAACTATTTTCAGTCATATAGTATATTCATCTAGAGTTTTTGGATCAAGGTAGTGTTAGAGTTTTCTTTCAACTTTTTTTATTCCTAATTTTGTTGAGAAAGTTAGAAAGTCTTGGACATTTAATCTAGAATTTTTTTTAGAGATTAAACTCAATTGTCGAGTGACTATTGAGGGATGTAAAATAGTTGATAATACAACATTTTGTTTAGGGATCAAATAGGCATACATTGGTCTTGTCAGGTACATCTTCTAAGTGAATATTTCCATTCGATATGGTTTGTTCACCTTGAGATTATTAATATTATTTATGTAATGAAAGAACAATTTTTTCGCTTGGAATGAAAAGTGTTTTATTGGAGTTTATATTGTTATTCCTAACTTGTTAGTAGTTCAAGGAAGAGAATCGATGACTATTGGGTATGATTAAGAATTTACTGATTCATATGAGGAAATGGGAGTAGATAGAAATAGATTTTATAAAATTATACATAGGGTGTTTAGGAAACACGATTACATATGTGTCATTTTGGACCAACTCAAAAAATGTTGCACATTTAATTCCTATTAGTGAAACTAATTCGGTGAAAGAATGTCCAAAATATATATATGATAAATCATAAAGATGAAAAATATTATTGTATTGATTGTATTGGATAGATAACCTAGGTTTATATCATGATTTTGAAAATCTTTACAGTAGTCTTTTCCAACACTCTTAACTATGAGTATCTTGTATCATCTTAAAATGGATTGAATGTCTAAAAGGAAAATACAAAAGTTATAGGACATTATTATTCCTTATGTGAGGGATTTTGGTTGATCTTGGGTAGATCATTTACCATTACTGGAGTTCTTTTATAATAAAAATTATCCATCATTGATATATATGGATCTTTTTAAAGAATTATAAAGATGTCCTTTTCATTATAAAATTTATTTTGTTGAAATGGGTGAGACATAACTAATAAGACCCATCATTTAGTAGGAGAAAATAGAAAATATTTAGGTGATCATAAAGATGATGAATATGGCTCAATGTCTTTATAAATCATACGTGGATCCTCATCAATGACCATTTTTGTTCTATTTAGGTGATCTTGTGTTCTTGAGAATCTCTACAAGGCATGGCCATCATCATTTGGTATGAAAAGAAGGTTATATCTTTGATAAAAAGGCCCTTTTTAGATACATTAAGGATTGAGTAAGCTAGGATAACAAATGAATTTTCCACCATGGATTAGTTTAGTGAACAATGTGATTCTTGTATCTCTGTTGAAGAATTAACAACCTGATATTGACTATGTGATTCTATGGGATCACGTTGACATAGATCCAAATGCTATATTTATTCAAGTTCCAGTATAGATTTTGGATAGGCAAGATAATATCTCTCATGGTGAAAACATAAGTATAGTGTTGGTTAAATAGAAACATGGTCAGATTTAGGAATAAATACCGGAGAATTGGAAGTAAATTCTTAAGAAATATATTAAAATCTTCTAGGAAAACAAGGGTTTTCTAGTTTATGGGGATTAAAAGACCAATGGTTGGGAGAATTTAGGCCCATGGTGTTCAGTACATGGCCATTTATTCATGAATTTTGAGTTTATATAATTAGTGGTTTATGTTTTTGGAGGTTCTATGGGGTTTCACATGTTTTTAAGCCTTTCTACAGGTCAACAGTTTGTGAACACTTAGTAGAAATAATGAACCATTTTTAGGAAACCTCGAAAGGGAAATAGTCGTCATTGTGTAGGTGCAATGTTTAGACAAACCCTAAGATATTCCAAGAGAAACCGTGTTTCTTAATGTAGAGGGAAAAGTAGGGTTGATACATAATTTTTATAGCCATTTAAGCCAACCATAAAAGATATTGGATTAAAATAGTATTACTGTATGGTTGGAACATGTTATGCCAAATCGATAGGCCTAACCACATGGCATATAGTTTGACCCACTTTAATTGTGGATATAATCTAAATTAATCATTTTAACCCTAATTTATCCCTTTATCTAACCATAACCCAAATTCCATTTTCTCCCAAATAATGAGAGATAACCCCCTTTGATCAAGGATATATCCTTAGAAAAATCAATGATCTTTGGGGGACCTAATTCATCAATTAGTATATATTCTTCTTTATGCTTCTATGATCAAAGGTTATTCTCTCTATCTTGGAACCACATATCTATTTAGTTATGAAACGATATTTGTTATATGAATAGGTTTTTAATGAAATCATCATAAATATCACCTAGGTAATGTGGATTGTGATATTATATTGATTTTTTTGTATTTTTATTCATTTTTCCAACATTTATTTATTAGGTGTGTTCTCTATTTTCTCAACTCAATTAATATCTTTATGTAATATTTTTAAATAAAGTTTTTCTTAAAATTTGTATTAAAATTCATGTGTTATTCTTAGTAGAAATTCCACATTGTATTGGATTTGGAAAATTTAAGTAAAATAGGTTGCATTTTGGAAGAAACATTTTTTTATAATTTTATAATTTTTATTTTAGTGTTTTGGTTTCATTTTGATGCATGTGTTTTGTTTTTTCGAAATAAAACAATTAAATAAATATTTTTATTAGAAATACTAGGGTGGATTTTAGTATAAATAGTTGGGCCTTGATTTCCCGGGATGGATAATGGTTGTGAAATATCATTATCAAATAAAGATATAGAATGAATTTGAAGTTACACTATTAATGGTAACACAAAGATTGAGTATGTGTGTGTATGGTTGTGGGTGTAGACAAGGAGATGAATATTACAATTAAATTGAGAAATGATTTGAAGGTTTTTTTTTATATATTTCCATGGTAAATTATTTTTTATTTTGATATAAAATGTTTAATGTAATTTTAAATCATTTAATATAATTTGTAATAATAATTTATTTCCAAGTGGTCTGAGTTGAGAATTCATTAGGATAATCCTACTGAGTTTAGAAATTCCCCCTTATTGGGAACTATTATGAATTTGTAGATATTTTTATCAAGACATAGGTAATGTCAAGGTATTTTAGTTGTTCAGTGATTCTTCTAGATTCTGTGTGAATGAAATGTAGAGTTGGATCTTGGTGTTAGATGGCTATTTCCAGTTGATGTCACTTTCGAGTTTTTTATTTTTTTTCTTCTTCTCCTCTTCGAGTGTATCTTTTGGTTTATTCCCTCATTCTAATATGGGTCATTGGTTTGGTTATGTTTGAGTTTTTTTATGAAAATGGATCACATAGATGTTTGGTTGGTTATTATTTTTGATGTTTAATTGTTTTATAATTGAAAGGGAAAATCATCCCCCAAATGTTTTTGATGACATTGACAATTATTTATAGCCTTTGGTTTCATAGGGACACCACTTAAGGCCTAGTAGCACAACCATTACTTCTCAAGACAATGAGGAAGGGTGAGATATAAAAAAATCCTTAAAAACATCTATAACCATGAAAATATATAAAAGAATTATCTTAAAAATTCTTACAATTTATTATAATCATAGAAAAACAATTTTTCATATATTTTTCATTATATAGAAAATGAGAACATCACTCGTTCGTATGTACAGTCTGCAATATACACACAAAAGCGTAATTACATTTTATCATCACATTACCTGGATGGTTATATAGATATAAATAATAAATATATATGATATTTATTACGTATTTATTCATCTAAAAATATGATATTTCATTTAGATTCTTATAATTCCACTTGTTACAAAATGATAACATCACTTATGTGTACATATAGACTACCACAACCATAGAGAAAAATGATTTATTTTTCAAGTACATATCTCAAGGCTTACTATAAATATGTAAACAATGAATATATATGATACTTCTATCATGATTAACATTATGGAGACATTAGAACCGTGAGAAATATTCAATTAACAAAACAACCCAACTGATTCTGACCCTAAAAATAAAATAGGTAACACCAAAAAATGATTATTTTAATAAGTATTTACTAATAAAACGATGAAGAAATTTTATTAGTGGATAATATTTGATGTTATAACTATTTATATAGTTTTTTATGTGTAATAAATTTTAATGCATTATATATGACTTTAACAATTCTTATGAAGAACATAAGGCCTAATGTAAGTATTTATTTGATATTCTCATACTTATTCCGGATTTTTTATGTTTAGGTTTTTGTTGGAAAAATTACATGCTAATTATCTAAACTAATTATATATTTTCTTATACTGTGATTATTTATGTAAATTACATGTTTTCTTTCAATTTTCATTCTCTATATACTCAAAAATACTGAAATTGTTTTAGTGAATCCTGACTCTCTATTTCTATTGAGATGATAATATTTTTCTTCCATGTTCATATAATATTTAAATTGTTTTTACAGATGTTTTTTGTTTTATATACTGATTATTAAATATAATTTTTACCCATTTTTATCTTTATATATAATGTAATAAAAGTAATATTCTTGTGGTGTTTTGAATGAAGAACGTTTTAATGATGGTGTGAATGAAATCATTACTTTAACGGATACTACATGAACTAATATTCCGATTTTCATGAATATTAATTTACTTGAATCTTCCTTTACATGTTTCCATGGTTTGTTTCATCAAATTATCTACCCTAATATTATGTAATTTTTTTAGATTATAAATAAGTGACTGCAAAATGAAAATAGTGTTTTCCTTGATAAATGATATGGGAATCTTTTGAAAATATTTTCTTTTATTTAAATAGACTTTGATGAATATTATAAACTTTTTGGTATATAATTTAATGATACAATATATATATTTTTCTAGATGGTTTATCAACATTTTTACTAGGAAAAGTACTGACATTCTATATGCATTTTATTCCAATAAAGATAGTTTCCAATTTTTAAGCAATGTAAATTTAGTTATATTGTTTATTCATATAATGAATACATTAAACATATTATGTGATGGGTCATGTTCAGAATTAAATAGACCCTTGATGAATTAGTAGGTATCTTGAGACAAAATAGGTTGTATATTTGTCATACGACTTACCGATTTATATATGTTGTATTTCAATGAGGAATTGATGATAAGTTTAGAATGTGCAACATTATGAATTCCATAGCTATGAAATCAGTAATTAATGTCTGTGTTATTATATTATAATTTTTTTATCACAATAAATGTTTAATTATCATTAGATTATATATATTTTCATATTTTATAATCATTTATTCATACCATTTTATTCAAGCCTTATTTAACTGTTTATAAATTCCAATGTACGCTTTCCCTTAATGAGAATAAGAGCTGACCCTTTATTTTAATTTATTCACCCATGATTCTAGAAATTGTAATGTGATTTATATAAAATTATATTCTATATGTATTGATAATTTCCTAAATGAAAATATTATGTTTTATTTTTTGTTTTCAAATGCTATGCGAGATTCCAGTATGTGTCTAGATTTCCATGTATCTAAAACTTTTTAGTCCCATTCAGATGTGATTGATTTTATCATTTTCTAATTTAATAATGTAACCATAGGATCTAGAATTCTAGGGATGGTTTTATTACAAGAAATAAAAATGTTAAAAATAGATTTAAAAGATAATACAATAGTTTTTCAAATAGGCCATTGAACTGGATAATAATAATGTAAAAACCATATGGTTTATTCCTAAATAACTATCTCAGGTTATTATAATTTATTGTAACAAATATGTGTTTTATATCTCCCTAAATAATACATAAATTAAGTATCATAGAAGTTAAAATAATTATTATCATTCATAAAAAATATTTAACTTCTTACACATCAAGAATGTGGGAATAAGTACCCATGGAAATGAAAAAAAGAAACTATAAGTTGTTTTATATATGGTAATGGATGGAATAGGAGAATAAATTCTAGTGAAAAAATAAATAGTTTCAATTAGGTAATTATGGGGGATATTTTTATTCATATTGTAATAACTGAATATTTTTATTGTTGGTAGTATAGACATTACATTAATCAATTCCCTGGAATAATGGATTGGGAAGGGGATAACTAAGATCATATAAATTATGGTTTGTCATTGTTCAATATTTGTGATGAAGATACAACAAATGATATATAAAAGGTAATAATTATATATTCTATTATGTTTTTAAACCAATTAATTATAGTAAATGATTCATTTTTTTTGTTATAGTAAACATGCATTAACTAATAATGCATTAAATGATGATTAAATTATTATAATAAAGGTTAAATGATTATATTCTTAAATATAGTGTTTCAAGAGTTATGATACACTGGTATTACATTTTTAGGATGATATATATATGGGTGATCATACGGAATTGATAACATTTTTATGTTTTCTTTGATGCAAGTTTCATATGGTTACTAATACTTTGAAAAACAATTAATTCATTTTAATAGATGATTGAGATATATAAAAGATGTAAATTAAACATGAGTTTTATTAAAAAATTGATTTTATGATGAATGATATTATATATTGGGTAAAAATTTCTAAATTTGTTGATAAAATTTTGTTTTAATATGAAAATATAAGTCATATTATTTATAGTTAATTGGGATAAATTTTTATTAGATTTTTGGAACATATTTTTAATCATATAGATAACCATCGGATTAAAAAATATTTTTTTTACTACGCTATTCATGTTAATTTTTAAATAATTTAACCATATTTGGAACATTAAATGAATAAGGTAAACATAATTTTATTGAAAAAAATGGAATTTTCATTGAGGAATATAGGTGGATTTAACTTTTGGGTTCATACATGATTTTACTGGGGATTTATGGTGCTATAGTTTATTTATTGAAAAGATTAGAATACTTTGGTGAATATTTTAGTATGGAATATATCATTTTTTTTATTTGACTTAATGAGTGATTAATGTTGTTGGAAGATAAATTTTGGGTTAATATTGGAATAATTTATTATCAAATCTATTATATTTTTTAGATTAGAATTTTTTGACGCATGTTTTTAAGGTTTTTACTGTTAGTTATTTATTGAATAATTTAATTTAATATTTGGATTTTGTTTTTGTGATTTTTGAGATTGACTTATGATTGTTTATTCAAAATAAGTAGTATATTAACATATATTTAGCATTATATTTTGGTAAATGTATATAAGTAGGTAGAATAACATGGTATCATCTTGTTTATATTATGTTAATTTGAATGTAAATTTTAGAGCATTAAGAATGGAAAATTCATCATTTAGAAAATGGAATTAAGGAGAGACCCAAATCATCTCAATTAAAAACTAATGGATAAAATTGTGCTTATATAAGTGAATGAAATAAAGTATATTATCTCATATTCATTATCTAAATTTTAATATAATTACTCAAATAAATAAAGAAAAATCCACCCATCAACTGGTAGTGTATTATTTTTAGTAACCAAATAAAAAGTATGAGTCCCGCAATAGTAAATTCTTAGTTTAATATTTTTTTAAGAAATTATAATTTTCCTTGTCTTAATATTAGAATTAAAGTTATGTTCAAAAAATAGAAGATATCCATATTAATTGATTATATGTTTTTCACTTGGGTTTATTTATATTCTAATAAATTAATTTGATTCTATTTTTTAAAAATATTTGAGGATTAAATTTCTTTTAGAAGGTATAATGTAACACACCAATATTTTAGAATGTTTTTTTAAATAAAAATATGTCTGATAACATGTTCTATTTGAAACACCTATCATAAAGGAACTATGATATGCTATAAAAATAATATAATTTATATATAAATTCTCTAACCATGTCATTTTTTTAGTGAGTTTGAATGGGAAAAATAATTAACGAAATATATATAGAAAATTTCTCTTTTTTAAATTTATGAATCAAATATAAGTTGATTATAAATTTTTTACAAATAATGATAAAATATATTTTTGGTAAAAATATATTTTTCATAAAACTATTTTTATGTGTGAAATAAATATTGATATTAATATATTATATTAATCACTATTTATATATTATTTATGTGAAATTATAAGACTACATATCAATTATGTTTTTTAAAAATAATTTAATTATGTTCACCAAGAAAAAAATGAGAATATTGTGATTATATCCTTCAAAAATACATTTTATTAGAAATTGGGTTCTACTTAATTTTATGAATGAATACTAGAATTAATATATAAAAACATTTGAAATTTTATTTCAAAAATAGACATCAATTTTTTATTCATCAAATCAACATTATCTTCGCGTAAATTCTTTGGTTTTCTCCTGTAATGATTTAATTTTGATTGAATAGTTAAAATTAAGTATTTTTTAAAACTATAATATTTGCTTTAAATTATGTAATATAATTGTCACATTATTTTATGGATTTATATATAAAATACAACCAATTTGACAAAAAAAATATTCTAGTTAATCTCATATTAATCAATATTATTTTATAAGTTCATTTTTCTTCATAAAAATAATTTTTCTTAAAGAGATATTTTTATTGAATATTGTGAACTAATGTTAAAACAAACTTTTATCAGATATAAAAACGGAATTTTTATTTTATTTAATTTACTATTTTTAGGATTATAATTGGAAATATTAAAAAAATTCACTCATAATAAAAGGAAACCATGGTAAATATTTATCATCACTGTTATGGTAAAATGATCTAATTATGGTTAACAAATGTTATACATTCAAAATGAATATCATATGAATTTTTTTAATCCTATTATTTTGAAAATTATCACATTATATTTAAATTTAAATTTAAATTTTCCACATTCCCATTAGAAATAATTTTAAAAAAATTAAAATATCTAAAAAATTATATGTGTTCTACTCCCCTATCTTTTAAAGTGCACCATCCTCTATTTTATTCATAGTAATTCATGATGCTATTATATAGGCCAAAACATACCAAAATACCTTAAAAACAATAATCCTTAGAATCTAGAGGATTTGGTCTCACCGAAAGGCAAAGATTAAAGGATTAATATTTAAGAAAACTACGGTTTTCTGAAGAAGTGGTATAACATTTAATATAATTATTACCTATGGTTTCTTCTTCTACCCCTTAAAAACCATTATAACATTAAAAATATTATATAAATAATTTATTAAATATACTGAAATTTATTTAATTTTTGGTATAAACCTTTTTATTTAATTTCATTCCCATGGGAAACGAAAACAACCCTCCAGCGTACATGTGGACTACCATCACCATGAAGCAATGTATCTAATTTTCAATCATCGATTCACAAAAATAGTTATAAATACTAAATTAAAAAATGAAGAATTTATTTATAACATTATTTCCTTTTTAATTTTATGATATTATTAACATTCATACCCTTCTATAAATTTAAAAATGATAACTTCTCTTATGTGTACATGTAGACTGGAACATCCATGAGGTGACGAGATTAAGTTTTTATTTACACCTTTCATGTATGGTCAAAAATAATATTTAATTTAATAAAAAATTATATAATTATTAGTATTCTATATATTATCTAAAAATAAAACCTTTCACAATGAATATCCTATTGAAGTTGTTTCCTGATTATGAAATGAACTTCCTCAAAACAACCAATATAAAAATAAACACTAAATAATGCATGATAATAAATGAAAAAAGGAAGAAAAAATAGAAAATTAACTTGAATGAGGTTCTTAATAATGTATAATATTAATATTATTTTATTATTATAAAATTTAAAAAGCATATATGGTTATTCGGGTGATGAGTGAGTGATTTCTCATTTGAATTTACTTTCATTGAGACTTATGCCTTCTTTGACCCATATTTTCTTATAATTTAGTGTATAAAATTAAAATTGGATTTATTTTATAAAAAATTTTATGAAATTAAAATAGTTTAATTTTTTAATGTTTTGTAATTATTTGTTGTTTTTATTCAAAATTTTATAAATTCATATGATATTTTTGATTTAAATGTTGTTTTAAATATTTTAACCTCTCTATCTTCAATATTACTGTACTATATATTTCTTAAAAAATATTATTTGATGTACCTAAATATTTTTGTAAAATTAATTTTCAATTAATTTTTAATTTTTACAATGGTTTCAAAAATTAATCATTTTAACATATTCTATTTGGGAAACTTTTGACTCATTTTAACTAAGTGTCAAATAAATTTTTTTAAAATTTTTACTACATGACTAAATTTTCATACTATTATATCTCTTATTCATTATCATACGTCCTATATAGTTATCTATAGTTTGTAAAATAATACCATATTTCCCTCTAATATAAGAATTTTATATTTAATAGTTTTCAAAGGAAAATTTATTTTTATCCTTATTTTTACATAAATCATTAAATTGTGTCTCCATTTGTGTTAAATGGATTATTTAATGATATTTTATATTTTAAATTAAATATATTATTTTTTTAGTCATTATATGGTTATTGTACAATTTCTATGATAATTGGTTAGCCCAACATAGCGCTGATAAATGGTGACCTGGATGTAGAACTCCAATGCATTGGGAAAAGAGATAAAGATAACAAAAATTAAGTTATTCCTAAGGTATATGATTGAATTAACCATAATGATTTATCCATTGTAAGGGTTCCTATAATGATGATATTAAAGATAATTTATTGATAAACCTATATGGATGTTTATTTATTTACATAGGTTTTCAAGGGAATCAATTAATTTCAGAATGTAAGATAATGAACACTTGATTAAAGTAATGTTTCTTATCATCTTATGGTGAAATGATTATTTTTATGGGTCCTCATGTTTCATTGAGTAACATTATTATTATTAATTTCCATTCAAGATTTATTAAATAATAATTTAATAATACATTGTAATTTGAATTTAATTTCATGAGTAGGAAATTATTATTTTAGAGCTCAAAGATAATTAAGTAAAAGAAAATTTTCCATACAGTTTTCCTGAATTTTAAAAAACAATAACCTTTTTTCTTTATTATTTTATCACTTATTGTAATTTTTATTACATATTAAACAATTTAAATTAATTTTCACTGCTCTTAAGGATGTGTAGAGACTCTACGAAGCTCAATGA
The DNA here is from genome assembly GCA_963277665.1 of Viscum album. Taxonomy (NCBI): domain Eukaryota; kingdom Viridiplantae; phylum Streptophyta; class Magnoliopsida; order Santalales; family Viscaceae; genus Viscum; species Viscum album. Next base: position 177,892,844 of record OY728151.1, read on the forward strand.
TGACATATACTAAATTATGAAAAAGTGTTATGAAAAAAACAAGTTTACATAAAGGACCCCTTTTTTGGAAGAAAATTTAAATTATTTTCAAATATCTACTATGTTATGTAATAGTTTTCCTAAATCTCTAAAATAAAAATCCTAAATGATCTAGAAAAAAATGATTATTTAAGTCATTCTATAAAGCATGTAATAATTGGTTGATTCAGTTATGTGGAGATAATTTTATGGTTTGTTGGTTCCATAATTTCATGATAACCTATATATAGGTTGAGGAAATTATCCTTTTCATTCTACTATTATATTTTTTTTGGAATCTATCATTATTAAAAACTAATTAGAATTGTAGGTTACTAGTGTAGTTAATGAATTGTGGATGGATTCCATATTTATGATTTCCACTAATTGCATTCATAGATTATGAATTTGATAGGTGCAACATGAATTATTTAATTGGATAAATGTTAATAACTTTTAGTTAAATATTAGATAAAAATAGTAAATTCATGGAATTTATGTTTTATCTGAATCTTATTTTTCATTACAAATTTAGTTTCTATCTCCAAAAAATGACACTTCCATTACCTGATGAACCCAAATAAAGGTTTATCATAAATTATAAACAGTTAACCTATCTAGATTATGATATTGGACTTGTGTATTCATGTTATATATTGAAAAAAAGGATTATTACAATTCATGGGGTTAATAAAATTTAACCTTTTTTCTAGTCTCACAAAATATTATTATCAGGAAGCATAAGTGGCCTTATTTTTTGTAAATCATAGATTGGTATAGTGATGTATTTTTTAACATAAATAAATAAATATTCTTATATGTTAAAATTTTTGTTTAAGAAAATTGAGCATAGGTTCTTCTCTCTTTAGAGTGAAAAATTAAAAACCAATGTAATTAAGTTTATTGAAATATATCACAAAATAAATAATAGGAATTATTTACATAATAATTTAATAAATAAAATATAAATTATATTTTTTTAATATGATAATTCAGGAATTCAAAATGTACTATTTGACACATTATAAAATTAAAGAATATGTAAACAGTTATTTAAAAAAAATAAATAACCACATTAATTTGGAAAAATAATTCAATTTATGCTCTCATATAGTAATAATGTAATCAAATATCATTACAAGTAATATTTATAGTCATATAAGAAAAATTAATTTAACTTATTTATTTGGATTATAATAACTTGGTATTTATTTGTTTCCCATAAAAAATCAATAGAAATTGATCTTCACACTAAGATCAATTATATTAAAATACATTTTCTCTGATATATCTGATGAGTTTCTAAATATTGTTACTGTGAAACCCCCTATGTAATAAATCAGATTTTGATATTTGGACCTTTTGGATAATTATATACATTAATCTCAATTTTTCTATAAAGCTGGAATAATTTAAGGGTGTCGTTGGGCCCCAAGAACCTAATATTAATAATATTAAAATTAGTAATTTTTTTTTCTCACATCATATTGAATATAATTGAATTGAAATTCATGATAATATTTATCATCGAATGTGAGGGTTTGAGGATCATTGATTATATTTCAAATGAATCAAAATCAAAGACAAAATTCTTAGATATAGATAAAGGAATCATTGTGGTCTTGTTATTTACTAATGATTTATCTAATGAAAACACAAGGCTCATTATTCATGGATTTAAATTATGATATTTTTGGAAAACTATCATGGATTATGATTTTGACATTGAATCCCTAATTTCATGCCCTTTTCTATGATCTTCTTGATAATTTCACCTCAGACCTAAAATAATCCTTGTACCAAATTTATCTGTTGTTTTTATTTCTATACTAACCATTTATTATTGTGTTAGAAATGGACATAAATGAATTTAATTTACTTATTGTGACATTTTCTCGACATTTTCCTTGGGTTTTTAATTTCCTATGGTTGGATGTCGATTCAAAACAAAGTCTAGTTTGATATATGATTGAACCTCAGACCCATGTTGTTTTTTTATCAAGGGGGGAGATTGTGATTTGAGGAATTGATGATGATCAATGAATGATTTTTACTATAATAACAGTGGTTGAACACTCATAAAAAGAGGTGATATATGATGCACTTTGTGTTGGTCAATGATAATAATTTTTTCAAGGAACAAGATCTTACAAATTGGTGACTAGAAGTGTTTCCTTCCATTTCTGGGACATTTAAAAATAAACTGGTGAGATATATGGGGGGATAGAAATTCCTAGAAAAGATTATGGTAGAAGATGATTTTTTGTCAAATTACTGACTACAATAAACGTGTTCTGGAAGAACACACACCATGAAGTCAAGTTTTAGTAGTGGTAAGGGCTTCAAACTATGTGAAATATCAAAGAACTATCTAGAAGGCCCACATAATCTATGACATTACCTTTCTAGTAGATTTATGTATATGGTGTAATGAATTTTACTTTTCCATATATTTCATTACAAAATTATATGAATTATTTTTAGATATTGGTACTAATACAATATGAGATTTCTAGGCTCGATGAGACCAAAATTAAAATGTTTAAATACAAAAAATATATTAAATTTCACACAAGCACACTTTTTCATAAAAAAGAGGAATAAATTCAAAAAAATAGTCTCATATCAAAAATATATGTCCCTTATTTGGTTTATAGCAATTCTTTTACCATAGTCATGACATTACCTTGGGGCACATTAGACACTCTGGTTGGGTGCAATCATGTGAAAATGTTTAAATAAATTATTTAAATTGAAATAATTTATTTAATTAAATTTCTATGACCTAGTATAGTCTATAAATGTTTTGGTATGAAAAAACCCTAGGGTTATCCGCATGACCCTGGACATTTTTTGAGAAATAATTAGAGGATCAATATCAAAATAACAACCACCAAATCATGAATTATTGATCAATGTGTAGCATAATTATAGGATCTTTGAAATAACTGAAACATGAATTCGTTATTCATCATTGATTGATCCATATAATGGTAGAAAACTTTATTATATATATTTATCCCCATTTTCTTTTTCAATGAGAAACACCAATCAATAAAATAATATAACAAATTCATAGATTTGTTGTAATCGGGTTATGGGTTCATTTTCTGGGAATTTGGGAGAATCACTTATTTATTTTAGATATTTAATTATTGTTCTAAATAAAAATAATTTATGACAATCCAAACAAAACAAAGGTTTGTTTTATTTTGTGTTTTTTGTTTTTATCCCATGTTTCTTTATAAATACATCACCAAAATTCATTTTATCTTAAGTTTTGTTAAATACCAAATAATTAATAATTGCACACCAATTTTGGGTAAAATAGATTGATATCACATATTTGGATTCAGATTGATGTTTGGATCAAGCTATGATGATGGTGATGATGAATTGGGACCAGAATAGGGATGTTCATACATGTAGTTGGGTGTTTCAATGACGGTATAACTATGGGATGATTCCTAAGAAACTAGGATGGCCAGAATTGAAATCTCTAGTGACAATCATGCTCAGTAGACCTAGATGAATGACCCATGGGCATGATTTTTGGAAGATTTGGCAGTGACAAAGACATATTTTGAATTAATATGAATAACCTATGAGTTTTGTAAAAATATGAACTAAACGGTGGGTATTTCAAGAACACACACTATGTATGGATCCTTTTTCATGATTCTAGGGTTCCATGTGAAGTTAAGTACCACACACCATGTGACCACTATAACATGGCATGTGACTTGACTTGGCATCTTGGCATGTATCACTATGGATACATAAAAAAATATATATTGAAACAACTAGTCGAACATGAACAAAACCAATCACACATGAACATTGTTAGTAGTACATGGAGTCATACATGGAATGTAATCATAAACGCATGAGGGAATGGACTGTGATACATGGGTAAAACCTGATGCCAATGAGACATGTTGTGTACCTTATGTACATGCTGAGTAATTATTAAAAGATAAATTAGATCCCTTGTGATCTTAATATTAGACATGTTTTATTAGGCTAAATTCCATTGATCCATTCTCTATGGGTTGTTATAGATTCACGTCTTATGCATATGACGGTTATCCCTTCATAGGAACTTATATATTTGATAGAATTTTTGGAATCCCTTCATGAGCCTCATCTCAAGATCCTCTATAATCATCATTTCCCAAGGTGGTGTTCTTGGTATAGTAATGACTAACAATAAATGGGGATTCATCCCCTACATAGTGGATTAATCCAGATTGGGTTGTTGGTATAGCCCCATTGACTTAGCTGTAAACCCCATCTATCTATCGATCTCTTCATACTTAAAGTGTTTAATTCATATGGAGAGATGCACCAAGCATAACCTCTCAGATAGGAATCATTTGTGCTATTTGAATCATAAATTGTGTTCCCTCAAATGAGTTTCATGTGTAACCATTGAACCAGAATAATAGGATGGATTTATAGTTACTATACTACCTTGATATTGTGTGTTTACTATGAGTATATCTAGATATTCTTGTTTGTATGTTGTTTTCATATCCATTTTATGAGTTCAATATTATTCTTGACACTATATGCTTCATGATTTCTGGGGGTATCTTTATATACAATGTTATAATAACACTTTAATTGGATTTTCAAACATTTTTCATGTCTTATACAAAGGATCAAACATTTTATTGTGTACTAGAGGGTCCAAGACCAGGTAGAGCTTAGGGAGATAGACAGACTATGGTTTGTTCCTACGATTACCTTGATATTATTTCTCTTCTATTATTTTCGGTTGGAATTTTTTCAGTTTATTTTTTGTGGGATTTTATTTGGTTGTTTTATGTTCCAATACTATGGTTTCATATATTGATGGTGTAATTTATTGTCTATTCATGCATCATTCTAATTTTTTTACATTTTATCATTTAATGGGATTTGATATGAGTTATTGTGTATAGGTTAATGTGTCTTAGGCCTCCCATGTTTTGGTTACAACTACCCAAAATTATTCACCATCCCTTCGCCAATTAGGAGTAGGCATACAGAAGTTATGGAATGATCCCCATTGGACGATTTCATGATAGTGTGGTATTAGAGATATCAGATCTACCGTAGGATCAGAGTATGTGAGATTGGTTTAGGTCAACAATGTTAATTGTTTTGAGTATATATTTTAGGAAAGGGACTCCAGTTTTGTGTGGATAATTACATATCCATACATCAGGGCACTAATCACAAATATTTTTTTACATTGTACCAGTAGGCCACAATTGTAAGAAAAAACATTTTTATATACATCATATAGTAATGGTTTGTGGTTTCTATGACCATCTTCAGTGATCTGTCTATATATACTCATTTAATGTGGTAGATCATGTCTAATTCAAGATGCCTCCACAAAATTTTCTAGCTAGGATTAAGTGGTAGGATATTGTGGATTATTACCTCATTAATGAGGCTTCAACATAGATACTTGATTAGGATGTGTTACCTCTTTGTGGTTCACTAGTCATAACCCCACCTATTGAGAATAATATGGTACCAGAAGTACCTCTAGATGAGATGCTTAGGCAAGATTTTCATCATAAGTTTCAATATAAAAAACCCCTCAGTTTGAGGGGTGATCTAGACCCACATGTGTATGAGGATTGGATTTAGGATGTGATGTGATTTTTTCCTCTAATCAGGACACCAAAAAACATGATGGTGGTCTTAAAATCAAGCCTTCTTAGTGGATCTATGGGATAATTTCATGGATTAGGGACCCAATTATATGATATGGAGACTCTTTCATGGTCCAATTTTGAATAATTTTTAAATATGGGTTTTCTATTGATATATTCAGGTAAGTGAGCATCTAGGTGCCTCTATATCTTTATCATGGTATTATGACTCTGGAAGAGTATTCACCAAGGTTCACAAAACTAAATCTGTAGTTGATGGATATGTTGTAGGATTAGTTCAGTTGGGATCAGACATTTGAAAAAGGACTATGAAGAGACATTATAGAAAGAATGATAACTCCAAGAGTTCTTACTTATGCTATGGTTTTATAGCATGCTTTGGTAATTGATATTTTCATGTCTAAGTAGACGCATGTATTTTGTGATAGCAATGGGGGCATGAGTGATGAGACTTCAATGGATTGGAGAAAACATTCGAAACACGGACATGGACATGTGAGATATTTCAAGAGTAAATAATTGGACATATGATATATGATTAAGGGATCAAAAGATGGATCTAGTAAAACTACATATAGGAATCTCTACTCCTTTGACGTATGGGGACATATTGTATGAGATTTTCTTGATTTTATGTGTGACTGATAAAGTGATAGTGGATGGGATGCCTATGTATAGTCAGTGGTAGGGTAATGTAGGTGTTGTAGGTAGTGGACATTGAAGAAGAGATTAGATATCATATGAAGCTGGTAAACGTTATGAATCATTTCCACCACCACCTTCAGGTGGTCTACACCAGTCTCAGGTTGATGGGGATAGGGGTGAAGGAATGTTTAGGTGGTTGAGGCTTATGAACCAATATCTACAAGGATTATATGAGGTAAAATATATGTCTTTTATACAATAGATATACTATTTATAGACACATGAGTGATTAATTATTTTCCTTCAATATTCCTTGTTTGAAATATACTGATTATGGTTAATACTTTGACTCAACTCGTGCGCTTAAAGGTTTTTAATGCATTCGACTCATAGATTGCTCACTATTAAAAATGGTTTTGACCTTAATGTATAAGGATATAGTTTCTTTTGGGATCTATTTTTAGCATATATGAGGCCTTATGATGTCATCTTAGTTATGGACTAGTTATCTACATTTTATGCCCTGATAGACTATTTTAGGTGGAGGATGTGATGTGTCAATAGTGATGGGTTGAGGTTTTCCTTTATGGGTGAAAACTAAATCTAGGAAGATCATGATGAACTCATGTGTAGGAGGGTGAATCTGATCACTCATTAGTTTTTTAGAATGACCCCTGACATAGTTGATGATATGTGTTTCCAATTTTCTATAGTGGTGGTAGAGTATAAGGATATATTTCCTAAGGACTTTCTAGGATTACCTCCCTATTATGAGATATACTTCTACATTGACATACACCCTAATATGGAATCAATATTTTCACCAGCATATTATATTGATCTCATGGAGCTTAGGGATCTAAAGGTGATGTTGGAAGATATTCATGAAAGGGATTTGAAAGACCAAATGTATCAAAATGGGAATCCCTATTTTTTTTTTGCAAAAAACAGGACATATTCTTGGGGTTTTTATGTGAATTACTGTCACCAAAACTAGGTTATTAAAAAAATTCGACTACAAAGGACCAATGACTTATTTGATCAGTTTATAGGGACATGACAGTTCTTTAAAGATAAAATCATATCATGTTATCACCCTTGGAACGTACGAGATGAGGATATACTAAAGAAGACATTCAAATGTAGTTATTATAACTATGAGTACATGGTGGTTCCTATTATCATGGTGAAACCCGAATGATGTTCATGGGACTCATGAACTATATATTTTATCATTTCATGGAAAAGTTTATGATAGTAATTATCAATGATATTCTAGTGTACTTGACACCTCAATAAGATCTTCCAAGACACTTGAGGGTGGTTATGGACATACTCTAAGAGCACCAATATTATTAATATCTCTCAAGGTTCCTATTCTATATTCAGGAGGTCCTCTTTCTGGGACATGTTATCATATTAGATGGTGTAGCTGTGGACCCAACAAAGGTTGAGGAAATGTTTTCTTGGGTGCCACCCAAGCGTGTGATGAAGGTGAAGAGATTTCAGTTGTTGTAAGGACACTATCATAAATTCATACCTGATTTATCTAGGATATAATATCCCTTGAAAACTTTGACACAAAATGTGAAGCCATTTGTGGGGATAGAGATATTCTAGTAGGATTTCCATGATTTGAGGAAAATGAGGACGATTTCTCCAATAATGATATTATTAGTGGAGGTTGTTGAGTATATAGTGTTCATTGATTCATCATAAACTATGATTATATGTTATTTAATGTATAGATAGGAATTTATTGACTATGGTTCACGTCAGTCGAGACTACATGAGTATAACTATGTGACCCACGATCCTGAGCTAACAGTAGTAGTCTTTGCACTGAATATGTGGTTAAGCTAACTTATAGAAGAGTTATTTATCATATATTATCATCATAAGAGTATAATTTATATATTATTTTAAATATATATTATCTTGAAAAATAGGTGATGGGTAGAGTTCCTTGAAGATTATGAATTCTAAATTTTCTACACTCTTGGTAAGGGTAATGCGGTAAAATATACCCTTAGAAAGTAATCTAGTTCACAATTTCAGAGTAAGGTTCTTTAGATTTTAACATATTTGTAATTATAATTTTTAAAAGTGATAAAACATCTTACTCTTAGTCAATGTTTGTTACAACAATTATTTTATAGCGAGTTAGTGAGGAACAATTTTGGGATACTAGTAGTGAGACACTATAGACATAGATATTCAATAGACCAGCTCATAATGGGTTTTATAAAGGTGGGGATCATGTTGTTCTTTTTAGAGGATGCACAATGTTACTAGTGAAAATACAGGAGGAGGATATATTGTATTTTCATATATCTCTCTTTGTAGTATATCTAGGTATGTATATCATGAATTTGGTCCTCCAATTATAGTTTTGGTGTCCATGGATAGGAAAGGAAGTTTTAGAGTTTGTCTCTTGATGCCTCACCTTCCATTATGTAAAGGTTAAGCCCCAGGTTCAAGTGGGTTTATCTCAACCCCTTGAGGATCTATAGTGGATGTGGGATGGGATATATTGGGTATTCGTGATGGGATAGCCATAGATTTATATAGGACACAGTTATATATGGTTTATGATTGAACGGACCAAAAAGTTGGCTCTCTTTCTAGATATTTGATAGAATAGTTCATTAGAGATATTGAGACAGCTGTATTTGTAGATGATAGTTTGGCTCTATGGGGTTTCCTTAATGACTGTTTATGATTGGGATGTTTACCTCAGATCTTATTTATATAAGGTATTGTATGTAGATTCTTGGGAATCATTTTCATTTGATCACAACATCTCACCCCTAGACTGATGACTACACTAATCACACTATTCAGGTATTGGGGGACTTACTGTGAGATTTCATGTTAGAACTTTTTTTATAGTTTCAAGTATTACCTACCATTGGTGGAGTTTGTGTAAAAAAATAGATTCCATTCCACCATTAGCATGGTGTCATTTGAGGCCTTGTATGGGTGACTATGTTGGTCACCACTATGTTGGAATGACTCAAGAGAGTCAGTGATTACGGATCTAGAGTTGGTGAGAGCGACTATAGAGAAGTTGTAGACCATCCATGATAGGATAGACACTGCACATAGCTGTCAAAAAGTCATATGTCGACCAATGATGAAGGCCTTTAGACTTTGAGGAGGGGAAACATATATTCTTGAGGGTATCACCTTGGTGTGGGTTGCAGATAATTTTTTGGGGTGACAATATATATTTGAGATTCATTGGCCCTTTCCAAATACTTCATATAGTTGGAGAGTTGTTATACTACTGAGATTTAATACCAAAGTTAGACTGAGTACTTGACATCTTCCATGTTTCACAGTTGAAGAGTCACGTGAATAAACCATAACATGTTATTGATTTGGTAATTCTAGACATTTAGGATGGATCTACCTTTGCTAAGTACCCAAAATAAATTAATGATGAGCATGAGAGGATACTTCATGGGAGAGAGATTTATTTAGTGTGTGTCTGGTGGCACTATGAGAATCAACCTGAGTGAATGTGAGTGTGGGAGAACTTTTTTTCATGCTTAGTAGCCACATATCCTTATATATCCTTTTGTTTAATATTTTTTGGACATAAATCCCCAAGGCGGGGTGAAAGTAACAAATATGATTTTTTTTTATGTTTCACATTAGAATATTATATGGATTATTTTCAAAGCATGGCGCTAAGATGACATGAGATTCTAAGGTCTTGTGAGACCAAAATTATTTTTTGAAATATATTAAATATATTAAAAATCATGTTTTCATAGTTTTCCCAAAAAGTGGAATAATTTTTAAAGGGAGGAATGGATATGAAATCTAAGGCCTCCATCGAGCTTAACACATTGATTTTTCCCTATGTGTGACGTGACCTTAGAGCCCGTTGGATGCACAGTTTCGGTGTGATCATTGGAGACTGTTGAAATAAATTATATAAGTTAAATAATTTATTAAATTAAATTTTTGTGACCTAGTGTGGTCTATAATTAAGATGCAATGGAAAATCATAGGGTTAGCTATATAATCCTAGATATCTATGAGGGATAATTGGAGTATTATTCTAAGATGAACAATCATCAGACAAATTATCATTGATCGGTGTGCAGTGGAATGTGAGGATCTCACCAATTATAATGAAGTGAATTCATTCTTCATTACGTATTAATCCACCTCAAGGTGGGTGTTTTTTATATCAATTTATCCCCCTTTTTTATACTATGATGAATGTGAATCAATCGAATAATGTAACTAAATCATGGAATGGTCTTATTAATGTTACAAGTTTATTTGTCAGGGATTTAAGAGATGTGTTTTTTTTGGGATATGTTTTAATTGTTATAGTGGTAGAAAATTAAGGCCAACAAAAACACGAAAGTGATTCATTCCTATTTTTTATTTCCTTTTTTCTACAAGAACCTAGTTCTTATTTTTAAGGTACAGGTTTCATATTTTCATTTTTCCTAAGTATTTATGAGAAAATAAGGAAAATGGGGAAAATCTCAAATTTTGGCTGTACACGTCTTGTACTTTTTCACATGTCATCTACTTGGGCTGTGTAGGATGAGTACACATGGCATGTAGGCCTGTCGGTGATGAATAGTGAAAAAACTGACAACACGCTTTGTATATGGTTTTTACATGCCATGTAATCAGTCGGTAGGTGAACATTAAGGAAGTGGGAGTAGCCGCCAACGGAGTGACAATACACACTGTGTATTTAGAAATACACATAGTATACTCATGTCGATAGATGAACATTGTGGTGGTGAAAAGTATCAACTAGTAGAATAGTTAAAAAATGAAAATTACACGCCGTGTAATTTATTTTTTTCGCATAAAACAGATAGTAGCCTCCTCATTCGGCAGAGGAGGGAGTAAGCTCGTTTAAAGCTCGAGAGAAGAGGCTGGAGCTTGGAGGAGCTCCCGATCGCACGCTAGGAATTCGTTTCTTCCTTCGTCGATCTTGTTTGAACTATACGGGTAAGAAATTTTTTCTCCTTGAGCTATTCTTACCAATTATTTCTCAAGGGGAAATTATTTACGTTTTAATGGATAAATGTTTATCCTAGATCTTCACCATTCTGGGTTGTTTCGGAAGGCATCGTTCATGTATATTGATCTGAGGTGATCGAGGTAGGTGGTCTGATGTTCAAATCCAACTATCATGTTGTTTTTGTGCACCATTGTGCTACGCGCCCATGTTTGGGGTGTCATATGGCTAAGGACACGACTAATTAAATGCCTATAATTGCATCAATAATTTTTTGAATTTTTATAAACTGCTATGTGGGAACATTGTTTGGATCCAGGTCCACCCCATGGGCGCATTCCCTTATTTAGTCATTTGGCCAGGATACCCGATGGTATTCTGTGATTATAGCATACTTTGAGTTTTCATTAGAGGAAATGTATATAATTGCTTGCTTATGTGTTGGTCTCGGCCCTGTTACATGCATAGCCTGAGGGAAAGGTTCTATTCGTCTGAGGGAAAGGTTATGTTTAACCTGAGGGAAAGGTTCTATTCCTCCTGAGGGCAAGGTAAAATTCAGCATGAGGTCAAGGTTCTATTCAGCCTGAGGGTAGGGAACTATTCAACCGGAGGGCACGACTTGAGGGAAAGGTTTTGTTTGGCCTAAGGGAACGATTTTGTTAAGCCCGAGGGCATGAGATCTTATATATGATGACACTATTTACTTCATATATTAACTATGGTTATTTCACATGTTATACCAAACAAGCTAAAGCACAGGCTTGGTATTGTTTTACCTTGTTCTAGATAGATAGCTGCTGTGGTTTTTGCTGCGGCACTATTTAGGAGATTGTCAGCTGAGGCTGAGTCTAGAGACCTTATAATTCAATTATATTGAATTGTTAAATAATAATTAAATGGAAGTGTAATTAGTAGAACTAGATGCTTTTGAGTAATTCCTAGATTACTACTTTTCCATTATTGCACACTATTGTTCCACAAATTCACTGATAGTTGGGCACCGGCCTTTGGGGGTTGCCAACTGAGATTTTATTCTCACACTCTGTTTGGGTCATGTCTTGGGACCAAAAAGATTATATTGTTATAGGTGTAGATAAGTTCAAGAGTCCCTATATAGGTACTTGATTGTTACAGAGGAGTAGGGGAGCATGGGACCAAGCTTAGATTTGCGATGCTACTGAGTTCCTACTACACTATTTTGTTTTTATTTGTTGTACATGTATCTTGTGATGATTACATTAGATTGTAGTGTATTATATTTTGTGTACTTTTTTAGGTTAGGACATATTGCATCATCATATATATATACGATTTTCAGTTATCTTTTTCTTCAGTATCATTGTCCTTTTAACTTTGATAGTGTTTACTGCTTCCATTTTTGGTGTGTTTGTATTTTCTCTACTACGATACACTTTAATAAATGAGGTAATATTTTCCCCACTATCAGACCTAGGCCCTCGCTGCTAGCCGGTAGCCTCTGTCGTTTGAGGAAATGTGCTTTAGGTCATGTGACCGACTAGGTTCGGGGTACCCATTGAGTGGCACCCAGATCTGGGATTTTACAAAGTGGTATCAGCGGTGTTTCTTTTCTCTGCATTATTTTATTATTTGGTGACAACGGAAAGTGATATATTTCTAAGGGATTCTGTACTAACTGTGCTCGCGAGTAGCTACCCTTTGTACATGTAATGACCGGATTGCTTTGAATTAAATTGTGATTTTCTATTTATGATTTTTACAATTGATCTGATTTTCACCATTTGGTGATGAACTTGTTGTGTGATGTTTCTATTATTATAACTAGGTTCTATTTAGTTGAAACCTGAGGAGATTAGGGTATGCCATCTCATGCATCATTTAGGAACATGTTATAATCACATTCCATGGATAGTTTCCATGCCATATAGGTGTATTATAAATTGGATGTTATTGTGATAGATGTTGTGCTAGAAAATGCATGCTGTTGTGATAGATGCCTTGATAAAATACCTGATATTTGATAGGTTATTGTTTTGTTAGGTTCTGTGACTGAACACCAAATTTTTGTTTTGAGGATTATGGTCCCTCATCAACCATAATTTGGTAGATCATTGACTTTTTTACCTTGTTATAACATGCATAAGATGCCATGATTTGATTCATGAGGTGTATGAGCCCTCACGGATCGGAATTTGTCACATAGGTGTTGGTTTCAGTGTTTTTATGGTCTCTGGAGTAGTTTCTGTGGCTTACTGTCTGGAAAAACCCAGAATACACACCGTGTAGTTTTGATTACATGCTGTTAAATCTTTTGTTCAGGATGAAATGAAAAAAATTATGTGCACACCGTGTACCTTATGTACACACCGTGTCATTTATACCATGTCATAGTCCATGTAAGTAGAAACATGGGATAGGGAAACATGATGAAACACGTCATGTTGTTATTATACATGTCGTGTTCTATTGACCCTATGTCTGTCGTGTAACTAACAACACTGGTAGAGAAATATGAGCTTATACACGCCGTGTCAATGACGAATATGCCATGTAGTTTGACCTGGGGATCCGACCGTGTAACTAACAACCACGAGTCAGTGTTACCTCCTTCAAAACACGCAATGTACCTGAGGGACACAGCATGTAGTCTTAACCATTTAAATACCGTGTGGACTTGGCCATGTTGCTGGGGAAACAAGGTGGTGTACACACCGTGTGCGGGTGTAACATGTCGTGTTGTGTTAGCCGAGTAGCTGGCCATGTCACTAACATCACAGGAAGTTGGAATCCAAGTAGTACATGTCGTGTCTATCTGGAACACTCTGTGTAGTCTGAGTTGTATACCCGGCCATGTAACAGACAACACAGTTCGGTGAAGCTCGTCTAGTACACACCGTGTAGACCCTATACACATCGTGTAGTCTCGTTCAAAAGAGAGCTGCGTGGCTAAGCCGTGTAGAAGGACTCAGGCAGAGGAAGAAAATTCAACTACACGTCGTGTGTGTGGACAATACGTTATGTGTTTCGGGTGTTACACAACCAGTTTTGGTAGAAGTACACACCCATGTGAAAAACATGAGGGAACACACCGTGTAGTTATTATACATGTCGTGTACTCTTGTTTAGTGATACTTGAATGTTTTCTTTATCTTTTTCCCTTATTACACTCCTTGTTTTCAGTCCTTGATGATTTTAATCTCAAGAGTGTGTTTGACCTTGAAGATTCATGCCGCCGAGACGACCACGAGTTGTTCGACAGGAGAGTGGCAACGTGTATACTCTAGAGATGGTAGGTCACGAGCAACTGATGGATCCCCCAATAGAGCCATATGAGGCTCCAGCTTTTATACTGGACATAGGCGTGGAAGCGCAATTCTGTGAAGGCTTTATGCTGCTTCTGCAGACCTTCTAGGGAGTGCCATCAACTACCACATCTATGGTAGAGCTGACACATATATTCCACCAGCAGTATCCGCCTAAATTTTGAAGGGATGGAGGACCACTTGCTAATGATAATTGATTGGGTTATATGTAGACTAACTTTGAGAATCTAGAGACACATCTAGGGTGGAGGGTCATGCTCGCTACGTACATGCTGCACGGCTCTACCAAGAGATGGTGGGATGTTTCCACGTAGACCGCGCATCACCAAGACATGATGTGGGAAGATTTTCAAGCATTCATCTATGACCGTTTCTTTTCAGAGACGCTGAGGGTAGATAGAGATCGAGAGTTCATGAATCTGCAGTAGGGCGCCATGTAAGTGAAGGACTATTCTTCCCGCTTCACCGAGCTACAAAATTTTTCACTTGTTCTATTGGGGGATGAGACGTTGAGGGAAGATGTTGGGAGGATGGTCTTCTATATGACATTTGAGCACTGTTGAATGTTTTCAGGTTTCCTATAATGAATTTTATTATGAACCAATCACTGATTACTGAGTGGAACCTACAGAAATATAGTGGTGAAGGCATGGGTGGTTTGACACCAGTTTCTGGTACTGTTTCTACTAGTAAGAGGAAGAGACAGATGGATTTCTTCACAATGGTAGTAATAGCCAGAATAAATCTATAGGTGGCCGGTTTATGCGCTACCAGTGTGGTAAATAAGGGCACAAGAGACCATAGTGTCCACTTGACCAAGTAAAGTTTCGAGGTTGTGGAAAGATGGGTCATCTGCAGAATTTTTGCAGGGCGTTTCCACCAATGGCTAGTGAGAGGGGTTCTGTGTAGACTTCATGTGCGGGAGTAAAACCAGTAATGTCTTACCAGTCATGGAATTGGAATATTTTGGGATTTTCAAGAAGAGGTGGTGGTATTGGTCATGGTAGCCAGGCACCGGGATCTCAGAGACAACAGGGCAGGTCAACTCAGGGTAGTCAGGCTGCGTCGCAAGGCTACGACACTGGGCAGACATATGCGGTGCAATAGACCCAGTGGAAGCAGGATCCCAGACCTTCTACTGTTATAGGTATAATTCATTTTGCTTCTATTTTATCTTCTATACTTTTTGATATGGGTTCTAAACATAGATTTATATTTGTGCTCGTTGCGGAGATCCATGGGATCCATGTTGCTTCTTCTTCTGATATTATGATTCTAAACACTCTATTAGGTACTATAATCGTAGGTGTGCATCAATGCATGGAGATCCCCTTAAGGATTTGTGGGTGCATTTTCTGTGGGACCTTTATGTATTAGAGATGATGAGCTATTATTTCATTCTTAGGATGGACTGGTTTGTACCCTTTCGAGCATTGGTAGATTACTATCGTCATAGGGAGAGTTTCATGTCACTAGAGGGCGGGGAGTTTATATAAAAGAGAAATTGGGATGTCCAGGTGAGCCGAGCTGGACCCAATAATCGTGGGCAAGGTGGACTGACAACCCAGATTACGAGTTTATATCTGGATGACTAGGGAACTTTTCCAAAGGATTTCCCCCTGTGGTTGATCATTTCAGAGAAGTCTTCCTATACAAGTTTTCAGGTCTTCATATAAAGTGAGAGGTGGATTTAAATATTGATCTTGTTCCAGGAGTAGCACTAGTGTCCATTCATCCTTATAGGATGGCTACACCAGAATTGAAGGAGCTCAAGAGGTTGTTGGAGGAGTTGTAGGAAAAGGGTTTTATATGAACCAGTACTTCTCCATGGGGTTCACTTGTCCTACTTTCAAAAAGGCAGACGGTACCCGCAGACTCTATGTGGATTATTGGAAGCTGAACCAGTTGACAGTCAAGAAATGATTTCCCTTTCCAAGGATTTAGGATCTTTTTGATCAACTTCGAGAGGCACGAGTGTTCTCGAAGATTGAATTGAGATCTAGATATCATCAGTTTCATGTTAGACCATCAGATATACCGCTTAAATCTTTTTGGAGAATATATGGTCTATAAGAGTACTTGGTTATGTCGTTCAAACTCACGAACGCACCAGTAATTTTCATGGATCTGATGAACTGTGTGTTCCATCCATTTCTGGATTATTTTGTGGTAGTCTTTGTGGACGATATCTTGATATACTATCACACATGACATGACCATGCTACCCATCTTGAGATTATTCTGGGTATAATGAGAGATAATTAGCTATATTCTATGCTCTCAATGTGCCACTTTTGGATAGACAAGATACACTTCTTCTGTCATATCATCTCAGAGGTAGGAGTTGTGGTAGACCTAGAGAAACTGAGAGAATTAGTTTCTTGGGAGAAGCCTAATAATCTGTTTGAGATACGAAGATTTTTGGGGCTTTCTGGTTACTATACACTCTTTATATAGGACTTCTATCGCTTAGAAGTGAAATTGAAGGGTTTGACTAAAAAGGGTGTGAAGTTCATTTGGTCTGAAGCTTGTGAGACAGCCTTTAAAGAACTGAATTGAACGTTGACATCAGCACCAGTACTGATACTTCAAGAGCAAGGTAAGAGCTATATAGTTTATTGTGATGCCTCAGGTAATGGGCTGGAAGTAGTGTCGATGCAAGGAGATTGAGTAGTTGTGTACGGGTCTTGGTAGTTGATACCACATGAGAGGAATTACCTAATGCATGATCTCAAGTCAGCTGCAGTTGTTCAGGAGTTATGTTGTTGGATACATTACCTCTTGGGATAACATTTTGTGGTGTTTACAGACCAAAAAAAGTCTTAAATACGTCTTTACCCAGCTAGAATTGAACATGAGACAGTGAAGGTAGGTCAAATACCTATAGTCCTTTTATTATGGGCTTACCTATACACCTGGTAAGGGTAATTCTATTGATGATGCACTAAGTAGGAGGACTCAAATATAGGCAGTGTAAGAGGCTAGTGGTGACTGGTAACTTATGGCTTTATTCTCTGAGATGCATTTGGAGGTGCATCATAGTTATAGGTGAGCCTATCGTTCATCATTAGCTGTGTCTTCTACTCTCATGGATTGAGTGAGGATGAGATAGTTATCATATTCTGAATGCCTAGTTCTACGGGAGTCCGAGGTAAATGAGGACCCTCCTCCAAGTTGGACGATAGGTGATGATGAGGTACTTCATATCCATGGATGTGTGTGGGTTCTAGGGGTTTTATGAGAGGAGGTGATGTGGGAATTCCATGCTTTAGCTTGGGCACTACATCCTGGAGTTACCAAAATGTACCGTGACATGAGACGTCGGTATTGGTTGTCGAGTATGAAACGAGAGGTAGCTACTTTTGTTACGAGATGTTCCACCTGTCAGCAGGTAAAGGAAAAGCATCAAAAGCCAGCTATATTTTTATAGTAGTTACACATTTCAGAGTGTAAATGGGATGATGTCGCTATGGATTTTGTGACTGGGTTGTCAAGGTCATCTCGAGTCAGTGATGTTGTATGGGTTGTTGTAGATAGACTTACGAAGGTATCTCGCTTTTTTCCAATAAAGGAGACCATCATCGTTGATGAGCTTGTAATGTTGTATATCCAAGAGGTAGTACATCTTCATGGGGTTCCTCATTATATCAATTCAGATAGGGACACCCATTTTATGTCTCATTTCTAGCAGTGTTTTCAGAGGGCACTAGGTACAAAGGTGCTTCTGAGTATTGCTTACCACCATCAGATCGATGTCCTATCAGAGCGTACGATACTGGTGCCAGAGGATATGATGCGTGCATGAGTCTTGTACATTGGGAGATCTTGGGAGAATCACATAACCATAGTCAAGTTTTCCAACAATAATAGTTTTGAGGAAACTATTGAGACGGAACCATATGTGGATTTATATGGTAGGCCATGCCGATCACCGTTCTTCTGGTTGGAGGTAGGTGAGGCAGCTTTACTGGTACCACATCTCGTATAGGAGGCTTCAGAGAAGATCCAATTGATTTAGAGGTGGATGGATACAACACATTCTCGTCAGAAATATTATGCTGATCATCACAGATGAACCTTGGAGTTCATGGTCGGGGATCAGGTTCTCTTGCATGTTTCACTGAGGTTTGGAGATAGGTGGATCAGGAGAAAGGCTAAACATTCAACAAGGTATGTGGGACCGTTTGATATTCTAGAAAGATTCGGGTCGGTTTCATATTGGTTAAAGTTACCGCAGAGGTACCAGGACATGCATGACGTCTTCCACGTATCTCAACTACACCATTATCAGTCAGTCCCATCTCACATTTTTCAGCCCGAAGAGGTTGAGCTTCAGGACAATGCATCCTTTGAGGAGAATCTGATTCATATTGTTGACAGGAGCATGAAGATTCTCCATGGGCTGTCAGTTCCTCTCGTACGGGTGCTATGGAAGGATAGTCGAGTTCACGAAGAAACCTGGGAGTGGGAGATCGACGTACATGCTTAGTGTCCAGTGTTCTTCACTGCTTTATCTTCAACACCCTTTGAAGGGAAATTTGGGGACAAATTTCTTTAATGGGGGAATTTTGTAAGAACTCAGTTATTATTTTTATGGTATGACTTTCTTCTTTTCCTTTTTCATTAAGTGTTTTTGAGAAAATAAGGAAAATGGGAAAAATCCAATATTTTGGGGGTACACGCTGTGTAATTTTGCATACGCCATGTACTTGGGCCATGTAGGATGAGTACACAGGGAGTGTAGCTCTGTCGGTGATGAAGGGTGTAAAAACTGACTAGATTATTTCTACTTGGTATTTACACGCAATGTAATCAGTCAGTAGGTGAACAGTAAAGCAGTGGGAGTAGCCTCCAGTGGAGCTACAGTACACGCCATGTATTTAGAAATACATGATGTGTACTCATGTTAACAAATGAACATTATGGCAGTGAAAAGTCACCACCAGTGGAACAGTTAAAAAATGAAAAGTACAAGTCGTGTACTTGAGAGTACATGTCGTGTAGTTTGTTTTTTCGCTTAAATGGGTAGTAGCCTCTTCATTTGGAAGAATTGGTAGTATGCTCATTCGGAGCATGGGATGAGAGGGTGGAGCTTGGAGGATCTCACAATCGTACACTGGGAATCCGTTTCTTCCGCCATCGATCATGTTTGAACTGTGCGGGTAAGACCTTTCTTCTCCTTGAGTCGTTATTTCCAAATCATTCCCAAGGGGAAGTTATTTACATTTTAATGGATAAATGTTTATCCTAGATCTACGCCATTCTCGGTTGATTCAGAAGTCGTCGTTCATGTATATCTATCAGAGGTGATCGAGGTAGGTGTTCTTATGTTTAAATCCAACTGTCATGTCGTTTTTGTGTACCGTTGTGCTATGCACCCATGTTTGGGGTGTCGTATGGCTGAGGCCTTGACTAATTAAATGACTAGAATTGCATAGGTAATTTAATGAATATTTATAAACTGCTATCTGGGATAATTTCTTGGATGTAGGGCCACCCCGTGGGTGCGTTCCCTTATTTAGCCATTTGGCTAGGATACCCGAGAGTACCCCATGATTATAAAATTCTTTGAGTTCTCTTGAGAGTAAATGTATATAATTTCTTTCTTATGTGTTGTTCTTGGCCCAATTACTTGATTAGAATGAGAGAAAGTTTCTATTTGCCCAAGGGAAAGGCCTGAGTACAAGGTTATATTTTGGCTAAGGGCAAGGTTCTATTCAGCCTGAGGTCAATGTACTATTCAGCATGAGGGAAAGTATCTATTCAGCCTGAGGGTAGGGTACTATTTAGCCTCATGGAAAGGCCTGAGGGCAAGGTTCTGTTTGGCCTGAGGGCAAGATTCTTTTTAGCCCGAGGGTATGGGTTCTTATGTCTGAGGACACGGTTTACTTCGAATATTCATTGTGGTGATTTTACATGTTATACCAACCAAGCCAAATCAATGGCTAGGTATTGTTTTACCATGTACTGGTTAGATAGCTATTGTAGTTTTTCCTACGAAACTATTTAGCTGATTTTCGTCTAAGGCCAAGTCTCAGGAACACATAATTAAATTATATTGAATTGTTAAAAAATAATTAAATGGAAATGGAATTGGTTGGAGTAGATTCTTTTGAGTAATTCTTAGTTTACTAGTTTTCCATTACTACACACTACTGTTGCAAAAAATCACTGACATTAGGTCACATGCCTTCGGTGGTTTCCAACTAGGATTTATTTATCACACCCAATTTGGGTCATGTCATGGGCCCAAACAGATTATATTTTTGCAGGTGTAGATAAAGGAAAGAGTCCCTATACAGGTAATTGATTTTTGTAGAAGAGTAGGGGAGCATGGGACCGAGCTTAGGCTTGTGATGCTTCTATGTTCCTGCTGTGCTGTTTTGTTATTCTTTTCTATACGTGTATCTTGTGATGTGTAGTATTATATTACAGTGTATCCTATTTTTACTACTTTCTTCGGTTAGGAAATATTGCATAATCATATGTATATGAATTTTTCTTATCTTTTTCTTATGTACCATTGTCCTTTCAGCATTGATATTGTTTACTGCTTTCATTTTTGGTGTGTTTTTATTTTCTCCACTACGCTACACTTTGACAAATGAGGGAATAGTATTCACACTATCAGACCTAGGCCCTCACTACTAGTCGGCAGCCAATGGCATTTGGGGAAATGCACATGAGGTCATGAGGGCAACCGGGTTCGGGGTAATAGTTGAGTGGCAGCCAAATCCAAGATGTTATAGTTTTCACCCACCATTCTTCATGAATTCATCGAAGACATTCATCTTGGCCAATGGTTTGAAAAATATCAGTTATGTAATCATTATGCACCAATTTCATAGCACAATAGATTGATATCACAGATCTTGTTTCAAATCGACAATGAGACCATTCATCATTAATGTTGATTATGGGTCCGGGCTTGATTAGGGATGTCAATGCATGTGGTTTGTCATTACTATGATGTTAGAACAACATGATAATTATAAAGTAACTAGGTTGGTTAGACAATAGATCTATGTTGATGATCAATCTTGGTAGACCTATATGTGTTATCTATGTGTGAGATTTGTGGTGCATTTTTTGGTGGAAGAGAAGGATATTGAATTTCCAGGAAGAACCTATGGGTTTTATGAAATTATGAACTATAGGATGTGTATTTTGAGAACACATGTTGTGAATGGCACCCTAGCTATGGAACTAGGGTTCCATGTGGAGTTAGGCATCACAAGATGTGTGAAACCTATCGTATGACATTTGACTCGACTTGGCATCCTAACATTATCATATTGGATAAACGGGAAGACATATATGGACACAGCTATCCATACATTGACATGTTCATCTATACATGGACACTATTATACATACATGGAGTTGGATTCACCATGTACTCAGAAACAGACATGAGAATTATCTATGATACATGGGCAGAACATGATGCCTAATGGAAATACCATGTACATTCAACACAAACTATGTAGTTATTATATAATTTATTGGATCCCTTTTCATAATCGTCTTATACAATTTTTTAAGGTACATTTCTTTGATCGTTTTTCAAGGGGTTGTTATATAGAAAAATACTATATATAGGATAGAGATTACAACTGAGGAACTTTAGTTTGGGATATAGTTTTATGAATCCATTCAAGAGGCCCATAGTGATATCATATATCACCATCATTTCCTTAGGTGGGGTTCTTGGTATTATCATGACCAACACTATGTGGGTTTCAATCCCCTACTTAGTAGGTTAATCCATTTTGGGTTATTAGTTTACCCATGACCATGGGTGCAAACCTGATATATGTACGGATCTCTTTAGACCTCCAACATGTACTTTTTATAGAGATACCCGACGATAACGTCCTCTCGCATATACATAATTACTTATATCTAACTCATGCAGTTTATTATCCAAGATAAGTGTTTGGTGAGAACTTTGATAAGGATTCCTAGACTAGATTTGTGATTGTGATATTACTATGACACTTTGTGTCTATTATGAGTATATATAGATATTCTTTTTATGTATTCTATTGAGATATCCCTGTGATAAGATGATTATAATTATTGATTTTATAAGCTTAGTGATTTCAGGTTGTCCTATTGGGTTTTTTTATACTCACCCCTGCATTAGGTTTTCCCACACATGTAATCTGTAATGTAGATGAATGACCTTTTGATGGAGTCCTAGAGGGACAAGTACTCAAAATGTATTAGTAATCTATAGATACCATGGTGTGTTTCTTGTAGTTATCTTGAAAACAATCCTCTTATACTGATTGAAGTTGTACTTTTTATTTGTTTCTTTTAGGTGGTATTTCATTTTTCCATTTTTTGTTCAAGTACAATGTTATTTTTACTTTGATAGTGGGATGTTAGATGTATTCATATATGGTTATCATTTATTTCATTTTATCATGTTACAGGATTATATATGTTTGAGTGTGTAAAAGTACATTGGGATAATTCCTACCATGCGTGTTTTATTCCTACTCATATATGGTCTCTAGCCCTTGGAATATGGGAAGTGGGCTTGGTGTAGCATGACAGGAGACCGGTCGGGATGGGTCCTGATAGATGGAGTTTATTCTTATGAACTTGAGTTGTCTCATACAACTTGATATTTATAAGAGACACTATATATATTTCTTTTCACAAGCCTATATGGGTTTATGGGAACCTTCTCCAATTCTTGGGTGATAGTCCAAAATGATATCATCAATTAAATTAAGGACACCATTAAATATTTTCCAATTCCTAGTGTTTCTTCATCCTCTATCCTTATTCCCATTTCAAAACTATGTATCCCAAATGGTTTTAAATAATTACAGTCCATTTTACTTTATAAAATATCATTAAAAAACCTTGAAAAAATTCACAGGAAAAGCATCTCTTAGAACATGGGCCTCTATATTTTTAATGATCATTATAGTTTTCTAAATGGTATAAATATTCAATATGTTTTTGGAATTTCCAATGAAATAATATAAAACATTGAATTATTTGTTATTTGTTATAACAATATTATTAAGATTTAAATTGACAATTCATTTGAAAAAATAGTGTATATATTTAAACTCAAGGTTTTTTGGTAGTGTGGATTTTATGAATGGGTTAGTGACCTTTTATTTAAACACATATTATTACAATGGTTCAAAATATCTATGATGGGTAGGATATATAGATTTATTATGTCCTTTAGTGGATTTTGTAAATGATATACTCTTTCTATAAGCCTTTACTTTCATGCACAAGATGATCTTTTTATAAATATCAATCATCGTGTCTCTAGTGGTCTTATACGCCCTATAGAGAGTATTATGGTTTCAAATTAATATCTTATTTAATATTTTCAGATGACGTGCACTTCATTATTAATGGAATTAAAAATTTCATTTGAAATTTAAAGGGAATTATAAAATCTTATATTTGCAGGAGTTGAAAGTTCCCAAATGTTAAAATATGTAGAATCTACATCCCCCAATAATGCATTAACATGTGTTACAAGAGTATAAAATAGAGTAATAGTATTTCTAGAATTTATTTCCTTATGTAATATCTGGGAGCTTTACTATCTTATTAAGGAATTCGTATTTATCATTTTTACGGTATCTGTGACAATATCATAGGTAACATCAATAATTTGAAGGGTATATTTTGTTCCAATGGAACCTCGATCAATATCATAAATATTAAGTTTTCATACAACCCTATGTATGTTCTCTTGATTATTTGGGATCTTGATACTTTTATATGGAATATTAAACAAATCCTTAATAGTTTCATTTTGGATTCAGACCAAGAAGGGAGTTATCATGGGACCATCTGGTTAATAATGATTAAGACTATTGATGAAGGGGAAATTAGTAATTGAATCATCAATTAAATAAGAACCTATACACAAAATAAACATTCTTTAGAGGATATCTCTAGAAAATCCAATTGTTCCATGTTCGTATGGTGAATATATAGTAATTATCATATCATTTAGACTATA
Organism: Viscum album; assembly: GCA_963277665.1. Classification (NCBI taxonomy): domain Eukaryota; kingdom Viridiplantae; phylum Streptophyta; class Magnoliopsida; order Santalales; family Viscaceae; genus Viscum; species Viscum album. The sequence continues at coordinate 177,917,495 of OY728151.1, forward strand.
AAATCTATGATAACATACCTCTGTAGTGGATTTTAATATTATATTACCTTGATTTATAAGGAATCTCAATAGATCATAGGTGTATGTAAAATTTCTTTTTTATACAGATAATTAGGTTTGAGCTTATCTATTTTTCACTAGATATACTTTTCTAGACAAACAATTTACACACACTTTAACTTATCCTTATTTATTAATGGATTGTTATATTAAAGAATAAAATGAACTGTTTAGTAATATTTTGTTGACAAATGTCCCAAATTATTTCACTTACCGTTTTTCATATTTGGGATCTATCACCTATTATTCCTTTAGAAAATTTTTTTATAACCCACCAAATAATAATTTATAGGGAATAAAATTTTTGTGATATGATCTTCTTAATAAGGTCAATTTCATTTTTTGGTAACTCTAGAACCAAGCTCCCCCATTGATGTCAATGTTCAGAATAAGTTAATCCAACATGTATCCAAACACAAACATTGTGTTAATAGCAATTTTGATTCTCTTATGCAAATAATTATTTAGGAAGACTTGGTGAACTAAATGTGGATATTGAATAAAAAATTAAACAAAAATTATGACTATATTGAAATATTACCTAAATTTAATTTTAATTTTAATGTATGTGTAGAGATAAATGCTAAAGGATGAAGTATCTTTATCAATGATGGATTCTTAGTGTAATAGGATAACAAAAATGTTGTTGATAACCAAATACCACTTCTAAATGAGTCTTATTTAAAAACATAATATTTTGTTATCTCCCCTTAGTTAACCATTAATACATGAAGGCAACACTTCCTCTAGTCCCCAAGAAACAAAATTTTCATTCATCAGATGAGACCGAGAATTTATCTTAGAATGGTGGATCATGGGTGTGATGGTCTAATATAAGATATGGGATTAATATAAATTATTAATGGTAATGTATTTATGGGACCATTAATAAAGGAGGATATGTCTATGATTCTATGTCTTAGTTATGATTTCCCTATACAGCATCTATAGAGAGGGATCCTCCATATAAGCTAAAGATTTGGAAATGTTTTATAGTATTATTATTTTCATATCCAAATTCATATAATTAGTATCAGTTAAATAATATTCTTATATTTTTTTTGAAATAATTAGTAGACCCAATTTCCTTTCATATGATTACTATCAACAAAGTTAGGAACTCTCACTGAATTTTTCAATAAGATTTCATAATTCTACATACATTGCATGTGGGGAATATGGAAACTAATATTTCTATATCAAAATGAGATCATGTCAGGACATTTATTTCATACTTGGTCTTAGAAAAACTCCCCATGTACTATAATGTCATCATCCAATGGGATTCCCTAAATATTTAATACTTTTAGTCCCTTGTATTTTTTATATTTATTTTTTCTTTCTAATGTTTTCATGGAATAACAAAATTATTATTATTAATAATTTTTATAAAACTTTTTTGGTAGAAGTATAAGGATAGCTGAAGACTTTGGATTACACCTCATTCACCCCAATAGACACAATGTGTGCTTTTATTCAAATGTAATTCCTCACTTTTATCCTTCATGACCTATATTTGGACTAAATAGTAGTTCATTCATAGTATTTTTATAATGTATGATGTGATGGTGACCATTGTGTTGATATTAGAGTGATAGTGTGAGGTGTTATGATTGGTTCTCATATTCCATCCTGATTTTCTAGTTGTGTGACTTGAGTGAGATCTCTATAGACACATCAGGGTTGGAAACTCCCACCATATAGAAAGTATGTTAGAGAATTTGCCCCGAATTTCCTCTATATATAGGATTGGAAACCCTCTCGTTGTATCCTTACCGAGTAAAAGGTATTATATAATTGAAGTGGTATCACTTTTCATCGATTTTATATGAGGTTAGAGTCATCCACCCTCTTAGGGTTATCACCCAGTTGTCTCTGATGTTCCATCGATGAGTTACGGGTCCCCCACATCTGATGATGATTACTATGGGATACTGATATTGGGATATCAATAACTCTTGGAGATTTTAAAGAACTCATTATATTAATCTATCTATAAATACCAAGTGATATCTCTCTCTCTACATTTGGTTAATCCTTTTATAATTTTAGTTATTGGGTTTCTTCCTCCCTCCTTGTGTTGTGGCTTGTGATAACAATTTTATTCAATTTATTTCATATTTTAGGGACTCCTACTATGTATGTATATAGACACAACTTCACTGATTTTTCATGCTGTGATATGAATTATGTTGATGAAACGGGTGTAGGTGATTAACATGAAGAGAATGTTTTTCATGGATCTTTACAGAATTAGGTAACTGAGTGCTTGGGTTGTGGTTAGACTTATATTCATGAGAGGGAATCTTACTCATCGTGTATTATTATTTTGGGACCTTCATTTTATTGCGTTGGGAATTTATTTTTCATTTAGTATTTTTATATTTTCATATTGCATCACTCTAATTATTTTTATTGGTTTTCACATCCATTGTTTCTTCTTGAGATGGTTCAGTTATATTTATCCTGTAGGGTTGTGATGTACTTGGAGGGGTGAATGTATAAATGTTTTCTTAGCTAATTCCTCTCATATCTGGGATATTTGTATTTACCCATAATCTATATCCCCTATCATATTATAGGTAGGATTGGGGTATCACTCGACAATTTCCAATAGTCCCATTGGGTCCCTGTTTGGTCAGGTTATGAAAGAGTGTACTCACAATGATATTTCATCAGGACTATGTTTATGTTTAGAAGTTTTTTGATAATTGGCCAGGGACCTTTTATAAATTGTGTTAATGTGTATTGAGTTTATATTTAAATCTAGGAAACCTAGGGACTGTGTAGTGAATGACGTGTTTATATACAAGTATTCTAATTATCTGCTAGATGACCCATAATGTCAATACATCTATTGTAAGGAAACTAATTGTACATGAATCATATTTAAATGGGTAGTAAAATTAATTTTCCTTGTTTATTTAAATTTCTGAATTTTCTCATCAATACTTTTTAAATATTTTTTCCAATGTATTCTCCTGGGTACTGGCACATCATATACATGGCTTCTATTTCCCCACATTTTTACCTTCAAAAGGAGGAAGTCTTTCATCACTATCACTAGTGATGTTGGTACCTTGATAAAAATAGAATGGTGTGATGTCTATTCCACATTCCTTAGATTCTTCCTTGTATTCCTCCTTAGATCTCATTTCCTAGTGAAATTCTCCCACATATATTATGTCATGTTCATGGAACTCATTCTTGGTTCCATATCAATGTGGATTCTAGTTAGTTAGGATGCTTATATCTAGATAGGGCAAAATCTTTTGATCACAATGTAGTCACATTGGGAATATTTGGGACTTTATAGACATTTATTATATTAGGAAGCATTTAATATTCATCTTTTGGTGGTAATCTCATATGGAGAATCTTAGGGAAAAAATTGTATACATCCCATGTCAATCATGAGGAAATTGATTCCAAGGAATAAGTATTCCATAGATTTTTACCTATGGAATCCCATTTTTATTGCATGGGGGTAGGTATTATGGGTCAATTCAAAAGTTCTATGTCCCGTGGAGGATGATTTGAACAAAATATTGACATAGATAGATGCACAGTTTGACATATTGTTGATAAAAATATTAAAAAAAATTTGAGATGTATAGAGATGGAGGCGCATCCCTAAGAGTGATGATTTTTCACCTGGTTTATTGATCATAACTCTCTATTGATGTAGATCATGGAGATGTGTCCATAAGAGGGATGATTTCATACCTGTATGGTTTATAATAATTCCCCATTGATTTAAATCAATGAGTTGGGTCCCTTGAAATTATGATTTTATATTTGGATGGTAGATCAAAATTTCATATTGAGGCGGATCCGGGAGGTGTGTCCCTAAGAGGAATGATTTCCCACTTGGTTTGTTGATCAAAACACTCTATTGATGTAGATCAAGGAGGATAGTTCCTAAGAGGGGTTATTTTACACATAGGTTTATAGTTGTTAGGATTTAACCTCACAGAGAAGTACTACATACCATTATTATGAGATAGGGATCAAAACCCACATGGTTCTATTCCACAACTTAATGTATTGTGATAGGATTTATCCATTTATTTTATTGTATTAAAGATATAATTATCATGTCAATGAATGATATTCAATGAGGGATGGTGTTGGTATTATGTGTGGTAACTTCCTAGGAGTGGAGTTTCCTCCCATGGTGGGGACGATGGTGGGATCACATGATGAATGTAGATGGGGAATATTGTGTTTATGACATAAGGTATTAGGCGTGGGGTCATCCCATGTCAATCATAGATGGGTCATCCTATGTTCATCACACATAGTATGGATATACATTAACGTCATGCGTTGAGGATTTTTTTCATGCAGTTTAATGTTGCACTGCTAGGACATGGAGCTAGGAAGTTTTACATCAGGCAGATAAAACATAGAATATGGGGTCACTACTTAAGGGGGACCATTTAAAGGTGATATTAATATTCATAAATAATCCCTTATAATATAATTTCATTGTTTTACTTTAATATTCCACATCTGGGGCTTACATGTCGACCACTCATGCACCTCTGGGTAAGACATTGCGTTGGCACCGCCGTGAAAGAGTGGATATCCGGAGGCCAGATTTTATAGTGTCTCTAATTAGAAGAAATCGTTATTAGGGTGCCTATAAATAAGAGAAATGGGTAGGATGAATTTACAATACACACATGGATTAATATGGTTGGACTCAAGAGTGGGTGATATCAGTTATATAGTTATCTAGGGCATGATTGATCCGGTCTCAATTTGGAATGAGGGACCCGGAGACTCAATCTTCATGGTTGGGTGTGTGATGAAAGAAAGCACCATCGAGTGTCCCATATATGATGCTTCAAAAATATTGGGGCCTCATAGAGGGTTATCTCATGAAAATGAGTTGATTCACAGAGTTCATGGGTTTCGAGAAGGGTTGGGTATTATAAAATTGAGTGACCTTGCCTCGGGGTAATGACCTCTTTATTATGGGGTTGGATTCACAAAGGGTTAGTGCCTTGTGAAACCCAAAGTGTCATAGGTGGAATAATTATTTTGTGAAGGGAATAATAATTCATGAAAAGAATCTATATACAGGTAATAGGTTCCCAATAATTCAAGGGAGTCTATTTGGCATAGGACGAATACCATGAGGAATCCATTTCCTCTTTCACTCGTGGCCCTCAAGAGTTTCATGAACTCATAGTTTCCTTCTAAAGTTTAAAGGCTAGACACCCCCTAAAATCTCATATATCAAGTGTTACTTGTAGGCTGTTTGTTTCACAAAGGATGGGTCCCTTCATGAATATTTATGATCCTTTTGAGTTTATATGGATCCACAAACCTAGATAACACTGCACAGAGGTTGCCGTCAATCCTCTTCATGGCTAGGACCTTCCTGAGTGTTGACCATTATTGATGGTTGTGAGATTCATGAAATAGTCCCTTAGAATTATTTTTGGTCCATTTTGGTGTTAAATCACTTGGAACTAGTTATTCCTCAATTCCACTTATGGAATGTTTTTTTCAGCATAAAAAAATTCCCCCATAAATTGGATCTGATGGTAAAGAAGAGAATAATTTTGAGAGAAACCCCATTAATCATTGGAAATCATCTTCCATTCGTGAATCACATTATCATAGACCATTCGTGATGCAATCTCATGTTGTCCTATCATGAACCATGAGTAGTTATACCCCTATAAATAGCTCAGAGGCCCTTATAGAACAAAAATAATTTCACGAACATAAAAATATGACATATTTATTTGAGAAGTTTCCCTATTCATGAATTCTTTTTGATTCCACTATATTTCACTCATTAATGTCAATAACACCATATACAGAGTTCAAAGAATTTTGATTTGAAAACTATTCTCCATTAAACCTTCTTGAAATGACCACAACAAGCTCGATCCCCATGAGCCGACCTCCATGAGGAGAGCTTTACAAACCATACTAAAAAAACTCATAAGTGTCTGAATAAATGGACACTAAAGGAAAATAATGCTGCCACTCATCATGAAGTGATGGATGGGAACATAATGTTTAGGGAGAGACTTCATAGTGTGTTTGACCATGACTCACTGATTTTGATTCTAACAAATGTTCATTAGGAATACCCACCTTGTAAAAGGTTTCAGATTTATGGCTTTTAGATGAGGGATTACATATTCACCCTCGATGTGAGAAATGATGAGCCAACATACCGATTTATAATAATTACTAAACAGAACTAGTGGCATAGGCATGTTGGGGTCCACATAATGAAGGATCATTCCTCTCTCATGGCATACACTCTCTAGAACCATGTTAATAACATCGGAGAGGAAAAGTTTGAGGATGATACACCCCTCTTAGTATGAGATGATTATCAAGGTTGGTCTAGGGGATATACATAATTGATGGAATGACAAATGGGACCTACTCCAGGGTGATAATTTTGTATATGAATGGGAATGGTATTATTGTGCTTTCACATCGTACCATGAATTTGATGCCAATATAAATAAAGTAGGCATTTATGTGGTGACATGGTCATCATAATTCCATTCCTACCACCACTTGGATATCACACCAGTGTCGCTGGGAAGGTGTTCACCAGAGACCAACACATTCTATCTACATCATGGGGTGGTTGGAATCGTCTTATGAGATCTTCACTAGATTTTTGTGATACCAATACAAGGATCCATGTATGATGAATTCCAATTTATAGAGAATGTGTTGGATTATTGGGAGAAAATTTCTTCTCTTATAAAGAAACTACTGATTTTGGAGTAGGGGACTAGAAAACACAATCCAGGGATGATGCTCACCCCATTCCAGAAGTGCATCTACACTTTCCTGAATGACCTTGTGGAAAGATAACCCATAAATCCATGTTTATTCCCTTGGGAATTCAAACAGGGAAAGGATAAATACTATTAGAGTATTTAGGATGTGATATACAGGTAGATGTTTTTCTACAACATAAAGATTGAAGCTCCTATGGTTATATTGTTTGGGTTTAGTTCTATACTGATCTACGACTTGATGCTCCCGATAAGGGATGCACATATGGGGGTGCTACCGAGAACCATTATAATAGTGGAGATATTAGTGATGGGGTAGTGCATCATCCTAGATATCCAAGTATTGGTGTATATATACAAGTTTATCCACCACAAAAAATAAGGTAAGACACTCTTTTTTGTCTTTGGCCCCCTCCATTTATTTTATAGTTGTGCCGCTTCACAATGGGAGTTTGCAAATACCTAAAACCCATATCTAACTAGTGTAAAAAATTCTAGTTTTCAATTATAAACATCATTGAGAGTCATCCAAACAAACGAGGCTATATGGATGTGTTGGAAAAGTTTGGGTTAGAAAACAATTTCATATTTCAGTCATTCCCCCTTGCAATGGGTATAATTAATAATAATGGCACATGGACCATCAAGAAACCTTTGTACCTCCATGAATTACAAAATTGGGTAATGGTGGTGTGGTCCAAACAAAATGTTATTTTGGAGCTATATAACCCTCAGTGGATCATACGTAATTTTTAATACCTATAGTGGATAACCCCAAAGGTCTGCATGGAGGTGTACCATGAGCACCAACAATCCATTTTGAGAAATATATTTTGTATGTTCACTTGTGGGGATTGGAAATGGTGGAAAGAGATCCACAACCAACTATCAAATATCATGTCATCCATTAATATGAACTATTTTTTGAGATCATATATCATTTGGATATTTTGGGTCTTAGAAACACTTGAGACGATGAAGGAGGGTCCCTACAACAATAGTGTGAAGTACGAGTGGTGGTTGGAGCATGCCATGGAGGCAGGTTCATATTGTCCTTCTTTGTCTTCCTATGTTTAATAGAAACATGATTAAATGACATTTCATACTATAATCTGGGATAAAATACTAACAAAATTTTATTATTAAATGACTCTAGAGGTTAAGGCAGTGACATCGGGTTCCATTATCCCGGAGGAAATTGCTATGGAATCTTTGGTGGTCAGAATAACCATGAAGGTTCCACTTTAAGGGACTACCGAGACCATTCTCTCGAGGAAGAGGGTTGAGATGTTTCCCATTATTGGGATGGATGAGAAGACTAAAAAATATTAATTTGTCTTCGCCACACCCATAAAGGCCATTTTTGAAGATGAAGCCTTAATGGAGGAGGTGGAAACTGTGAAAGTAGATGAAGTAACTGGGGAGGCTGTGTTGGATGTGACTACCCCAAAATTCCCATGGGTGGAAGATACATGAGATGAGGTTGAGATCGTGCCACTATCAAGGGGTTATGAGGAGTCAAGGATAGTTTTATCTACCACAATGGTGCCACATGATGAATTCAATGATTTTTCAGAGGGAGAAGGGGGAGATTAGGATTTATTCACCCTATAAATGAATTTAATCCCACATGTGCTTGAGGACAAGCCCCAATATTATCTGGTCATTTATGTGTTGGTGTAATTCCCTCCTTAAGTGTTTACAATGCTTGAATAATTAAAGGATTTCAGCTCTGATATGACTAAGGTTAATAGAATTATTCATTGTGGGGAATGAATGTACATGAAGAACATCATCATCTCTACCCTGATGGTAGACCTTTCGAACCATGTGGGATCTCTTCACTATTTCTGAGTCACCCAAAGGACCGTTGGGGTGGACTCCAGTGGACTTCACCCACTATATCAAGAATTAATTTTCTAACGAGCATGTTTTTCATATACAGTATTCGATATTTAGAGAAGAAAGAACAAAGTGGATGGATACAATGTGCTATAGAAGCTGAAGGGGATTTTTCCTATATATAAGGGATGGTGCAAAAGCATATGGCCTTTGATGCTTTTCATGATGAGATCTTCGAAAATTTGATGCCATATTTTTCATCATCCAAGGCTAAGGTGGATGAATAAACATCCCATGTTGCTAAATACCGGTTCGAGTAGAATCGAATAAAAATCATGTCTGGAGAATTCTATCCAAAAAACAAGGAAGAGGAGGCTGAGTTGGTGGGGAAAAAATGAACACCGGATTCCAATTATAAGTGGCTAGATAATCTCAAATGCTTGATCATTAGGGTAAAACTATAGGTGGATTTTTTAAAGGAGAGGCTTCAATATGTGGATGTCTCTCCAGAACCTTGGATAATTTAAATTTATAAATGTTGGAATGTGTTTCTTTTGTTTCATTTTGTTCTCACACTTCAATCATATTGTTCAAATTTCCATTGAAAAATTACTAATCTCACATGAGTTATTATTGTTTTGAGAAAAAAGGGATGACCAAGTGATTTATCATTTATATGAGAGTGTCAGAAAATAATTAAACACTCTGGGTCTACATTTTTTGACTTTACAATGGGTGTGTTTTGGATGACACGGCGTATGGATGGATAACATGGGTATCTGAACAACTGACATTATTTTTGAATATGATATAGTTTACAAATAGAGTAACACCAAAAGGGTATAATTCTACCTGAAAAAAGTGTAAAGGAGAATTTGAATCATGGCACCCAAAATATGGAACACAATGGGGTTGTGTGATGATAGAGGATAACTTTTGACCATGTTTGTAACACAATATCAATTATTATTTTACCATGGATGGTGAAAAAAATGAGGGACAAATGCTGACCATGTTCAAAAAACATGACCAATCTCAAAAACAAAATTGATGACTTTTGGGGTGTGTGCCCTAGATGGCAGGTGACCCTATGTGGCATGGGATAGTTGTCCCAGGTTTGGCCTATTCTTAAATGGATAAGTATATGGGTCCAAATAAAGGGAAATAAAAATAATCTAGATGATGTGATGGATTTTTTGGATGTATTTCAACCCTCTTGGAATTATAACACCCTATATTTTAGCATATTAGGTAGGAATACAACCTGACAAAAATATCAAACTCACATTCTAGGTGGAGCTCCACATTGGATTTCAAGAAATTTTTGATGATTATGAATGATGAATTAGGTTGATGACACCAATGGAAATGGAATATCGTGGAAAGGACTAAGATGCTCCACAATTTTACATGATATAATAAGGATGAGATATATACAATTTACTATCATATGGTGAGGGAGATTGACAATTATTTTAATGTTGTATGATGAGAATGAAAGACACATAGTTTAAAATCATATGGTGAGTAAAATGTAACACATAATTTAACATATTGTGATTAAGACTTTGATTCACAAAATTTAATGTTGGGTGACTAGGATGTTGAGTCACATAGTTTATTTTTTTTGACTAGGATGCTTGAATCACACAGTTTATTATGTTGTGACTGTGATTCTTAGTCAAACAGTTTAACATCATGTGAATAGGTCACCCGAACTAATGTGAATGAAAACTACTGATCCTTAGTGGTAGGGGTGTAAGATGGTAGCACGATGGGGGGGGGGGTACAATCTAGAGGTCCAATAAATAAAAAAGGTAACTTAGAAGACCCTTTTTCAAGAGAAGTACTCTAGGGTGATTCACACATAGTTTAAGGTCATAATGATTTTACAAAACAGTTTTATATATCGAAAATAATACGTGTGACAAATGGGAAAGGAAACATGACATGGATTTGGATCATATGATCCCCTACTACACAAGATATCCTAGTGACATCTTATATTTACATAGTTTATGTTAATGATTCTAGAACCACGAATCCCTAGTTATGGTCACATATATTAGAAAATAAAGTGAGAATCCTAAATGGATATTTCTAGTATGGAGGAGTGGAAACTCAATGTGAATTGAGGGCCAAAAAGACCCAACACCACTAAAAATATGAATGAGAATTAAGATTTAGTTTAAAGTCTTAATTCTCATACATTGGAACCTTGTTTATGGTCAATGATTTTGGATAATGGATTCATATTTTAAGGTCATAGATTTTGGACAATGGGATCTTATTTTGAGGCCATAGAGTTCATACCATGGGCACCCTAATGTGATTTTCACAACATGAAGTTGTTGTGGCCGGACATTAATGGATTTACAAGGGAGGGTCGATGCATGAAAAAACATAAGGAAATGATTTAAAACTATTTATGGTCATGAAAATTATACTATGGGATCTTAGATTAAGTAAATAGAGTTTGGACCAATGAAAACTAGTTTAGCATCATAACACTTGGAATATGGATTTTTGTTTAAGGTCATAAATAATGAAAAATGGATTTTTGTTTAAATTCATAGTCTTTGGACCACATGGTGTAATGTCTTGAAGGAAAATGAACGACATCGATGGATGGTAACCCATTATTAAAGGATAATCCTATGAAGCAAGCACATGTTGGACAAGACATCCTTTAGTAATCTGTCAAATAGTATAAGGTCATGATTCTTGGACCATGACTTATCATATAAAATGGATATGTGAAGTGAATTGGGTGATATAAATGATGTAAATTATTGGCCAAGGAGGCCCAAGAACATACATCACATTCCAAGGATGACCGAAACACAGTTCATATTCATGGTGTATGGGCTTGGAAGCCCAGTTTATGTTCATAAAGATCAGATCAATTGGGAACTCACACATCTCAACCATACTTAAGGTAATCCCCCTCTAGACTTTTAATCTTATGTGATTAATTCTTGGTGTTCGAAACAAGGATAGGTAACGAGTTCATGTTATTCACAAGGCATAACACTATGATAGATAGAAGTTATTGAAAATAAAATGTGAGTAATTGTGACTTTACTGAACTGAATAATGTACTGAGATAAATAATAAGATGGAGAATGATTAATGACCTATTTGAAACACATGTTTCATATGTTGGTTAAATATCGGTACATATAACGTATAATTGACCATTTACTGAACTTGATATATGGGATCTATTATTTCTTTTTAAATATCCTTGATGTTATGATCTCATTATGGTAGGTGATCCAATGTGGAATGAGAACATTCAATTTGTATGTCTGTTTAGTTCTAAAGGATGATTATTATCAAAATTGAAGGATGTTTGATATGAATATGTGGGATTAGGGAATGTAATAATGATAATAATAGGTTTCCTAGGAGCTGTTACACCACATGCTTGAATGCTCTAGATGATTATGTGGGTAGGTGAGAATCAAACCTAACATGGAGGGGGAAAACCTTATGGCGAGTCGATAATAGGGATAGAACCAAAATTAAATATCTATGTGTCACTACATATCCCTTAAAAATAAAGGTAGGAACATATCCACACATAGTTTTGATTATGGAATGGTAAGAGATCAATGATGGTAGTGTAACATCCTCTCTAGTGGTGATATTAAATCATATCACATTTGAATTAATCCTTATTTTATATGGGGTAATGTGTGGTTCATCTCATAATTTTCATATGAGGAATCCCAATTTAATTTGGGGTAAAATTATCTATCATAAAGAGGCATCCCAGTTCAATATAGGGTAATATTATTGTTTAACATCATGCAGTTAGGAGGTCTGATTTAACAGTTTAATGTTGTAAAACTAAATCTAAAGATTCTATTAGTTTAAAATCACAGTGTTTAGATATAGAGGTAATTTATTTCTTGACGTCACATATATTTGACCAAAAAAATGAGGAAGTCTTCCCAAAGGGGAATGTATGGCATGAAAGAGTGATGAACCAATGTGAAACAAGGTAAAAAATAACCCTTTACCATAATGAACGTGAAATATTATGATCTAGGTCAACCCCATGTATATAGATAAGATAATACACAACGTTTATTTAATGAAAGGGATGATCCTAAGATGAAATATCTGGGAATAACTATATATACCATGAGGATTAGAATCAATCCACACATTTTTCTTGAGCACTACATCGTAAGATAATGACATTCGAAGGGAATACCCTCCCAAATATGAAGATTGAATCGTCCCATATTAAGATATAAGGAATCCCAAATTTATACTATGTAAAGATATAAAATAACATCATCTGATAAGGACTTCATTGTTTGTTCATACCATATTATTAATATAAGTCATCCTAGTTTTAGAGGGTTGATATTATTTTTCTTTAAAAAGATTCCCAATAATATATGGGCCATGGATAAAATTTAACATCGTGTTAAGGATATTGGTGGTGCTTATGCGTCGAGATTCCCGTTCTTTTCTTCATGATTTTGGGCTATGATGGTATTAGTTTGATGATTGGTCAAAGTAAATTAATAAGGAATACGTCTAAAAAGGAGGCCCAAAAGAGTGTTTTGCGGTGATAGAATCACTGGTGATAGAGGTTTATGTAGTGAATATGTGGTTGGGATTAGATAAATAAGGTCTAGAAATCAAAAAGTATCCCATGAGAATGTGAATAAACCCACACATAGTTCTAGAACGAGGTTGAAGAATAGTCTTGTTTAAACAACTAGGATGAATCAGACAATGAAAAAAGGGGAGAATGCATATAGTTTAAGTTCATAATGCATTTAATGGGAATATTAGTGTATAGTCATGGTTCATGGAATATATAGGTGGGGGATTAAAGTATGTTCTTTTGGTGAAAAAGATTTAAAAAATGACATGAAAAGAGACAAGGAGGCCTTCCAAAACATGAAGTGATCCTGAAGCTGTTGGCACACAATTTAATGTTATATGTTCTATAAAATGGAAATTAGTTTAATGTCATGATGTTTGGAATATGGTGAAAGTTTTAAATTCATGGTTCTTGTACTGTCAAAATGATCATTTTGAGGGTATTCATGTGGAACAAAAGAGTTGAAACCATATGTGAAAGGAGGGAATGTAGTCTTGTATACCAAAAATGTACCTCAAAATGAAACATAGTCTAAAGTAATAATTCATAGACCATAGGTGGAATGGAAAATAGTTTGAAGTCATAATTTTTGTAATGAGGATATATTGGTCTCTAGGGTATGTTTGTAGAATGGTGGAAGTAGGGTCTGATGTGAAAGGAGGGTATATAGTCCTATGCACTAGATAAATACCATAGGATTAATTGCACAAAATTTAAGGTTATAATTCTTGGACAATAAATGGTTCTAAGGGAATAAAAGGTTGGTAAACATGGGGATGGGCCCAAATATGGGAATTTTGGCCCTTGTTACGTATCCCATAAGGATGGGAATCATACCACACATAGGTCGAGAAAGCAGTGTTCTATAATATATACAAATAGAGTGGGGGGAAATCCTCTCTTATGAGGGTAATTAGGAATACAAAAGTTGTCATGGGTATGGTCTCATTTTAATGTTGTGCATCGAGGAATTTAAAAATTTATTTTAAAGTAATACAAATCATACTATGTGGGATGCAATTGTATTATGTTCATAATCGTTGGACTGACGGTAAGCAGTTTAATGTCTTACTACCATGACCAATTGCAAAAAGTTTCAGGTCATACTACCTAGACCAATTGTAAATAGTTTAAATTCATACTACAAGGACTTTGGGGTAGAAATGGTGCACATCAAGAGTATTTTCATGGCATGATGGAGGTAGAACCTGATGTTAATGTGGGTAATGTAGGACCATGTACAATGGAAATATCCTCATAACAACACATATTTATTAAGGTTTTAATACATGGATCATAGGTGGGGGTAAATGGCCACAAGTTTGTGAATTTGAGACTCAGCCGATAGATAGTAATTTTGGGCATTATTTCATAACCCATGAGAATTGGAACCAATCTAAACATAGTTATAGATGAAGAAGTCATAAGGGAAAAATGCCACAAAAGGGGACGCTTCTCTTTGAAGAAGGTTTTGTCTCATCTCATGTTATGAGGAATCTTGGTTTTAAATGAGGTGAATATTTTTGATCAAACCATACCTACCATATTGGGAATCATAATTATATATGGGATATGATTTATTTTTAACATCATGTTCTATGGAAATTAAATTTGTTATTTAATGTCGTAAATATCAGATTGTAGGGGATTATAATAGTTTATGGTCAGAATTCTTGAAATTTGGGGCACGATTTAATGTCTGATTTCTTTGACCAATTACAAATAGATTAATTTTGTAATGAATAGACCGTTACAAGAAGTATATGTTTGTGTTCCTGGAAATTTTTTTACTACTTGACCACATGGGTACAAATCATATGAACACTCAAATTATCACGTAATCCATTCTTATCATTGTAAATAAGGTACGATGATTTGATTTTATCCACACAAGGAAGCACACATATAAGGAAATGATATTCTATTTGAGAATATCCAAATTTCAATGACCTAATTACTCAATAGTCTTAGATTAAAAAAGGGATAACACCCAAGGTGTGGGAATTCCACCAAAAAATAGGGAGGTATAAAGGAGTAAAATCATGTCTCTCAAGACCAGGACCATGAAAGGGGAAACTAAGGGCCTGAGACATGTATATACCACATTCAAGACATCATATCCATAACTACACTAGTCAAGAATGGAGTGAGAAAAAGAATAATTTACCAGTGACCATGTTAAAATCTTGGGAACCAGAATCTATTTCAAGAGATCCATCAAAGCATGTGCCCAGGATGGGAGGAAATACATTTTGTCTATGAACCATCTCTATTAGGGGCCTATTCATATTTAAAAATGAATAGTATCCAAATTAAGGAGAACACAAAATATAGAGGTGAATTGGGGGAATTTCCATGTGGAACTCAGCAGCCTAAGATTTATGTTAGAACACATTTGATAATTTCAATTGTGTGTATTGAAAATTGGTATTTGAACCAATTTTCAATGAAATGGTTTTGGAGGATTTTCAAGGACTAGGTTAGAACCATGGAATAGGACATGGGTGTCTCTATGTACCCCATGAAACTACGAATCAAAACCCACAATGTTCTTGTGTGTGACATGAAAATAGATTGATAATGAATGCAAAGAACTCTCTCGTGTGGGGGATCATGGAATTAAATAGTTTTAAATCATGTGAAAAGGATGTGTAGTCATATCAGGGTTACCATATGAGGAATCTAATGTTTTCAAAAAATAGTAAGGCTATATTATTTAATCACATTCTAGTGATGTTTGGTTTTTTTGTATAATTTCATATAACCTGGACTGTGGAGATGCTTCACAATTAAGTTCATCGACAGTGGGGCAATTATGCTACACAGTTTGACATTGTTTAGTAAGGACGAAATATGTTCTTTTTGAGGACATGCATATATTTCCAATGATGATATGTAGTCTAAAATTGTGAATCTATGATGTAATGAAGTTATTTTAAATCAGGAAACATGATGTTATCATGTATTGTTACATCATGTGAATATGAAACATCTTTTCTATAGTTTAGTATTAAATATAGAAGAATAATTTTAAACAGTTTATGGTCATAATACCAGGACCATTGAAAATATTTTAAGTCTATGTAATTTAACCCTTTAAGATAGTTTAAGGTCATGTTTCCTTTAAAATTTCTTCATCATGGGAATTAATTCTTGAGAAACTTTGAATTGGTGGGAGGTGTGATATGCTCTCTATCCACGATGATCAAATTGTATTCTCTATTAGAGTATACCTTATAAATGATGTATGTTACATTCCACTTTGTAACACCCCAAGATTTTATGAGATATATTCTTTTTAATTTCATTGATGTCTTCTATTTTAAACTACACCAAGATTAGCTTGTACTATATGAAACACCGTATTAGCTTGCAGTATATGCAACACTTTTCTTGGCTCGTGTTACACACAATTTCAAGTTCATTTTGTGGAAATTATTCTATGCAACATTAAGTATAGATTTTGCTTTATATATAAATGAAATAAGATTTGATTATGTTATACGCAACACCAAACGGAGCTTTCACTAAACGCAACCCTAACTTTTCTAGAATTACACATAATCAAGACCTTCTTTTATAGCATGTGTAGTACCCACCACCGAGTTTCACTAAATGAGATACCATTATAATATTATTATGAACTAGCCATTATGAATAGTAATACCCACTTTTTGAAATTTTATAAATTTTATCTTTTGAAATGGACTTCATTTTTGGATTCGGAATATCGAAATTATCCTAAGGTGAATTTTTGTTATTTTTCTGAAAACTTTCAATTTTTTATGAATTGTGAAAACACTGGGTTACTATTTAAAAACTGACTTTTTATTTAAATAATTATTTATTTTATTTACGTTAATTTTAGGTCAAAATTTATACATAATACCTATATAAGTTCAATGTAATTCATTCGAGTCATTTTATAATAATTTTAGATATATAAAAAATTTATTGAACTTTTCACCGTCTTTTACACACCTCCTATGAGAATTTGTTATTTTACACAAAACATAATTTTACTGCTTATGTGAGTGGAATTTAGAAAATCCGAGAGACCTGGTTAATATCAAGGAGTAAAATCTGGTTCAATAGGATAAAAATAATTTTTGGTGAAAAGTAACATTTTACTTTTATTTATCACGATTAAAAAAAGTGTAATTGAGGGTAAAAATGATTTTATTATTACCCTAACACATGTCCTAATCCAATTGGATAACTATAATTAGACCAAAAACGACATTATAAATAAAATAATACCCTTTAGGTCCACTTGGATTAGATTAGGACATTTATTATTATTTTATTTAAAGAAGAGTTAAAATAGTTAAAATCAATGTTTAAAAACTAAAACATTTTTAATATAGAGTTATACAAAAGATAAATTCAACTATAAATATTCATTAGAATGATAAAAATAGTTCCTATATAATGGGATTTTATTTATAATTTTTATACATTAAATAATTTATGTTATTTATGATGCAATGATGATGAAGTAATTACATTATTAAAAAATAATAACATAATTGATGTTATAAATACGTAAATAAATGTAATTTTAGAAATTTTATGAATTAAACTAATAATATAGGTTGAAATGTCATTCTAGTATTTATTTAATAATCTTTTTCGAACTAATCATGTTGTTATGAGTTTCAAAAAAATCAATTACCAAATAGTGTCAAAATTGACATAAAATTGTTTTTAAAACAAATATTATATTATTAATTGTTATTATATTCTTAAAAATCTAATGATTGGACATATGACTTAGATAAGGATATATATATATAGTGAACCAATTGTGGTTATTTTTTATTTTTATTGTATGTTTATTAACCATATAGCGTAAGAAAACAAGAAGACACAGTAAAAGTTAAATTATTTAACATTGAGTTAAATCTAAATGATAAGGTTAAAATAGTAAACTAAACTTGTCTAAAACCTATTGGTTGAGAGGATTTCGACCCATACCAACTTTATCTTCTAAATAAATCAATTTTTATATATTATAAACCGAATATTAATTTATAATAAAATAATATTTTATGTTTTTCCTAAAGTGCCCCTCTACTTCCTTATAAAAGGGCACCTCCTCCCTCTTCTCTTTACACAATTTTGAGCCTTGAATCTCGGCCAAACCCTGCCCATTTCCCTTCTAAACTTCATTAGAAACATTATAGAGGTTCTGGAATCCTCAAAAGTCCAACTCTAGTGCCTTAAGAGGAAACATAAAAGAGGTCCGTCGAAGAAGAGGTAATCTCTTCTACCGATTTTTTCAAGTATCGTTCTTCTTCAACTTCTTCTTATTTAGTTGTTTCATTATAATGTAATAAAATCAGCATCAATAATATACTAATATGTTATTACAAATATGAAACAACCTCATTTCACCTTCTATCCATCCTACGGAAAACGAAATCACCGCACGTCCATACGTATGGAAAACCATCTCCACGCCATGGTATAATCTGTTTTCCACCACCACCTTACATGGATGGGTATAATGGTGTAAAGAATAACTATATATAGTTATTATAAAATAATACTGATTATGATATATTATATCATCCACTCCAATTCAATTTAATAATTATGGGAACGATATCATCGCTCGTGCGTACGTACAGATTACCGTCTCCACGACACGATGAGATTCATTCTCCATGTTAACCATTCAAGAATGATTATAAAGAATATATAATGAATAAATATATAACATGATAAATATACTGTATTTATTTATATATATATATATCATCTACTTACTTCCATTCAAGTCAATAAGGAATGGAAAACAATGTTCATGCGTACGTACGGATTACCGTCTCCATGAACGGTGTATTTCATTTAATTTATCTATCTATTATATATATATATATTGAATATATATGATTTATAAATCATTATTTAAATTTTGGAAGTAAGTAAATAATGATATAAGTAATAATAATATCAAGAACAACATGTCCAAACACGTATGATAAAGAAAATGATTTTACCCAAAACGCTACTTTAACATGGAATTTACAAAAGAACGGATAATATAAAGTCATAAGTGAACCATATATGATATCATACCAATGAGTATGATTATGTAATAAGTCAATGAAATTATATAAATCATTTTATAGGAGGTTCAAATATATATGAAGCATATCAGACATTAGGTAAGGGATAACTATTCCAATCTCGTTCTTATCCGAGATAGTTTATTCGTAAGTATTTACTGGGGTTATTGTTATCATCCATGTCCATGTTTTCTAAAAAAGTTTTCAGGTATGTTTAAAGTCTTTTTTACCCATTTTTCTCTTTTACTATAGGTTATGGAAGGAATCTTTCTTTTATTTACCATACGAGGTGCTTTTTGACTTTTTTGTCAGACGTACGAGGAGAATGTTTATTTAACTTATACGGAATGAACGGATTATTACGGTTTCATAAAGCCTAATTTTCTTGAATATTCATCGACAAGATTTCATTACTATTTTCAAAAATTCATTTTATTTTAAAATTTCATGGAATTTTGTGAAAAGAAAATTATTTTGAAGATGAAAGGATATTTTCCTCAAGAATTCATTTCAAGTGTTTTATCAAAACCATTTTCCATCTAAGATGACATTATTTTATATGTGTATGTTTCAAGTATAATTTCTCTATGATTTACATGTTTAAACTTTTCTTATGATGAAATGATATCCATTTGTTTTATATGGATTACATTAAGATGGAACGATGTTTATGAAACCCATTTTATTCTTTGAGTTATTATGAATGATTTATGTTTATTTTGTGGCACAAGTAAGAATGATTTCATTATGAGATGGGTGGGACCTATATATCCCTCCAATTAATTGTGTAATGATTTATATCTCATGAGATATAATTGTGTGAAACCGTAAGTTAATCCGGTTCATTGATACAGGACTGAAACGAGGAGTGAACTCGATTCAAAATGGGACTTTGTCCATTAAGATGGTCTTGGCAGCAATGCCTTGGTTACTATGGAAATCATATAATGTGCTTAATGGTTTTCCACAATTAAATCTTATATTCCCATGATATTTTATCATGATTGATATTCCATTATGATCTATGCCTTACATACTGCCATTTTTTATGCCATTGATCAATATTTTGATGTTTAAATATTATGTTCATGTTTGTAAGTCCAAATTTGTATGGTTTGTTTTATTTTCTCCATTTGTACCCTTATTGAGTATTTGAGCTCACCCTTTATATGTTTTCTTTTCCCCAGGATTTAAACAAAGGTTTTTGGTAAAAAACAATAGGGGAAGATCATTATGGGAGATGTTGAAGATCATTCACCATGAGTAGAAGATTATGTTCAGAGGTTTCAAACACACTAAACTATTACAATACTTATGTGTTGGTTTTTTTATGTATTAAGTATTTTGAAAAAGTAATCTAATGTCCATGTACGTCAAGCTTGGGTCTCTACAGTTGGTATCAGAGCAAAGGTTTAGTTAACCTTTGGAAACTAGGATGCAAAGACTTTAGTGAGATTCCTAGAGATATTTTTTTGGTATGTCTAAGGATGTCCCTAAGGATAAGTATAATTATATGTTATAGTCCTAGAATTACGGTAACAATATTCGAATTAAACCGAAGATGTTATATATTAAATGTAATCCCCCTTTATTATATTGTTTTCTCTATCGTGATATTTTCCTCGCACTATTCTTTTTGTGTTTTAGAAAATGGCTGGAAACATGAAGATTCACGATAAAGGATGATTTGATGGACAATGGAATGATATTCTTTATGAACAACCAAATGGAACAGAATTTGGAAGGCGAAACATCATTATTATTCCTAATCAGAAATCTCATAATATGATCAATACGCTCAACTTTGGTAAGTTTCCTGACTCAACTAATAAGAGAAATATGGAGTTTCATGATGATCATAGAGGAAATAAAGTTCAATTTCCCTCATGTAAATCATGTGGGAAGAGGCATCAGGGAGAATGTTTCAAAGGAACTGGAAGATTCTTTGAGTGTAGAAAAGAAGGACACAAAGCCAGTAATTTTAAAGGAAAAGGTTCAGTTAACACCATGGATAAGGATAATGGAATTTCTAAGACATCAACAATGGTTAAATTTTTTAAATGTGGAATGTACGAGCATTTTGAAAACCATTGCTCTAAGGGAAAATTACATGAAGAGAATCCAACATATGGGTAGTATTTATGTTGATGATGATGAGGAGACTACAAATGATATATGAGATGAAATAAGTGTTGAATCTTGGTCAATGGTTTAAGAAGGTATTAGAATGGTTGTATGTTTATCAAGAGTTATGTTGTATAGGTAATTTAATGGTACTATGGAATAAAGAAACGTCTAAGGATTGTTACACTATTATTTTTCCTCAAGTATTTGAAAGTATATGTTGAATGGTACCGGTAACCATGAAAGGTTTTTCAGATTTTTTTGGAAGGAAGATGATATGCGCATAATGAAGGGATAAAGAGAAAATGAAAATTTGATTGTATTCATGAGCTAATGACTGATATAAAGACTAAGTGATATCATGGTTTGAGTATATATAATTTTTGGGATTTTGGTATGTTGAAAGAGTTAACTTTAAACTACATTCATGTTTTCACTATGGTTCAATGAGTATTCATTTTTTAAGACAATACATAATTAAGGCATTCGAATGTTTGGAATGTGGCCAACAAGACATATCTTATGATATATGGGGATAAATGATGGTATTTACATTCTTGGAAGATGAACTCTCTATCAATATTTTCTTTATACTGTGAGTTTGGGTAAGACTAAAGATTAGAATAGATTAATTTAGACATCTGATAGTATTGTTTAAGTATAGAACCGTTTTTTGATATTATTTCTAGAATGTGATAATAGTGTAGTTTTAGAAAAAGGACAACCTGCAGGATGTGTGAAAAACCATCCCATTAGAAAAGGATGCATGAATCAAACCCACAACCGATGTGTGATAGGCCATAATCGCCTACCTCTGGCCTATAGGAAGTCACTGGTTAGTGTAAATTAGTTTCAATTTATTATGTGGTGTGATATACGAAGTATACGTCCATTTTAGGGACCATATACGACTAATCTCACCATAGATAGACTTATGTATATTTATTAACTTTTTCTAACATTTTATTTGAGATATATAGAATGACACACCATTCTATCACATGATCTTCTAACGCTTCACAAATGATAAATTCAACTTCATTTCATTAATGGAAGAAGCGGAAATTGTTCAAGGAATGAACAACATTAAGATTGTACCAAAATCAATTAAGTATTTCTTTTAATTCTTCAACCTTATGGAAGTGATCTTGAAAACCAAAAATGTTGTCCTAGTGCCTTCATATCTAATGAATCAGATGGTACCATAGATCATCACAAATTTATGGATTTTTGATTGTTGGATTTTTTATAGCCATGTCCTCTACCACTCTCCATCAGAACATGATGGTTAGATTTCCCTTCCATATCCATACTTTCACCTAGGTTCTCCTATGTGGAAACCTAGTGATGAGTTAATTTGGGTAACCGTTATGTTTCATACTTCACTTTTTAAAATTAAGTATTAGTATTTTATTTACAATGTGGTTTTCTATAAATGAAACTTTCAAGTAGTAAATGATGTATTACCCCGACAAATTCCAAGGGTGAAATTCATTTTAAGGGGGGGTAGAATGTAACACCCCAACATTTTATGATATATATTATTTTTAATTACTTTGATGTCTTCTATTATACACTACACCAAGAGTAGCTTGTACTATAGGAAACACCATATTAGCTTGCAGTATACGCAACACTATTCTTGGCTCGTGTTACACACAATTTCAAGTTCATTTTGTGGAAATAATTCTATGCAACATTAAGTATAGATTTTGTTTAATATATAAATGAAATATGTTTTGATTATGTTATACACAACACCAAATAGAGATTTTACTACACGTAGCCCCGACTTGGCATGCATTACACACAATCAAGACCTTCTTCGTTAGCGTGTGTATTACGCAATACCGAGTTTCACTAAATGAGATATCATTATAATATTATTATGAACTAGCCCTAATGAATTGTAATACCCAATTTTTAAAATTTTATAAATTTTTTCTTTAAAAATGGACTTCGTTTTTTGATTCCGAATATCAAAATTATCCTAGGGTGAATTTTTGGTATTTTTCTGAAAACTTTCAATTTTTGATGAATAGTGTAAACACTGGGTTACTATTTAAAAACCAATTTTTTATTTAAATAATTATTTATTTTATTTAAATTTATTTTAGGTAAAATTGATACATAATACCTGTATAAGTTCAATTTAAATCATTGAAGTCATTTTATAATAATTTTAGATATATAAAAGTTTTATTGAACTTTTCAACATCTTTTACCCACCTCTTAGGAGAATTTGTTATTTTACATAAAACATATTTTTAACGCTTCTGTGAGTGGAATTTCAAAAATCTGAGAGACACGGTTAATATTAAGGAGTAAAATGTGGTTCAATAAGATAAATATAATTTTTGGTGAATATTAGTTTTTTACTTTTATTTCCCACAGTTAAAAGTAAATAGGGAAATTAAGGGTAAAAATGATATTATTATTAATCTAACACAATCCCTATTCCTATTGAATAAGTGTAATTCGACCAAAAACAACCTTACAAATAAAATATTACCCTTTAAGTCCACTTGGATTAGATTAGGAAATTTATTATTATTTTATTTAAAGAAGAGTTAAAATAGTTAAAATCAAAGTTTAATAACTACAAAATTTTTAATATTTGGGGTATTCATAAGATAAATTTGACTGTAAATATTCATTAAAAAGATAAAAGTATTTCCTACATAATGGGATTTTAGTTATAATTTTTAAAAATTAAATGATTTATGTTATTTACGACACAATGATGATGCAGTAAATACCATATTAATGAAATTTTAACATAATTAATGTTATAAATAGCCAAATAAATATAATTTGAGAATTTTTATGAATTTCACTACTTTTATAGGTTAATATGACATGTTATTATTGATTTAATAAACTTTTTTCGAACTAATCATGTTGCTATGAGTTTCATAAAAATAAATTACCAAATAGTTTCAAAATTGACATAAAATAGTTTTTAAAACAAATATTATATTATTAATTTTTATTCTATTTTTGAAAATCTAAGTTTTGGAAAAATGACTTAGATAATGATTTATATATTAATAATGAACCCCTAGGGGTTCTTTTGTCTTATTATGGTTTGTTTATTAACCATATAGTGTAAGAAAACAAGAAGACATAGTAAAAGTTAAATTATTTAATTTTGAGTTAAATCTAAATGATAAGGTTAAAATAGTAACCTAAAATTGTCAAAAACATATTGGTTGGGAGGATTTAGACCCATCCAAACATTTGCTTCTAAATAAATCAAATTGGAGCTATTATAAACCAAATATGACTTTATTATAAAATAATATTTTAAGTTTTTCCTAAAGTGCCCCTATCCTCCCATATAAAAGGGCACCTTCTCCCTCTTCTCTTTACACAATTTTGAGCCTTCAAGCTCATCCAACCCCTCCCCATTTCTCTTCTCAACTTACCTAGAAACATTATAGAGGTTCTGGTATTCTCAAAAGTCCAACTCTAGTGCCTTAACATGAAGCTTAAAAGAGGTGCGTCGAAGAAGAGGTAATCTCTTCTACCGATTCCTTCAAGTATCTTTCTTCCTCAAATTCTTCTTCTTTAGTTGTTTCATTATAAAGTAATAACATAAGTATCAATAATATACTGATAGGTTATTATAAATATGAAACAACCCCATTTCACCTTCTATCCATCCTACGGAAAACGAAATCACCGCACGTCCGTACGTATGTAAAACCGTCTACACGCCGTGGTGTAATCTGTTTTTCCACCACCACCTTACTTGGATGGGTATAATGGTGTAAAGAATAACTATATATAGTTATTATAAAATAATAATTATTCTGATATATTATATCAACCACTCCAATTCAGTTCAATAATCATGAGAATGATATCATCGCTCGTGCGTACGTACGGATTACCGTCTCCACGACATGATGATATTCATTCTCCATGTTAACCATTCGAGAATGATTATAAAGTATATATAATGAATAAATATATGACATGATAAAGCTACTGGATTTATGTATATATATATATATATCATCTACTTACTTCCATTCAAGTTAATAAGGAAAGGAAAACAATGTTCATGCGTACGTACAGATTACCATCTCCATGAACGGTGTATTTCATTTCATTTATCTATCTATTATATATATCTATATATAATGAATATATAAGATATATAAATCCTGATTTAAATTCTTGAATTAAGTAAATCATGATATAATTAATAATAATATCTAGAACAACATGTCCAAACACATACGATAAATAAAACGGTTTTACCCAAAATGCTGCTTCAACATGGAATTTACAAAAGAAAGGGTAATATAAAGTCATAAGTGAACCATATATGATATCATAACAATGAATATGATTCTGTAATAAGTCAATTACATTATTTAAATCATTATAAAGGAGATTTGGATACATACAAAGCATATCTGACATAAGGTAAGGGATAACTATTCCAATCTCGTTCTTATCGTTGATTGTTTATTCGTAAGTATTTACTGGAGTTATTGTTATCATCCATTTACATGTTTTCTAAAAAAGTTTTCATGTATATTTAAAGTCCTTTTTACACATTTTTGACTTTTACTACATGGTATGGAAGGAATATTTCTTCTTTTACCATATGAGGTACTTTTTGACTTTTTTGGCAAACATATGAGGAGAATGTTGTTTAACTTATACAACATGAACAAATTTTTACGGTTTCATAACGAATAATTTTCATAAATATTAATCTACAAGATTTCATTATTATTTTCAACAAAATACCTTTATTTTAAAATTTAATGGAATTTTGTGAAAAGAAAATGATTTTGAAGAAGACATGATATTTTCCTCAAGAATTCATTTCAAGTGTTTTATCAAAATCATTTTCCATCTAAGATGACATTATTTCATATGAGTATGTTTCAAGTATAATGTATCTATGATTTACATGGTTTAACTTTTCTTATTATTAAATGATATCCATTTGTTTTATATTGATTACATTAATATGGGTTGATGTTTATGAAACCCATTTTATTCTTTGGGTTATGATGAATGATTTATGTTTATTTTATGGCACAAGTAAGAATGATTTCATTATGAGATGGTTGGGACCTATATCTCCCTCCAATGCATTGGGTAAATATTTATTTCTCATCAGATCGAAATGGCTGAAATGGTAAGTTAATCTAGTTTAGTGATACAGGACTAGAATGAGGATTGGACTTGATTCAGAAAGGGACTTTGTCCACTAAGATGGTCTTGGCAGCAATTCCTTGGCTACTATGGAAATCATATAATGTGATAAATTGTTTTCCACAATTAAATGTTTTATTACCATGCTATAATATCATGATTTATGTTCCATTATGATCTATTCCTTGCGTGCTGCCTTATTTTATGTCATTGATCAAGATTTTGATGTTTAAATATTATGTTCATGTTTTTAAGTTCAAATGTATGTTTTTTGTTTTATTTTCTCTATTCTTACCCTTTCTGAGCATTTGAGATCACCCTTTATATGTTTTCTTTTCCCTGGGATATAAATAAAGGTTTTAGGTAAGAAAACAAAAGGGGAAGATCTTTATGGGAGATGTTGATGATCTTTTACCATGATTAGAAGATTATGTTCCGAGTTTCCAAAGACACTAAACTGTTACTGTCCTTGAGTGTTTGTTTCTGTTATGTATTATGTATTCTGAAAAAGTAATGTAATGTACATGTACATCAAGCTTGGGTCACTACAATTGGTATCAGAGAAACGGTTTAGTTAACCTTTGGAATCTAGGATGCGAAAACTTTAGTGAGATCTCTAGAGATATTTCTAAGGTATATCTAGGGATGTCCCTAAGGTTAAGTATAAGTATAGGTTATAGTCCTAGAATTATGGTAATGATATTAGAATTAACCCAAAGATGTTAGATATTAAACGTACTCCCCATTTATTATATTGTTTTCCCTATCATGATTTTTTCTTCACACTATTTTTTTGGGTTTTAGAAAATGGCTGCAAACAGGATGATTCACAAAAATGGAGGATTTGATGGACAATGGAATGAAATTATTGAAGAGAAACCAAATGAAATGGAATTTGGAAGGCGAAACATCGTTATTATTCCTAATCAGCAATCACATAATATGATCAATAATCTCAACTTCGGTAGGTTTCTTGACTAATCTAATAAGAGAAAGATGGAGTTTCATGATGATCATAGAGGAAAGAGAGTTCAATTTATCTCATGTAAATCATGTTGGAAGAGGCATCAGGGAGAA
Organism: Viscum album; assembly: GCA_963277665.1. Classification (NCBI taxonomy): domain Eukaryota; kingdom Viridiplantae; phylum Streptophyta; class Magnoliopsida; order Santalales; family Viscaceae; genus Viscum; species Viscum album. The sequence continues at coordinate 177,945,271 of OY728151.1, forward strand.
TGTTTCAAAGGAACTGGAAGATGCTTTGGGTGTGGAAAAGAAGGACACAATTCCAGTAATTTAGAGGAAAGGGTTCAGTTAACACCATGGACAAGGATAATGGTATTTCTAAGAAATCAAGAAATGTTATGTGTTTTAAATGTGGAATGTATGGGAATTATGAAAACCAATTCTCTAAGGTAAAATTTCATGAAGAGAATCAGCATGGTCGTATGGGTAGTATTTATGTTGATGATGATGAAGAGACTAAAAATGATATATGAGATGTAAGAAGTGTTGAATCTTAGTCAATGGTTTAAGAATGTAGTGTAATGATTGTATGTTTATCAAGAGTTATGTTTTATAGGTAATTTAATGGTACTATGGAATAAAGAAACATCTAAGGATTGTTACACTATTGTTTTTCCTAATGTATTTGAAAGTATATGTTGAATGGTACCAGTAACCATGAATGGTTATTCAGATATTTTTGGAAAAAAGATGATATGCACATAATGACGGGATAAAGAGAAAATGAACATTTGATAGTATTCATGATCTCATGACTGATATAAGGACTAAGTGATATCATGGTTTGATTATATAGAATTTTTTGGATTTTGGTATGTGGAAAGGGATAACTTTTAACTACATTCATGTTTTCACTAAGGTTAAATGTTTATTCATTTTTCATGAGAATACATGATTAAGGGATTCGAATGTTTCGAATGTCACCAACAAGACATATATTATGATATATGGGGATAAATGACGGTATTTACATGCTTGGTAGATGACCTCTCTATTAATCGTTTACTTATTCTGTGAGTTTGGGTAAGCCTAATGATTAGAATAGATTAAGTTATATGTTAGATAGTATTGTTTAAGGATAAAACCTTATTTCGATATTATTTCTGGAATGTTATAATAGTGTAGTTTTAAAAAAGGACAACCTGCAAGACGGGCAACAACCTGTCCTGTTGGACAAGGTTGCATGAATCGAACCCACAACTGAAGTGTGATAGGACTTTATCACCTACCTTTGGCCTACGTGTAGTCCCTGGTTAGTATAAATTAGTTTCAATTTATTATGTGGTAAGATATACGAAGTATACGTCCATTTTAGGGACCATATATGATTAATCTCACCATAGATAGACTTATGTATATTTAATAACTTTTTCTAACCTTTTATTTGAGAAATATAGAATGACACATCGTTCTATCACATGATCTTCTAACGCTTCACAAATGATAAATTCAACTTCATTTCTTTAATGGAAGAAGCGGAAATTGTTCAAGGAATGAACAACATTAAGATTGTACAAAAATAAATTAAGTATTTCTTTTAATTATTCAACATTATGGAAATGATCTTGAAAACCAAAAATGTTGTCCTAGCGCCCTCATATCTGATGAATCAGATGGTACCTTAGATCATCACAAATTTATGGCTTCTTGATTGTTGTATTTTTTATAGCCATGTCCTCTACCACTCTCCATCAGAACATGATGGTTAGATTTCTCTTCCATATCCATACATTCACCTATGTTCTCCTATGTGGAAACCCAATGATGAGTTAATTTGGGTAACCGATATGTTTCATAATTCACTTTTTAAAATTAAGTATTAGTATTCCTTTTTACGATGTGGGTTTCTATGAATAAAACTTTCATGTAGTAAACGATGTTTAACCCCGACGAATTTCGAGGGTGAAATTCATTTTAAGGGGGGTAGATTGTAACACCCCGAGATTTTATGAGATATATTCTTTTTAATTTCTTTTATGTCTTCTATTATACACTACACCAAGATTATCTTGTACTATATGCAACACTGTATTATCTTCCAGTATACGCAACACTATTATTGGCTCATGTTACACAAAATTTCATGTTCGTTTTGTGGAAATTATTCTACGCAACATTAAGTATTGATTTTGTTTAATATATAAATGAAATAATTTTTGATTATGTTATATGCAATACCAATCGGATATTTCACTACAAGCAGCCCTGAATTGGCTTTCATTACACACAATCAAGACCTTCTTCGATAGCATGTGTAGTACGCAATAACGAGTTTCACTAAACGAGATATCATTGTAATATTATTATGAACTAGCCCTTATAAATCGTAATATCAAGTTTTTGAAATTTTATAAATTTTTTATTTTAAAATGGACTTCATTTTTAGATTCGGAATATCGAAATTAGCCTAGCGTGAATTTTTGGTATTTTTCTAAAAACATTCAATTTTTTTATGAATACTGAAAACACTAGGTGACTATTTAAAAACCAACTTTTTATTTAAATAATTATTTATTTTATTTAAATTTATTTTTTGTCAAAATTGATACATAATACTAATATACGTTCAATGTAATTCATTGGAGTCATTTTATAATAATTTTAGATATATAAAAATTTTATTAAACTTTTCACTATCTTTTACCCACCTCCTAAAAGAATTTGTTAATTTACAAAAAACTTAATTTTACAGCTTCTGTGAGTGGAATTTCGAAAATTCGAGAGACACGGTTAATATCAATGAGTAAAATGTGGTTCAATAAAATAGAAATAATTTTTGTTGAATAGTAACTTTTTTCTTTTATTTTCCACTGTTAAAAGTAAATAGTGTAATCAATGGTAAAAATTATATTATTATTACCATAACACATGTAATAATCCTTTTGGATAAGTCTAATTAGACCATAAGTAACCTTAGAAATAAAATATTACCCTTTAGGTCCACTTGTATTAGATTAGGACATTTATTGTTATTTTATTTAAAGAAGAGTTAAAATAGTTAAAATCAAAGTTTAATAACTAAAACATTTTTAATATAGGGTTATACATAAGTGAAATTAAACTATAAATATTCAATATAAAGATAAAAATATTTAATAAATAATGGAATTTTATTTATAATTTTTAGACATTAAATAACGTATGTTATTTATGGCACAATGATGGTACAATAATTACCTTATTAATGAAATATTAACATAATTGATGTTATGAATGCCCAAATAAATGTAACATTAGATTTTTTATGAATTATAATAATTTTATAGGTTAATATGACATTTTATGATTGATTTAATTAACTTTTTCGAACTAATCATGTTGTTATGTGTTTCAAAAAAATCAATTACCAAAAAGTGTCAAAATTGACATAAAATTGTTTTAAAAACAAATATTATGTTATTAATTGTTATTATATTCCTAAAAATCTAAGGTTTGGTAAAATGAATTAGATATGGATATATATATATTAATGATGAACCACTTTGGGATCTTTTGGCTTGTTATGGTATGTTTATTAACCATATAGTGTAAGAAAACAAGAAGACACGGTAAAAGTTTTATTATTTAACTTAGAGTTAAATATAAATGATAAGGATAAAATAGTAACCTAAACTTGTCTAAAACCTATTGTTTGAGATTAATTCGACCCATACCCACTTTATCTTCGAAATAAATCAATTTTGATCTATTATAAAATGGATATGACTTTATTATAAAATAATATTTTATGTTTTTTCTAAAGTGCCCCTCTCCTCCATTATAAAAGGGAACCTCCTCCCTCTTCTCTTTACACAATTTTGAGCCTTAAAGCATGGAAAACCCCTGAACATTTACCTTAACAATTCCCCAAAAAACATTATAGTGGTTCTGGTATCATCAAAAGTCCAACTCTAGTCCATTAAGTTGAATCTTAGAAGAGGTGCGTCGAAGAAGAGGTATTCTCTTCTACCGATTCTTTCATGTATCTTTATTCTTCAACTTCTTCTTATTTAGTTTTTTCATTATAAAGTAATACCATTAGTGTCACTAATATACTGATACGTTATTATAAATATTAAACAACCCCATTACACCTTCTATCAGTCCTACATAAAACGAAATCATTGCGCGTGCGTACATACGGAATACCGTCTCGACGCCGTGGTGTAATCTATTTTTCCACCACTACTTTACTTGGATGGGTATAATGGTGTAAATAATAACTATATATAGTTATTATATCAAAATACTGATTCTTATATATTATATCAACCACTCCAATTCAATTCAACAATTATTGGAACGATATCATCACTCGTGCGTACGTACGGATTACCGTCTCCACGACGCGATGAGATTCATTCTCCATGTTAACCTTTCAAGAATGATTATAAAGTATATATAATGAAAAAATATATGACATGATAAAGCTACTGGATTTATTTATTAATATATATATATGTCATCTACTTACTTCCATTCAATTCAATCTCATTCTTATCTGAGATTGTTTATTTATAAGTATTACTAGGGTTATTGTTATCGTCCATGTCCATGTTTCCTAAAAATGTTTTCATGTATTTTTAAAGTCCTTTTTACCCATTTTTTACTTTTACTACATGGTATGGAAGGAATATTTGTTTTACCATATAAGGTACTTTTTGGATTTTTCGGCAAACGTGCGAGGAGAATGTTTTTTAACTTATACGGCATGAACGGATTCTAACGGTTTCATAACGCCTAATTTTCATGAAGATTCATCTACAATATTTCATTAATATTTTCAAAAAAATCCATTTATTCTAAAATATCATGGGATTTTCTGTAATGAAAATGATTTTGAAGAAGAAAGGTTATTTTCCTCATGAATTCATTTCACGTGTTTTATCAAAACCATTTTCCATCTAAGATGAAATTATTTCATATGTGTATGTCTCAAGTATAAATTATCTATTATTTACATGGTTTTACTTTTGTTATGATGAAATGATATCCTTCTGTTTTATATGGATTAAATTAAGATGGGATGATGTTTATGAAATCCATTTTATTTTTTGGGTTATGGTGAATGATTAATGTTTATATTGTGTCACAAGTAAGAATGATTTCATTATGAGATGGGTGGTACCTATATCTCCCTACAATGCATTGGTTAAATATTTATATCTCATGAGATAGACATGGATGAAATGGTATGTTAATCTGATTTAGTGATACAGGACTGGAACAATGAGTGAACTCGATTCAGAATGAGACTTTTTCAACTAAGATGGTCTTGGAAGCAATGCCTTGGCTACTATGGAAATAATATAATGTGATTAATGGTTTTCCACAATTAAAAGTTTTATTTGTGTGCTATTTTATCATGATTTATGTTCCATTATTATTTATTCCTTGCGTATTCCAATGTTTTATGTCATTGCTCAATATTTTGATGTTTAAATATTAAGTTCGTGTTTTTAAGTTCAAATGTATATGGTTTGTTTTAGTTTCTCGATTCTTACCCTTACTGAGCATTTTAGCACACCTTTTATATGTTTTCTTTTCCCCAGGATATAAAGAAAGGTTTTAGGTAAGAAAACAAAAGGGGAGGATCTTTTGGGAGATGTTGAAGATCTTTCACCGTGATTAGAAAATTATATTCTAAGTTTCCAAAGACACTAAAATATTAAAGTCCTTATGAGTTGGTTTTTGTTATGTATTATGTATTCTGAAAAAGTAATGTAATTTCCATGTACATCAATCTTGGGTCTCTACACACTTGGGCTCAATATTTGGTGTATTTTTATAGGTATCATTTTTATTCTAATAGCTAGTGCCATTTCACCCTAGAAGAAGGAGTAGAGGTAAACCTTCTTGTTGAATACTCTTACTAACATGTTATGGTGCCTCTGTAAACTATGTAAGGCCGAGAGAATATTCTCATAGTGGAATTATAAATTGGATAAAATGACTTTTTCAATTTTATCCTATGTCTTCTGGCCGTATAAAATGGTTTATAATGATGTCAACTGAAGCATTATGGTAAATATTCACTCAGTTACGTGCACTAAGGAGTACGTGGTTTCCTAGGTGGAATTTTGAGTCATTTTCCAATAGAACCATAGGGAATTGGGTATATTTTATATCCAATTTATATTTTTCTAGCCCACCATTTTCAAGAGGATATTAGAAAGGGTATTTTTAAATTTCTCATGCTACACATTTTCATGTGAATGGTAGCAAAAAGAAATGTTCGAACTGGATTTTTTATATGGAATATAATTTCATCAGTTTTTTATCCTAAAAGTTAGTTTTTTTATGTGTGATAATTGTGAGAGGAACTCCAAATATTTGGATGATATAGGATCTCATAAACTTGATCAGGAAATTTGATTTTACTTCCTTGAGCAGAATCACTTACCACCACTTTGATAATAATTCTGTTGTCTTTAAAATGAAACTAAATAAGAAATATTTCAATGATGGGTATGACCCAATAACATTAATACCCTACACTGAAAAGTTTTAAGAATACATGGTCGTTTAGAGAATATTTGGTTGTGTATGTACAAATTTTCCTTGGATATGACATGTATGAAACCTCTTATGAAACATAATGAAGACATTGACTATGGTTGGCTAGAAGTTTCCCAGAATCTGAATCTAGTGACATAGCTTCAATCCAGCATGATGTCCACCACATGATCCAACATAGAAGTCCTGAATAGCCTGATAGATGTCAACTACATGGATTAAATTGAGGATAACTCCATCCAACTCATGTATTTAGAGAGTCTTCCCAAGTTTTTTCCACTCTGGAAGTTGAACTATGCTTCACGTCGGAATATTTTCTCTGCCTCAGCTCAATCTATTAAGAGAATACCACAATAGAGGTACTCAATTAAGGGAGTTTTCTAATTAGGATTTTTCCTCTACTATGGCGGTACCTGAGGTTCCTTAAATAGAAGTACCAACATCTAGTTGATTCGATCTTTACTAGGGAATGTTGAGGCACTATGGTTATTGACCAATATTGTTTGTAGTTGCTTCATGATGATTTCTAATGGTCATGTTATTCAACATAATCAAATAGAGGCCAACTTTTCTGTGGATTCCCTATCTCAGAGGTGTAGTCTGAAATATCCTATGTATGTTTTTTCTATAATGGGGGTTTTTCCCTTTGGTTTGTAATGGTTTTTTGTTAGGGGATTCCCTTTGGCTTCATCACTTTTGGCATCCTTGATTTCTTGTTTATATGTTTGGGTGTTATGCCCCTTTAAATAATTAAAATAAAATTACCTTCATGTGATGTAGTAACCTTTGATCTATATTATGAGTAACTTATAGTATCCATTCACATTAAATAAAGGGAAATGAATATTTAGGGAAATATTGAGACTACTAATGAGAGACGGTACTTTGCCTCACAATTAGTGTAGTCTTCAGATAATAAGAATGAGTATAGAATGATGGAATACACTAGGGAGATGAAAAAAATCCCCAAGACCATCCCGTTGAGAATGGGATTTCTTATCCCTCTATCGGTCAGTCATTAAGAGGCACCAACAAATGAATATTCTAACATTGTAATGTCCTGATCCACTAAGATGATTGCCTCATCTGGGAAATCAATATCCAAGGGTAGTTCTCCAGCACGATACAACTCTTATCAATATAGGATTATATGGTCGATGTTTCGAGAAGCATTCCACTAATATAGTACAAACTTTTTTATCATACCTAATTATTTCTCTAGGTGAGAAGGCACCAAGGTACTATTCTAGGGTGGTCACATAGAAGAAAAATGTTTCCCTAAGATGTGGAGCATTAGAACCAGTTGTAGAAGAGAATATAGATTGATATCCTAGAACACTATCTATCATTCCTCATCCCACTAGAAATAGTTTCCTTTATTCATGATCCTCGATATGGGATTACACATCCCAACAAAAGTCATAATGAATCAGAATAATTTGGTTATGTGTTCTGGGAGGCCTCGCAGCTCCTTGAGATTATCGAGGAGAAGAATTTTGTAAATGGAATTGATCTTATATGGTTTAATCTCAATTCCTCCACATCATAAGATGAATTATACAAATTTTGATAGTGGTAACGCTGAATTCACACTTCAAGGGGTTCGTATTTGAGTGTCAGGTGCAGAGGAAGCTGAACACATTCTCAAGGTCCTTGATATGGATATGATGCTAGTAGGGCTTGAACACCATGTTAACTAAATTGAATTCTTCCAAATTCCAAATAATTGGTTTTATGATGGGGTACGTGGAAAAATTTCAAGTCACCCCTAAATTTTTTAATCCAAAAGGAATGACATTATTGAAAAACATTTCATATGGTGATCTGAAGGTGGTGGAATCTTGATCTTAAGCATATATCAAGATAATATTTTTTTCTAGATTATCTATCCATAAAAGATAGGTATAAGAACTTTTATGTTGCATCAATAAATAGATGTGTCACTGGAAGGGAAAAATAATCCTTTATATAATGGTGTTTAAGATCCCAAATATTGATATAGACTCTGATCTACACATTCATCTTCTTTAAAGGGATGATGTTGGATACCCTTCTTGGGTGTTGGACTCACCTAATGATGTTTTATTTGATAATCATATCAACCTCAGCCACAACCATAGCACTGTGAGAGGGATACATCATCCTAGAAGGGTGGTTGAAACTGTGGTGACTCACTAGGAGGCCAAGATTGTGAGTAGGGACCTAATATTATAGTCTTGTCATATCATCATTTCTCCAATAAAAGATTCCATGATACTAATTTAGGAATTCCACATACTTCTATTGTTTCTTTGGGTACATGCATGCACTGACCAGTGTTGGCCATAGACCTTCCTCTATTTCGAGGTTCACCTTGGTTAACTCATCAATGGTGGAAGAGACACCATTTTAAAAGGCCAAGGAATATTTTATATCCTCTTCATCATTTGATAAAAAGAAAATTAGTGGTAGGATGTGGTTCTTCTAGTATAACCAAATTATGGGAATCACTGATGCCTAGTTGGGAAGACCGTGAATCCTCACTATGAGGTTCATACCCTACTGAAACTATAGAAAAATAATTTATTGATCTAATTCTATCTATCCTTCAACCCTGAGGTTCATGATTTATATCAAATAAATAGTGGTTTGTCATATTTCTTTGACTGAACCCCGCTCTATGGAATGAAAGGGAATGTTTTTTTATTGGTTATTAATGTGAAAACTGCTCAATATTTCATAAGAGTATGAGATTTTAATATCACATGGGCCTGTCTAGTAGAGAAATATGATATAATATATGGGAATTCCTTCTTTTTAGGGACTCCAAAACCATTTTTATTTGAGATAATGAAACAACCCCCAAGTCTGATGGTGTGGAATCGAACCGATAAACCAGATTTATGAATATTTTATCTAATTATACACATGTATTGAACATGGTGGATATTAGATCATTATAATAATTGACACTCTCAACCATGATAATCTAAATCAACTTCCGCACTCTCCTTTTTTAGCTAACATCTAGGTAGCAGGCTTCATATGAGTCATAGGGGGATTGATCACCCTGAAGAAAACCAAATTGACCATTAAGAGAGTATTTAAGGGACTAGTGATATGAAGATAAGAATGATACATGAAAATGAGTCAAGGTAATTTTGAGTAGCATGTTGTAGGTGGTGTCCTATGAGACTACCATGAATTCAGAGCTAGATATAATTCCACCAAACTCAGTCTTTAGCCATAACTTTCCATGTGATTTATTCTTCCTCCTTCCATAACCCTAAATTTTTATGATGGAGGGACTCAGATCTACTTCTATCAGTCCCTTCCAATGGGAAATTTGGGTCAAAGTGAGGTTGATCCCATAACCAGTGTCCAATATATTATGGTGTACGTCTATGCCATTGAATAGGACTGTGATGTAAAATGGTTGTATGTTCCTCTGTATGCGGATGAACTAATATCCTATAAAGCAAGATGATTTATTGTCATTACTCTTGGTCAACCTCATCTATTATAGGAATTTATTTTATAAGTCATTGTTTTGAACTAGATTGGGATTTTCAATGCTTAAGAATGTTATGTAAACATTTTATTTGATAGGTGGAGTTAATCAAGTCTCAAAATATTCATGAATATGCCAAAGAATTTCTTCAACACATGATATTTTCATGTTTGGGTAATGTTTTTTCCCAAAGAGGGTTGGTCCATAGCAGGGGGAATAGAGGATTCTATTATCTAGACAGATAGAGTCTGACGAATACTAGAAACATTCTGTTACAGACTACATGGACTAATCTGAAAAAAATTTGTTCGGCTATTGGTTGTATGAGTTCATTCAATATCTGTATGAGGTGGATCACTGTGTGGTTGTGGATGATATTTTTGGTCAATTAACATGACCAGATGAAGAGAAGTACTAGATGGAGAAGGACTGTGGGATAAATCTTGTTGAGATCTACATAAAAACCTTTTTCTAGCCTTATCATCATGAATATCCTGATTTGAGACACTGGAAAGAGAATTTTGGCAAATTGTACATCCTCATCCTTTTTTAACGAAATCAACTAGAGGCAACTGAGGGGTTTACATGGTGTTCCTCCCCATAAGGTGTTATGAAGTGGTCCACGTGATTGGAGACATTCATAAATGTATAATCTTGATCATCCTACATGAAATAATATAGATTTATATCGATCCTTATAGAATCTTCTAACCCATGGTACATGATGTCTGCAAGAGTGTGGGATAGCTTTGACATTGGTGGGAGAATCTTATTTCCTATAGACCATCAACACATACTCTTTAATGACATAGAAGGTTGTGATGAATATGTTGAGGCAATGTCCATAGGAGGTGTGATATTCACAAAAGGTTTTGGATTAATGATAAATGAATGAATCACATTGTGATCATGAGTAACTATCTTTTAATCAAAAAAATATCTTATTTCTTATGTCCCATAACTAGGAGCCTATTTCCATTTTATATAGCCATCACTGTCACTATTGATATTGGTAGAGACTTCCATAACCTTTGAAAAAATGTTACCCAACATGAACATTCAATGATCAACTAGGTATGAGAGCCAATCAAATCACATGAAGTATCCCAAATGGTATGTCTGATGATCTTTTTTCTAGTCAATGATCAGAGAAGCTAGTGTGCCCAGCCTCCTGAGGCCTCTTGCACTTTAGAAACATCACAATTACCTCATCCAGTGAGAATATGAAATATATTAGGACATATAAATCCTTAAATGAGTATGTCTGAATTCTTAATTCTGGGAAATACACTCTGGGAGCTTAACTCTATTGGGATCTAGGAGCCACATTATCACATTGACTTTATTATACTTAGTGAGGCGGTTCTTGGTGGTGTTGTACATAGAAATTATTCTATTTTTAGGACTACAATCATCAAGATATTATATAAAGGGGTAGTAGGAGTATCAGGTCCCGAACCTCTTCATGCACAATGATTGTTGTCCCTTATATTTGTAGGACTTCTCACATGACCAGGAAGGGAAAATAGGAATAAATGCTGTTTAATTTTCTACATGTCCTCATCCAGCCACTAATATTTATCATAGAACTCATTCAATTCACCTGGGTAGGTCTGGTTGATGTGGGTTAAAACCAAATCATGCTTAAGATTCCCCACACACATCATTATATGTTTTTCCTATGACACTAACATGTTGAGTGAACATGTGAGGCCTTTCCATCAGGTAAAAATGTCTTAAAGTTGATAAAAATGAATCCATTTTCACGTTAAGAGGTCTAAATTAATTTTATTTGGAATGTTGTTTCTAATTTGGTAGAGTAACTTCCTACGAAGGTCCTACCAACCAGTGATGGACGCTAAGGGTCGCTGACTTTCATTGAAGGATGTGGGTCCTTCCAGTGTCTAAATAAAGAATTGGAGTTTTCTAGCCTAATAATATTCATAGGTCCCCAACATAGTAAAAAACACAAAAATAAAGTGGGTCAGATGCTCTAGTGGGTCACCCATCCCATTGAATCGGGTGAAGCTATGATCTACCAACTCCAAAGGGGCTTGTATATTGTCCACCAAAACATGGTATGGATTTATGTCAGATAGGATCACCACATGTCTTTTCTCAAGGGATTTAGGGTGATATGGGAGATTATCTATGAAGTCATATTGGTGAGGAACTATGGCCACCAATTCATTTAAAAGTTCATCAACTCAAGGATTGGGGCATAAACTAGGAGAGAAAAATGTCCTAGATCCCATAGAGGCTAATCACATTGCTTGGACGGGTTCGGTGAATCAGACCACATTTGATTTCTGTATCCGCTAGATTTTTCTATGCCTAGATATATGGGGCCACTAAACACGAATGAGGGTTATTGTACAAGGATGACAAGATGGAACACTAGATATGATATGGGGTATCTTATGACATTATTATAATCTGGGCATTTCTCAATGATGAGTTTGATAGTAAGCCTTTTGTATTTGTCAACCTACTAATGATAGGAAGATTAAATAGGTTCATTATTTTCATTTATCATATCCTTGAAAATACCATAGGGATAAATATTCCCATTTATTTTTTTTATATTCTTAATGTTATGTGAAAATGTATCATTGGGGGTATCTATAAGGCTATGTGCTTACCTCTGCATATGTTTGAGGACACATACCAGGGGGACTACTTGGTACTATATTTCCCCTTGGGGTGGGTCTTCCATTTAATTACTTGTTTTGGTTATCCAATTCATTCGATATGTAGGTAGTTTATTAACAAAAAAATTAACTATATCAATAGAGAAAGGTGAACATTCATCATCAGTGGATCAACTAGACTGGAATAAGATAAGGATGTGGTGAATTGTTACACATTATACCCAACATCTGATCATTACAGGTGGATATGCTTCTTCCATTACATGGAATTTCACTATAAGGATCTTGATGCATGATTGTTAAAGAGTCTGGTAGTATCAATATGAATTGGGAGCTATGCTACCTAGAGAACTAATGTCTCAACCATTATTTACTGCCGAATGATGGCCTTAAGTAAATTCTAATTCCCTAGGAAGGCTAATTAATGATCACATAGTAGGTGAAACCATTTCTAGATAATCAAGAATAAATACACTACTTGGTCCTCTTTAAGGGACTCTAGGAATTCAAATTCTAAAGGTGTAGGAATACAGAATGCTAATGACAGTTGATAAGTAGCAAAGGACTCCCATATTAACACATGATTAGAGGAAGGCTCCTACTCTGGGACATCCCAAACCATGATTGATACATGATGAATTATGTTTGGTAAAAGAAATGTAGAATTATTATTTTAGTAGTTTATCTATATAAGAGTCACTACATGAGTCAAATATCAGCTTCATGTTGTGATTCCTATTGTGGGAGGGGGGGGGGTTCTATCCTCATCCTCACATCCCAATAAGATGGGGTGTTTACCACTGCATCATGCTTGAGTGTGGTACAATCAACCTATGAATTAGTGGAGTTATTTCTTAGGAAGTTATTAGATAACATTTGAACATCTTTCCAACTTCTTAGGTGGAGGTAGAGGAGATAAAACACTACAGTAATAGAGTATGCTTCATCTTGAGACACTAAATCATATCCCAATGTTCCTCTTCCTATAGGTAACCTTGGATGGATTTAGGGATAATTTGGACCACATCCTCCGAAATCATGAATATCAATTTCTAGGATCTTTCCCTAGACTCTTGATGTTTGGGTGAAGGATCCATCATTGAGTCAACTCTCACCTCAGTATATGAGAGGTCAACAAGGTCAAAAACAATTTGGCTCTTCCCAGAGTTCCTCCTTCGATGATGAGTGTTAGATCATTTCCATAGGACGGTTCATCAGTAAAGGGTATATCTATTACATGATGACTAACTCTATGCTGGTTGGTTATAAAACATGGAGGACCTCTTCTTCGATTTTTTGGAACATGGGATAACCCTCGGTGATATTTGTTGAAGGAGTGGGGGAGGACCTCTACTTTGGTTGGTAGAAACATAGGGAGATTCTTCATTCTAGATGGCGATGGTACCTCCATACTGGATATCAAATGATTGGAAGGTGCCTCCCCTATATTTTTTCATTGCATTGGGAGGACCACTGTTCAGAAATATAGTTGTATGGGGAGAACCTACACTATGATTCTCCTTAATATTGGTTCACCTGTAATGACAGTCAGTGCTGTCGAAAACTATGAGAGGTATCCCAACCTGCCTATGAGATGATTGGAGTCCTAATACAAATTCTATAAAGATGGATCTCTATTCACCTAAGATCTATAAGGATATACTTTTTGTGGTAGGGTCCAAAGGAGTTATATATGATTCAACTTGTTGGTAATTATCTATATTCTACCCCAAAAATCTATGTAGTGTGCTTTAGACCATGGTTGATTGAGTAGCGGTGAAGTCCACCTACTCATTATCCTATAAGACTAGTTAGTTATGGAATTGAATAGGCCTTAGAGGAGACCTCTTGGGTGACTTCATGGTGGTAGATGATGCTAACATGACTCGAAAAATACATACCAACTCGACATTAGGTATTGAGTCCATATAGCACATTGTGGAAAATATCTTGAAGAATTTCATAATAAAAAAGGTGGGAGGTTTCCCCCTATGCGGACCATGGGTACGATGGTGTCGTCAATAGATTGATGCCTCCTGGTCCTGGTAGACCATATCCCTTGTAATAATGACACCATCCTACTCATATCAATGAACTAAGGATTCAGTCACTATCATATGAATGATATCATAGGGTGAGATGGTGTGTCAGTTCCGGTAATCTGAAAGAGTGGAAAAATATGTGGGATAAGTATAGTTGAGTGGGATTTCCACATCAAGTTTCCTTCTACCTTGATACATGTGAGTACAAGGTTGATGGTTTTCTAGAGCTTGAGTTCTAAAAGGGATATAGACTCATCCATTATTGTTGGTATTTAAATAGTGATTTATATTTCCTCACCATCATCTAAGTATTTTATGTTTTGAAGGATCCATACTGATGAAACTTTAAACCGAGGATTCCCAATGCTAGATTCCCCAACATGAATTTGAGTTTCATGGTGGGCCCACCCTTTTTTGGTGTGGTCTATTGGTGAATTTCTATATTTGGTGATAATAAAATATGTTGACTCCCAAAAAGTTAGTAGTATTTATGGTTGACAAGAAAAGATTCATGTTGGGTAAACCATTTATATTTTAAAAAAATCACTAGGGTGCTAGAACATCATACTTAAAGAATATATTGCCTTCATTCCCACTTTACAAAGGCAGTAAATTTTTTTTAACATTGATCGATGATGTCTACTCCATGATTGAAAATGGATGATAGGATTTTGTTTCATCTATCCAGGTATTCCTCCTTGAAGATCATTTTATAGTCTAGGTCTACATCATAGATTATTCCTTGTTCATGGAATTCATTTTTAGTTCCATTTCAATGTGGATTCTAGTTAATTAGGTTGATTTTTTCTTGATCGGGGGAACATTCAGTCAAATGAATTGTAACATAGTGAAACTCTTAGCATGTATGGACATTGGGTATATTTGGCCCCTATGAATATTACACTATTTGAGTAAATCTAAAATGAAGTATCCTAGGCACAAAACCCAAGGCATCTAGTGTCAATCATTTAGTAATTTACGCCAGGGGCATAAGTATTCCCTGTATTTTTACCTCCAAAATCACATTTTTATTTCTTATAGTAGGTATTATGGTACATGTTAAAGGTCTTATGTCATGGGGATATGGATCAAAACATCATATTGAGATAGAACATGGCCTAAGATTAATGACTTGTGGGGAAGGATCTACACATCCTGTTGAGACAGATCAAGATGGAGGTGTATCTCTATGATGGACCATTTAAAACCTAGTCGATGTATTAGAACACCAAATTGAGGTAGATCATGGAGTTTTGTCCCTAATAGGGGAGATTTCTAACCTGTGCGGTTGATCATAACACCCTATTTATGTGTATCATGGCAGTTCATCCCTACGAGGGCTGGTTTCACTCCTAGATGGTAGACCAAAATTCCCTATTGATGCAGACCAGGGATGTATGTTCCAAAGAGGGATAGTTACACACCTAGTTTGTTGATCAAAAATGGCCTATTGAGTTAGATTAGGGAGGCGTGTCTCTAAGAGGGTTGATCTCACAACTCTGTTTATAGTTTTCATGATTGAACATCAAGGATGAATCCTACACAAATAGTTTAAGATATAGGGATCAAAACCCATGTAGTTCAATGACCTAATTTAAGGTCATGTGATAGGACCTATTCATGTAGTTTAATGAATTATGTTAAGGACAGTCATGTCATAGAATTAGTACCAACAAGGGATGGTGTGGGGATTACACATTGAAGATTACAAGGAGTGGAGTTTCATCCCATGGTGGGGAAGATGGTGGCAAACCATTATGATCATACATGGGGAATCCTATGAATATAACATTGTGTAAGAGGTGTGGGTTCATACCAAATCTATCATACATGGGGAATAATGTGTTCATCACATAGGTTTAGGCTACAATTTATCATGATGTGATGAGAATGGCGTCATGTAGTTTTACGTCAAATGACTGAGATAGTGAACAATGTAGTTTTATATCATGCCTATTAAATGAGGAAGACATAGTACTCATTGTGAAAAACCATGTAAACACGAGAGGAATATTATTAAAGAATCTTTTCTAATAAATGTTCCCAATTTCCCATGAATATTATACTTCTAGGGGTTACCTTGACATTGATAACACCTCTCTAGGTAGGACATGGCATTTGGACTACCGTGGAGGAGTGTCCAGTAGGAGGCCCATTGTTTGGGATCATATTATTATAACCAATAAAAATTATGGTACCTATTCATAGAATTAACATGTAGGATGAAGTTCTAATACACACATAGAGAAAAGTGTGCAAACACAATAGTGTGTGATATCTGTCATACATGCATCTGGGTCATGATAGATCTTGACCTGATTTGGTACAGTAGCCTTGGGCACTCGACCATTGCAAAGGGTGGTCAGATGAAAGGGGGAACCATGGAGAGTCCAAGATAAGGTTATTCCAAAATCATGGGGCCTCACAGAGAGATACCTCACAAAACCCATGGTCTTCATAAAGGTTATGGGTTTTTGAAGGGTTAGGATTCATGAAATAGTGTGAAACTTCCTCGGGGTAATTTCTTGTTTTCCATGGGGTGGGATTAATGAAGGGTAGGTTCTTCGTGAACCCGCAAGTGCCTATGGAAGAATTCCATTCCTGTGAAGGGGACAAGAATTCTTAAAAGGCATCTCCACTTTGGGTAGAGGTTATCATGAAAAAAAATTAGGTGGTTTCTTGTAGTATGAATAACTTGATGGATCCATTTTATCTTTTACTCATAGAGCTCATAAATATATGGAACTCAAAGCATAATTAAAAGTCAAAAGGGAAGAGATAACCTAAAATTTCCATCATCATTGGGTATTTATCGAGTCTAGTTTTCAAAAATTCTTTAAAATTTTGAGAAGTACTATGATCTTCATGAGTTTAAAAGGATTCATAATCCTGAATGATGTGGTGTGAATACTACCGTGAAACATTCACATGATCATAAAGTTGCTGCATGGATATGAACTGACACTGTATAGAGGTTACCATCAATCCTTCATGTGACTGGAACCATTGTGAGTTTCATTCATTCCAGATGGTGAGGAGATTCCCAAAATAGTAACTTATATTGTTTTTTGGGAATTTTGGCCAAAATTCACACTAAACCGACCATGCATTCCTCAATTCCTCCCATGAAACATTTTTTTTGAGTCAAAAATGTAATTAACATTCATGATGTCTCCATGATTATGCTATCTAGGATTTGAGGATAGGGTAATGATGAGAACCATTTGAGTGATAGATCTTTCGTGAAGGGTCCTATTATTTAGGTGCTACCTACATGTGAGCATAGATAATTTCTTCCACCCCATGAGAGGAATATATACCCACATCTAGTTGTTTTGGATAATGTTCATTTTTATATTGTGAAAATGATTATTCCAAAATTCCTTAAAAAATATGTGCGAAGTATGAATTAACACAACAAAAGAGATTTCATTAGTGTTTTGGGGAGATAGACCCACAAAAAGTGGATGGTTGTCATGGGTTAGTGGTCATTGTTTTCTTCACCACATGGATGCTAACTGATTAGTTGGTTACACATTGGACCAGTATTGTTTTTTGAGTCATATGTAGTTGGTAGATATTGGTCACATAGACACATGATTATATGAAACTCTTATTGATGAAGTTTTACTACATTTTTCATGAAACATATTATCCATAAAACTTATTCTTAGTAAGAATTTACGATTCTCTAAAGTTTTAGTAGTATTTTTTTTACTATTTTAGAGTGCTCATAGAGGGTCACTGATATCATTCATTACTCCCATGATTGACTATTATATGTATACATCTAGGAGAAGATGATTTATTGGGGCCTCTATAGGGATATGTGAGATAGTGTCGTCTATCTATATATCCCAAACTATTCTTGAGTGATAGTGAATGACTTTTTGAAAGATATCATCTCAATAGAGGATCTTTGGGAAGATGTAATTGGAAGTGTGCATCTTTTAGCAGTTTTATTCCCTACAACTGATAAAAATCATAAATAAAATTTATAACACATTAGTTCTTCATATAATCATGTTCATTTTTATGTAATAGTGGAATTGGGATCTAATTTAGGATCTAGTAAAATGAAATACATGTTGTGTCATTATTATGATGTGTAGGATCAGATCGATCATGATTACCCAAAACGAAACACCCTAGATTGTGGAAAAATTGGGGATAAACCTTTATGATAGAGACCTAATCATGATTAAGAATCTCATACCTATTCCGAGGGTGAAAAAATGGATTGATTTATATCATAGGTACTAGTGATCCCCTTTCGAAGGTGTTTTTGGTCGAGGATAATTATGTGAATTTCTTCAACTGGAACCCCTAGGTGGTCCATGTTAGTATTATTGAGATAGTGGCTATGGGCTTAGATAGCTAAAAATTATGGTGGGATATGACCAGGATATGCATGAGATGATTCAATATACAACCTTTTTCTTCAATAAATTGACATAGTTACTTATATACATAGTCATGAGTCATTTTTTCTCTCTTTATCTCTTTTTTGACAACTTCATGTTCATATTGAGCCTTTAGATTATCAATTATGGCTAGGGATTCCTATGAGAAGTTATTCCATAATTTAATACATATGTTCACAGTGTAATTTAGTTTTTAGTGGTGAAAAAATTATGTTATAGCTATTGGTTCTTATGATAAGACAATTTTTTATTATTTGGAGCCTATACTAGCTATCCAAAATATAGGACTACATAGTCTATCATAGTAGTGGGTTAAGTTATTATGAGTGATTGGTAAGAGTTTATTCGTTATTTTTGAGAATAAATTTTGGGAGGAATGACTGGGGATCTTGAGTATGAATATAAAACCTATCTCTTATCATTTAGAATGATTGGGCCATTGTGAAGTGGGATTTTATGACACATGTATTTCACTAGAAGGGGTTGAGTATATAGATGTTTTACCTATATATATTCGGGTAGTCTCTCTACGTCAAAAGATTAAATTATACATTTACTTACACCTTGATACTAGACCAATATCTTCTATGTTATTTCAGATTGAACCTAATAAACTCTAAGAGATGAGGAATTATTTTGAGGGCCATTAGAAGAAGCGTTTTTAAGACCTATTGTCTTCCATAGAGAGACACTGATATTGTAATAAAAAGGCCAATTTGATCTTAAGGTTATGTGTTGATTATCATCACTTGAACTATGTGATTATGAAAAAATTACCCACTTCTAAAAATCAGTGTCCTCTTCTACCAGCTAAAATATATGAGATGGTTTCTAGATACTAAACCTAAGTATGGCTACCACTAGTCTCTGGTTCACGAGAGATGATATTCTATATATGATAATTTGATATCTCTTTGTGCACTATATTTTCCTTGTGATGCATGTTTCTTTATTAATAAACATGTTTTATTTATAATACATATAAACCATATCATTCATACATTTGATGATCTGTTCATGGTTGTCATCATCAATGAAATTCTCATTTAGTCTTCATATGAGGATGTGTATATATAGAATTTGATGATTTGATAGAAATTACTATGAGGAAAAAAATTATTCTATAAGAACTTAATGTTTCAGTTCTGGATTAGATAGATTCTCTTTTTGGGGAATGTCACCTATGATCCTAGTGTATCTATGGACCCAGTAATGAGAAAGGAAGTTCAAGCTTGTAACCCTCGAAACAGTTTATATGGGGTACAAAGTTTTCTTGGTTTGGTAGGGTACTATTGAAGGTTTATTGAATGATTTAATTAGATTCTTCCCCATATGACTTCCTAGAAATGAAAATGGAAGTTTTTTAAGTGGACTGAGTAGTTTCATAAAGATATCTCGGAGTTAAGTTTATGGTTCACCTATACTCTTATTTTGAGACATTAAAAGAGGGTGTTTATTATGTGGGGTTTTGTAATGCCTCTAGAAATTGGATCTGGTGTTTATTGATATATAATCAATAAATGACTACCTATAGGTTTATTTATTTAGGACCTAATGATAGGAACTATGTAAAACCTATCATAGAGTTGGAAATAATAGTCTTTTCCCTAAAGATTTCATGGAATTATGTTCTGGGTGAGCAGTTGATGATTTACACAAATCACTAGAGCCATTTGTTTATCTTTTCATAGAGTGATATAAACTTGAGATAGAGGAATTGGTTAGAGTTTTCTAAAATATTTATTCCTCTATAATTGAAATAAACTTATGAATTAATAAATTTCCATTGAAGTACTATAGTTATAGAAAACACATTCACAAATTTTCATTTGATATAAGATATATCCATCAGTTTACTGAAGAGTTTAAAATGATGTTATGCATCAAAATTATTGTTAATAAAACTATATTTTATGGGTTGTTTTAATTATATTATATTAAGCATTATAATAAATTCTATTTTACACATAAATAAGAAATAATGGTCTCAACCAGTAGGTTCATACTCTATGATGCCCATTTTTGGAGATTTCAATGGTGATTGTATCACTTGGGTTTTCCCCTGTCTTATCCCATGATGAGATTCAATAATTATATCATGAGAAAAACTATTAATGGGAGAATTTATATCTTATAGATATTACCATACAAACCATGTTCACCAAGTAAACCTAAGTGAGTAATATTTTTGCACACCTTACAATTCAAGAATATACTTGTGTAAAAAATAGTTATGTATCTCGTGCCTAATAGTATTAATGTTCATATATACATTTTTTATAAAATAATATTTACATTGGTCACTTTTAATTATTAACTTATATATATATATACATGATTATATTGTGATTTTTTTGAAATTATGTTTTGATATTAATAAACCAATATTTAATTTTTTTGTGTTATATATAGTTTCAATTTTTTTTGATAAATCCATTATTTTGGAAATAGATGTTAATTCAATGAATTAGTCTTATTAAATAATATTTATTAAAATACAATTGGAAAAGAAAATTAATGAAGTATCATGAAATTTTTATAAGGGTTAGAAATTTATTTTCATCCTAATGACTATTATGTTTTTGTTATATAAGAATCTTTATTTAAAAGTTGGAATTATAGTATTTAGAAAATTATTTTGGTTATATGAATATAATTTTTTAATTCATCTATTCAAAATTATAAAATAGTAATTTTTTAATTATTTTATGAGATAATATAATTTTTGGGAAAATATTATATATGGTATAAATATACTATAGTAATTATGATATAATTATGGTATACAAGTGATTTAATAAATAAAATAAAATGAATACATGACCAAAATTAGGCATTAAATTTAAAATAACTTGTTTTTGAATTTATTTGTTTAATTTTACAAAACCAATAATGAATCTCCCAAAACGTATATTATATTTAAAGATATTAAAAATAATATTTAATGGTCATAAAGAACATATACACCATGAATGGTGTGGTTCTAATTATTTATATTTTTAGACTAATAAATGATTGAAAACCACATCTCTAGTGTAGAAACCATAATAAAAAACCATGGGCATCTTAGTGTTTTTCATTTCGTTATTACTTAGATTCTGTAACCTATGTTTAGAAATTAACAATGAATCCACCTATATTTTTCTTAAAAAACATTCCAAAATACCTTTCTTATCCACTCCAAATCCTTCTAAGATTATGTCCTTATCCCATCATATCTCCAAATCCCACCCAATGTGTTCCAAAAATCATTTCATTCTACTCGAAATCTTTTGAAATA
This sequence comes from Viscum album, assembly GCA_963277665.1. NCBI lineage: Eukaryota > Viridiplantae > Streptophyta > Magnoliopsida > Santalales > Viscaceae > Viscum > Viscum album. The sequence continues at coordinate 177,967,443 of OY728151.1, forward strand.
AACCTCTCAATTAAGGGATTATATTCCTCTTCCACATCATTCAAGCACTTAATTTGTATTTATACTTTCGATATCAATTTATTATGATTTAATGTGTTTATAAATAACCCTTTACTGCCCATTTTTAGTTTCAATAATGAGTTATTTTTATACCATCTCATTATAAGAATTACTAATGTCGTTCCAATACCAATGTAATACATCTCTCTTATTTCATTTCCATCCAGGAAAATTCATTGAATTAATCCTATTGATTTAAAATTGTTCTTTTTTGTTGTTTTTACACATAATGTTAATGTTACTATGATTTCCAAGTTATGAGAGGATATTATTCACTATCATTAATCCCTTTTATGAACACATATGTATGCACATTACGTTTCCAAATTTATCCTGTGATTTTCCAGGTCAATTATTTTTGTTTTGAATACCGATCTCCATTTACCTTAAAGTGCATTGACCTAGTTATACCTATCATTTATTTATTTTTATCTTCAATGTTTTCAACCCACTCTTATTAATCATTAATTTGAAATTTATGAAAGGTGTTTTTATGTGGTATGATCTATGTGGAACAAAAGTTCTGAACATGTTATAAATGTGATGGGTGGGATCGAAATTGTATAATCCTACAATGCATTGGGTAATGTTTTCAATTATTAATGGATCCCATCTATAGAGAATGGGAGGTTATCCTAATCACACAATGTTATTATGAATCTATAGTTAGGCTTGAATTATATATTTGAGGTAATGTTTTATTTTGTTGTCACATTCATTTGATGACTTTATTTTATCATCTTAAATTAGGATCTGATATTAATGATTACAATTCTCCATTTTATATGGCAGCACATTATAACTCTTGAATCACATGTACTACATTACTATACATTATGATTTTATTATTCAAATACATGTATTTATACTCACTCCATACTTATGTATGTCCCTAACTTATCCCTATATGTATTGGAAGATATATGAAATTTAAAAGGCTTATTATGTAGTCTTTATTTAATATTATATTATCTATGTTTCAATATATTGTTATATGTATATAATTTCCAAAACACACTAGGACTATTGATCTTCTAGGATTTTATTTTGCATTTCATTATGTAATAAATAATTAATTAAGTTATAAAAATTATATTGGTTGTTATAGTTGGTATAAAAATAAATTTTTCTTATTTTTTGGGATTTGGATTATAAATCCTTAGGGATAATTCTAAAATCCCAACATTTTGTTAATCTATAGATTTAATTGATTTCAAATCAAATCATCCATGTCTGGATACTTGCACATGGATACGGTTGTGAATAATATTTGCCTATGAGTAATAACTGTTTAGTGGGTCATTGGGTATTAAATCAATATGTACCTGAAACATTAAAAAAATTTCCATATATTTCACAATTTCAAGACCATATTAGGGGATATTATTTGGATAATCATGAAATTTTTTAAAAAACTATAAAGGGAAAAAAATTCATATGGAATTAAACTATAATAAATAAACCATAGATAACATATATTGAAACATAAAAATTCCTAGGTTAATAAATACCTATAATTTATTAAATATCACTTCTATTTTCACTATTTCTATTTTATACGTCTAATAGTATTCAAATTATCACCTGAAAGTAAAATTTTAATATGGAAAATGATTAGGGCTAGAATTAATTTGTTAAAGGGATGCTTATTATCCATTCATGAATATAATATTTTTATGATTATAGTTATATGAATTATTTCATATAACACATGTTTAGTATGACTATACAAACACCAAATCAAAACATGGAAGTCAAGTTAATGATTAAAAATAAACTTGGTCAATTATTACCTCCCATCCATAAAATGCATCCCTTAATAACATTTATGGGATGAATTTTCTAGTGAAACTTGTGATATTACCTTTATAAAAAGATTATTCTACATTTGTTATGTATCTTTTTTCTTTGTAAAAAGACCACATAAATTGTATTTATAAAGAAACCACCCTTCATATCATGAATAACCATCCGATTATATATAAGTGTATGGATGATGATGTATCTTATTTATAAAATCCATCTTAATCACCGATATTATTTACTTGTGAGAAATAATATATTGATTAATTGATTATGACTAAGGAAAAGATCATCCTCAGTGACATTCCCATTGTAAGATAATGTGATGTTGTGTCCCCATGGAAATTATTGTTCTTCCTCTTATCCAATAGGCTATGTTCTCATTTAAACATATTCCTATTTATTTTTCAATATACATGTCTCTATAGAGATTGAAAACTATTATACTTGAAAAATGAAGAATAAACTAAAAGAAAATCATGATAATAGGTTTGTACATCCATGTAATTCACTATGGGTGTCATAACCCATCCTCGGGACCCGTACCATGACTACCCCAAACACGCCTTCTATAGGCCAGGGGCTGGCGACTAGCACCAAAGGCGTAAATCCCGATATAAGGGAAGGCATTGACTTTATGTAAGAAAACCAAACACCATAGAGTATGCAATCAAAAGTAAACATTAAGTAAACTGAGTACAATAGTAAGTGTTTGAAAGTAAATGGGCTAGTGTACAAACCCAACTGAAAGTAAAGTACAACTGAAAAGAGAGTACATCAGCAGAAAAGTAAAGAAGAAACACCGAGCCATCCTATGGAAATCCCACCTGAAGGGTGGGTGCATATATTCTCCTCATCTCCTCGGCTCCAGCCATCTGTTCCGTGTATGTCTCGTCCAGTTATCCAACTCCAGGTACCATCCTCCTTTATGATCTCCTACCTCAAACAGCGTTGTCCGTCGTCTACATCTAACACAACGTAGTGAGGGCATAGCCCGTGCAGGGGTTAGTATACGCTACTTAGTAGGGAACCCAAGACGCCCGAAGGTCTCCCAAAATCCACGAAGGATAAACCACAAAGTAATGATACAATCACAAAGTAACAACCAACTCTACTTAGGTATATGCCCAAACATATACCTAAGTCATCAATTCCAGTTCGACTCCATCATCTGAGCCCAAGTTCGATCTAGTCGACATAGGAAAGAACAATCCAATCCACACAGTATAACACAACCCAATCCACACAGGATAGCAAAACAATCATATCGCTGATAGTGATTGAAATTTAAGACTCAGCTCACACAGGTATACTTCTTCGTAAGATGATAGTGATGATCAGATGCAGCCATTGATTCATATAATCTGTCGGACCCACATAGGATACAAGACCAGCTAAGTTGTCGGGCCCACAAAGTATACAAGACTAGCTACTCTGCCCGACCCACGTAGGATACAATATAGAGTCTAATACTGCCGAACCCACATAGGATACAAGAATATTAGTCAAGTACTGCCAGACCCACATAGGATACAAGAACAGTAGTCATCGCCGTTAAACCCATGGAGGATTCCAGTACGGTCATCATCACTACTGAACCCACAGAGGATCCCAGTGTAGTCGTCATCGTCGTCGTAGTCGCAGCCAGCTCTAGGGTTCCTGTACACAGCAAGCTTGATTCCAGGAGGGTCATCTCCACGAGGCAAGGGGGGTTGATAGATCAACTGAAACGTAGTTCGGAGTTGATGTATCACAACATCCAGTCTCGTCAAAAGGAACTCAACGTGATAGACAGCGCGTCAATCAGACGCCCGGTCTAAGAGTTATTGGCATTTTTTTCCTAGAGGCCCAGTTGGTTTTTAAGCTAAAACCAACCCGACAATACTCCAACTATGTCCAAACCTCGAGTGGAGTAACCCAAAATAATATTCTCACTAAGAGGAATCCAACAAAGTTGAAGTCACGTCAACCGGATGTCCGAACCTCAAGTTATAAGCGTTTCTGCTCCGAGGGCCCGGTTGGTTTCATGTTTGAACCAACCCCGCCATACCCAAATTTCTCTGAAACCATGAGTGTAATATATAAAAATGACCGTCTCGATCCAAATATCACTACACAACTGACGGTGCGTCGATCGTAGGTCTGTAGCCCATGTTATGGGTGTTTTAACAGATATGTTCAAAAACAAGGGGTTCAGGCCGGGTCCGACCCGGCCCGATACCCCTGGGTCAGCCTGAACTATATTGTCCCGACCCGGGTCCGGGTCTGGCCTTGTTGGGGCGACTCAGCCTGCCGGGTTATGCTCGGCACAGCTGGCGCGGCCCTGCCAGGCACGGGGGTCCGGCCCATCGCGGGCGGCCCGGCCCGGCGCGGGCGGCCAGGCCTGGTGCGGGCCCCCACGTGCTAGGAAGACGTGGATGGGGGGGGGAGGCCGCCACCCCCTTCAAACCGAATGGCGGACCCGCAGGGGGTCCACCCTTGTTGCGCTGGCCGGGTGTTCAAACCCCCAGTTTTCCCAGATTCGGCCGGCCGTAACGGCCGGCCGGTTGTGCCACGCATGATCTGTTGGTCTTGCCTTCTATACCACTAGAGGCCGGTAGTTCCGGCCACCACCCTCTACACCACCGCGGCCTTAGTTCGCGGCCCTTCTCTGATCGATGCGGCGGGGCGGCGCCGCGCCCCTCCCGCATGGCCCGTCCTGGCCACGACCCTCTATGAAGCTCTGGCACCGCGCGACGGTGCCGCGCCCCTCTTCCATGGCCCGACTCTGACTGCGGTGCCTTTTGGTCTAAACGGCATGACAGGACGGTTCCGCGATCCTTCTCTGCGGTCTGCACTAGCCACGGTTCCTTCATTTCGGAATGGTGCAACGACACCGCGTTGCGTCCGTTCCAATCCATAACGAAGTACAACAACAATGGGGAGGGGTGTCAGCCGTGTTTGTGTGGTCTGGACTCCTCCTGTTATTTTGATAACAAGGGGATATTTAACGATGAATGCCAGAAATAACCACGAACGTAAAATCAAACCCCTACCTCGAAGAAGAATTCACGGATGCTTGCATCGCGGAAGATGGCGTCACGGGGGAAGGCTCCATATACGGTGACAGAGTTCATCTGAGGAAGAAACGAAATTTCCCTTTCTTTGATGCGGGATGAAGAATGATGGAAGGCGTGTCAAAGAAGGAAACATCGTCACACACTGGCTGCGGAGAGAAGGAGAGACGGCTCGTCGATCTCTCCTTGCGGAGATGGCGTTCTTCGTCGAAGCCTTGGCGTTCTTCGCATTCTTCAAACTCAAATAAATCTCTCCCAAGAACTCCACACAATGATACAACAATAATAAAATAAGTCTTTTTCCTTATTTTATTACTCATGCCAACATTTTTCAAAAATCAAAACATGAATTCACCTAATTAATGAAACATGTTTTGAAAAATTAATTAGGTGTTTAATTGGCATGCATTAATGTGGAAGAGTTACAATTTTAAGGGGGGTTGCCAATATTTAAGAAGGGGTTTAGGGGAATTGAAGGGGTGGGGTTTGTGTAGGACCCACCTCACTAATATCCTTCCATGTGGAGTTAGGATGTAGTGGGTCCCACCACAACTTCTACACATAGGTTATAATTACTTAGAATAGAAATAAAAGTGTAGTGCAAATTTTATTTCACTCTTCAGTTAACCCATTTATTTAACAACACCACCCAAGAAAACCCAACTCCAGAAAATGTCTTCCTAAGTAATTATCAGCACTGCGGTTTCATCAGTGCTCTCAGATTTCGATTTTGAGCACCATTTCAAAAGATAGGAAAACCCACTCGTTCGTTCACTGAACGTACCCGGGCTAAACTTCAAAAATTGATTCCGGGAACAATGGGGCTCGGAATCAGGTTCCATTAGAAACTACGTACTCGTAAAATCCCAAAGAAATTAAGAAAAAAATTCCCTTGAAATTTACAGGTCTTTACATTACTCCCATCTCAGGGCTTTACATCCCCGTAAAGATACATCAAAAACTAGGGGAACAAACGAGGGTACTGAGAAAGCATCTGAGCCTCCCACTCCCATGTGCTCTCCTGGAGGTTCCCATGTTGCCACCTGATGCGCACTAGAGGAATCAACCACCCACGTAGGACTCAATCCTGTCGATCCTCGATCTCCACCGAGACCTCCGCAAAAGTCACCCTGTCATCAATGTCCATCTCCCCATGGTCGATTATATGCATCGGGTTGTGCATGTATCTCCTCAGCTGTGATTTTTGGAAGATGTCATGCATCTGATGCAACAGATGTGGTAGAGCCAGTCGATAATCCACCTCGCCTATCCAGCTGAAAACTTGGAATGGTCCGATGAATCGTGGAGAAAACTTGATGCCCCGGCCAAATCATTGTAATCCACGTCGTGGTGAGACCCGAAAGAAAATGTGGTCGCCGTCCTCGAACTCTAGTGGTCTCCATCTCCTATCAGCATAAGACTTCTGTCGGCTTTGAACTGTCCTCATCCACTCTTGGATGACCTGGACCTTCTCTGTCATGGCCTGGACCATCTATGGTCCCACAAGTGCTCACTCCCAAGGGTCTGTCCAGCACAGAGGTGTTCTGCAAGGTCGGCCGTACAATGCCTCGTATGGTGCCATCCTGATGGTGGAGTGGTAGCTCTTGTTGTATGAAAACTCCACCAAGGGTAGGTGATCCACCCAGCTGCGACCAATGTTGAGGACACATGCATGGAGCATGTCCTCGGGAGTTTGGATTGTCCTCTCCATCTGACCATCCGTCTGAGTGTGAAAGGCGGTGCTCAGACATAGCTGTGTCTTGAATGCCTCATGAAACCTCTTCCAATGTCAGGAAGTAAAGAGAGCATCTCAATCGGAGATGATAAAAGATGGAACACCATGATGCCGTACAATCTCTTGAACGTAAAGACGTCCCAAGCTCTCAACTGTGCCCTTCTCTCTAATGGGTAAGAAGTGGCTGACATGGTGAGTCAGTCGACAATCAACCAAATGGAGTTGCGACCTCTGGAAGTATGTGGAATACCAGTCCAGAAATCCATAGATATACCATACAACTTCCACTCTGGGACCTCCAAGGGTTTTACCAATTCTACTGGTACCTGGTGCTCTGCCTTCACCTACTGACATGTGAGGAATCGAGAAACGAACTCTGCTACAGCCTTCTTCATACCCGACCACCAGTGTTGTCGTCTGAGATCCTGGTACAACTTCGCCACTCCTAGATGTACCGCTAAGGGGGAAGTGTGAAACTCTCTCAGCACCTCCTCCTGTAAAGCAGCTGGTACCATTGTATGTCCAATGAATAGAACGACATGCTCTCCTCCTATCAAGAATCCATCAGGTGCATGTCCTGTGGAAATCTGTGCACGACGCTTCTCACAGTCAATGTCTCCATGTTGTGCCTCTCTGACCTGCTAATGAATTAGAGGTGTGACTATGAATGACTGCAGTAAGTCTTCCCCATCTCTATCCATGAATGATATCAGCAAATCAACTAGCTGCTCTATTGCCTCTCCAAGTAGTTTAATTCCCGTCCTCCTACTGAGATCATCAGCTATTACGTTCCCCTTTCTAGGAGTATAGACTATCTCAAAGTCATAGTCCTATAGCAACTCGAGCCATCGTCGCTGTCTCACGATTAGGTCCTTCTGCGAGAAGATGTACTTGAGACTCTGGTGGTCAGAATAGACTCTAAAGTGCTCGCCCATCAGATAGTGAAACCACATCTTTCGAGGAAAGACCACTGCTTCTAACTCCAGGTCAAGGGTAGCGTAGTTTTGCTGATGTTGCCTCAACTATCATGATCCATAGGCGATCAATGCCCGCTCCTGCACCAGGACACACCCGAGTCTGGTCCCTAATGCAACACAATAGACTACGTACCCCACTCCCTCCTCTGGTATCCTCATGATGGGTGCACTGTTCAATCTCTGTCTCATCTCCTGGAAGCTCTACTAACATCTATCTAACCACACGAAGGGTTTCCCCTTCATAGTTATAGCTGAAAGTGGTGCTGCAACTCTGGAGAAATCTGGCACAAATCTCCAGTAGTACCTAGTCAGACCTAAGAAACTCCGCACCTCCGTTATGCTCCTGGGTGGCTCCCATGCTAGCACTGCCTCAATCTTCACAACATCCACTACAACTCCCACCTCATAGATGACATGTCCCAAGAGGTGGACCTCACATATCCATAACTGACACTTTGAGATCTTACCATAAAGCTGGTTCTCTCGGATTGTATCCAGTACAACCCGCAAGTGGTAGGCATGCTCCTCCTTAGTAGTCGAGTAAATCAATATGTCGTCGATGAAGACTATGACAAATCGATTGAGGTAAGGCTGAAAGATCCTGTTCATGAGACTCATGAACACTGTTGGAGCGTTGGTTATGCCGAAAGGCATAACCAAGAACTCATAGTGGCCATACTGACATCTGAAGGCCGTCTTCTGCACATCCTCGTCTCGAACTCTGAGCTGATGATAGCCTGAGACAAGGTCCATCTTAGAGAACCATCGTTCTCCCTTGAGCTGATCAAAGAGGTCATCAATCCTAGGAAGTGGATACTTGTTTCTCATGACCACCTGGTTCAGGCGATGGTAATCAACACACAGTTGCAAGCTCTCGTCCGCCTTCTTGGCGAACAAAATTGGGGAAGTCCAGGGTGAAACACTGGGACGGATGAATCCCTTGCCCTCCCAGTCCTCCAGCTATACCCTTAGCTCTCGAAGCTTAGCTGGAGCCATCTGATATGCTGGAGTGTATATCGAGGCTGTCCCAGGGTACAAGTCAATATGGAAGTCTACCTCTCTACGAGGTGGTAGTCCTGGAACGTCGTCCAAAAAAATGTCGGCATACTGATCCAACACTATAGGGAATCTCAGACTCCGCATATCAACTGTTCCTAGGATGATGCTAGCTAACTGATTAGTGATCAGCTTTCCTCTCCTCTATGTGAGTCCATCATGTGCTGCAAAGGATCCCTTCTCACTGGTGAATATGAACCTGCTCCCATCGGTGCGAACACACCACATCTTGCGCCTAATACAGTCTATCAGAGCATGAACTGTAGATAACCAATCCATGCCCAAAATGATGTTGTAAGGCCTCGACGGTGCTACAAGAAGATCCCAGCCAAAGCTCTCTCCTCTTAGAGTAAGCTCATACTACCGGCACCAGTGCGTAATCATCAAGTTTACTCCCTTAGCAATCTCTAGCTGTAAGGATCGATCCAATGGCTCTGTCAGAATCTCCCAGCTCCGAACAAGGGCAGCAGTAATGAAATAATGACTCGATCTTATGTCTATAAGAACTAAAGAAAGGGTAGAGTAGACACAGGTAGTACCTCGAATCATCTCTGGTGCACCATGGTCATAGGCCTCTGCTGCTTAAAGCTGAGCCTGCCTCTGTCCGCCTGCTCCCTATGGTCGGGGTGGACCTCCTGGTGGTGGTGGTGGTAGAGCCTCAAAGCGTCGTCCACCACCAGCTGCTCGGCCAACTCCTCTGCCTCGTCCGCCTGATCCCTACAGACCGCCACGGTTGAACCTCTACCTCTGCCTGGGTGATCCATCAACCATCTGCTGCTGTTCTGCACGGCAGGTCAGGTAGTCACGAGCCATGTGGCCCTGCCCGTCGTATGCATAGCACTGTCTGCTCCTCATAAGACTATATCTACGATGTGTGCCCCACACCTCTGAGCCAGTGTCCTGAGGTCGTCTGCCTGAAGTTCTGGCTCTCTTGGACCCCTATGACATCCGTCGACTTCCAACTGAATAAGACTCGGTTATAAGCCGCCCTGTGGTAGATCTCGCTGCTGGTGTAGGCTCAGCAAGAAAGCTCTCTACGAGAAGGGATCGCTCCAGTACTCCTGCCTATGTCAGAATGCTGAGGGAGAACATTGATGCCCTAATATCATGCCCCATTCCCAGCTCGATGGTCCAGGCCCAGGATAATGGGTCCCGTACCATGTCCGTGAAATAGTACGAGAGATCGGTAAATCTCATAAAGTACTGGGATACCGTCATGCTTCCCTACTGCAGCTGTAATAGCTCCTAAATGCGCACCGCACGGAAGGTGGCTGGGAAGAACTCCGAGAAAAAGAGGCTCTTGAAGTCCGAACAAAGGAGAGATGCCCCGTCGTGCACCTGGAGCATCAGGCTCCACCATCTACCTACTACTGCGTGCAGGAGGCTCGTTGCAAGGATCACCATGAGGTCAGCCGGTGTCCCCACTAACCTGAAATGTCATACAATATCCTCCATCCAATCCTCAGCTGCCAGAGGGTCCATCTCCCCGCATAACCTGGGAAGTATCTAATGCTGAAACTCGTGAAGTTCACTAAGGTGACGTTCAATTTCAGTGGCTGGGGCTGGTGGCATCAGTGGCTCGGCGGGTAGAGGTACCGCTGGTGCCTCCACTATAATAGACCCCTGCACTGAGGCCTCATCACTCGGTGGGCTGTCGTCTCGCACAAAGCTCGAAACCCTAGCTGGCTGCTGTCGTGGGGCCATCCTAAAAAGAAACTAGTGTACCACAGTCAATACAGTATACCTGGTAGTATGACACAATGTAATCACAAAGAAAACTTTTGAAACACACATGCAATCAATGTTTTCGTGCACAGAGTTGGAAATCAGAAGTCAGGGTACTGGTGTATGGATATGTCGACCGCCGTACCAATACTGGAGTCCCTAGACTGAAAACCACACTCAATACCCTTAACACTGTTGTTTCACATAGAAGAACGATCAGAGTCCTGAGTTCTGTGGTAGAACCAAACTCCTCGGATACCAATTTGTCATGACCTATCCTCAAGACCCGTGTCGTGACTACCCCAAGCCTGCCTTCTATAGGCCATGGGCTGGCGACAAGCACCAAAGGCATAAATCCCAATATAAGGGAATGAATTTCCTTTATGTAAGAGAACCAAACACCACAGAGTATGCAAGCAGAAGTAAATTCTAAGTAAATTGAGTACAATAGTAAGTGCTGGAAAGTAAATGGGCTAGTGTACAAACCCAACTAAAAGTAAAGTACAACTAAAAAGAGGGTACAACAGCAGAATAGTAAAACAGCAACACCGATCCATCCTCTATAAATCCCACCTGAAGGGTGGGTACAGATAGTCTCCTCAGTTCCTCGGCTCCAGCTGTCCGCTCCGTGTACGTCTCATCTAGTGATCCACCTCCAGGTACCGTCTAGCTCCATGAGCTCCTTCCTCGATCAGCACTATCCATCATCTGCATCCAACACAATGTAGTACGGGCATATCCCATGCAGGGGTGAGTATACGCTACTCAGTAGGGACCCCGAGACCCCCGAAGGTCTCCCAGAATCCACGAAGGATAAACCACAAAGGAATGATACAATCACAAAGTAACAACCAACTCTACTTACGTACATGCCCATACATATACCTAAGTCATAAATTCCAGTTCGACTCCAACATCCGAGACCATGTTCGATCTTGTCCACACAGGAAATCACAATCCAATCCAAAGAGAATAACACAACCCAATCTACACAGGATAGAAAAACAGTTATATCGAAGATAGTTATTGAAAGTCAAGACTCAGCTCACACAGGTATACTTGTTCGTAAGATGATAGAGATGATCAGATGTGGCCACTGATTCATCTATGCTATCGGACCCACAAAGGATACAGAACCATCTAAGCTGTCGGACCCACAAAGGATACAAGACTGACTACTCTTCCAGACCCACATAGGATACAAGTACAGAGTCAAATACTGCCAGACCCTAGTAGGATACAAGAACAGAAGTCAAGTATTGCCGGACCCACATAGGATACAAGAACATTAGTCATCGCCATCGAACCCATGGAGGATTCCAGTATGGTCATCGTCACTGTCGAACCCACGGAGGAACCCAGTGTAGTCGTCATCGTCGTCGTAGTCGCAACCAGCACTAGGGTTCTCGCACAAAGCAAGCACGTTTCTGGGAGGGTCCGCTCCACGATCCAAGGGGGATCGATACATCAACTAACATGTAGTCCCGAGTTGATGTATCCCAAAGTTCCTTCTCTTCAAAAGGAACTCAACGTGACAGATGGCGTGTCAATCGGATGCCCGGTCTGAGAGTTATTGGCATTTTTATCCCAGGGGCCCGGTTGATTTTTAAGCTAAAACCGACCCGACCGTACTCCCACTGCATCCAAACCTTGAGCGGAGTAAGCCAAAAGAACCATATAACTAATAGGAATCCAACAAAGTCGACGACATGTCAAATGGACATCATGATCTCAAGTTATAAGCCTTTCTGCTACGAGGGCCCGGTTGGTTTCGTGTTCGAACCAACCTGGCCATATCCAATGTTCTCCAAAACCATGAGTGTAATATATCGAAACGACCGTCTCGATCCAAGAATCGCTACACAACTGATGGTGCATCGATCAGTGGTCCGTATCCCATGTTATGGGCATTTTAACGGATCTGTCTAAAAATAGGGGGTTCAGGCCCAGTCCGACCCGGCCCGATACCCTTGGGTCGGCCCGAACTGGGTCGACCCTACCCGGGTCTAGGTCTGTCCTGGTTGGGTGCGGCCTGGCCTGGCTGTCGTGGCCTGGCCCAGCCGATGCGGCCCGGCCCGACACGGGTGTTTGGCCCGGTGCGGGCGGCCCGGCCCGGCCCAGTCCGGACACCCGCTTGCTGAGTGGACGCAGAAGGGGGGGAGGTTGCTGCCCCCTTCGAACCGAACGGCAGACCGGTAGAAGGTCCGCCCATGGTACACTGGCCAGGGGTTCAAACCCCCGGTTTTCCATGATCTGGTCGGCCGTAATGGCCCGAAAGTTGTGCCTCGCAGGACCTGTTGGTCCCACCTCCTGTAGCACCGATGGCCGGCGGTTCAGGCCGCCGCCCTCTGCAACGCCGCGGCCCACCCCGTCCGCGGCCCTCCTTGAAGTTCCAGTGCGGCACGACGCCTCCGTGCCCCTCTTCCACAGACCAAATCCAGCCGCATCACCTTTCAATATCAATGGCGCGGTGCGGCGGCACCACGATCCGTCGCCGCGGTCCGCACCGGCCGCGGTTCCTTCGTTTCCGCGCGGTACGACGACACTGCGTCGCCTCCATTCCAATCCATAACAAAGTACAACAACCAAGCCGAGGAGGGTCGGCCATGTTTGTGTGGTCTGGCATCCTCCTGTTAAATTGATAACAAGTGGCTATTTAACGATCAACGCCAGAAATAACCATGAACGTAAAATCAAACCCCTACCTCGAAGAAGAATTCGCAGAAGATTGCGTCGCGGAAGACGGCGTCGCGGGGGAACGCTCTGTATACGATGACGGAGTTTGTCCGAGGAAGAAATGGTGTTTCCCTTTCTTTTATGTGGGAAGAAGAATGAAGGAAGGCGCGTCAAAGAATGGAACGTCATCATAGACCGGCTGCGGAGAGAAGAAGATACAGCTCGCTGATCTCTCCTTGTGGAGATGGTGTTCTTCGTCGAGCCATGGCATTCTTCACATTCGTCAAACTCAGAGAATTCTCTCCCAAGAACTCCACACAATGATACAACAATAATAAAATAAGGATTTTTCCTTATTTTATTACTCATGCCAATATTTTTCAAAAATCAAAACTTGAATTAACCTAATTAATTAAACTTGTGTTGTCAAATTAATTAGGTGTTTAAGTGGCATGAATTAATGTGGAAGAGTTACAATTTTAAGGGGGGTTGCCAAAATTTAAGAGGGGGTTTATGGCAATTGAAGGGGTGGGGCTTGTGTGGTCCCCACTTAACTAATATCCTTCCTAGTGGAGTTAGGATGTAGTGGGTCCCACCCCAACATCTACACATAGGTTTTAATTACTTAGAATAGAAATAAAATTGTGGTGCAAATCTTATTTCACTCTTTAGTTAACCCATTTATTTAACAACACCACACAAGCAAACACAACTCCAAAAAAGGACTTCCTAATCAATTACAGGCACTGCGATTTCATCAGTGCTCTCAGATTTAGATTCCGAGCACCGGTTAAAAAGTTAAGAAAACTCGCTCCTTCGTTCACTGAACGTACCCGAGCAAAACTTTGAAAATTGATTACAGGCACACTGGGCCTCAGAATCAGGTGCCATCAGAAACCGCGTACCCGTAAAATCACAAAGAAATTAAGAAAAAAAATTCCTTGAAATTTACGGCTCTTTACAATGGGGTGAACTGGATCTTTTATGTAATAGTAAAGATGGTTCAATGATCTTCTAACTTGATTATCTTGATGATAACAAGATCACAATAAGAATAGGTATCGACTTCAACAGACTGATGAATTGTTTAATCATCTATATAGATCATTGTAAATTTATATGGGGGATCTTATGTATGGATATTATCATGTAAATGTGAAAAGGGGATATATCTACAAGAGTAATTCTTGTAAAAATTAAAAACATTGAAAATTATTAGTGATTTCATTTAGACTCATTGGTGAACAAGTTTTCATAAACCGCTTGATTAATATAGTCTTTAGGGATCACCTTGAAAAATATATAATAGTATTTATAGATTATATTATTATCTAATCTAAATTAAATGAGGAATATGAGTAGAATTTGAATTATTTATTAAAAAACTAGTAAATGAAAAAGTTATATGTGAAGTATAGTAAATGTGAGTTTTGGATGGGGAAGGAAACATCATTCCTAGGGAATACTATTAGTTGGAAATGAATATCTTTGTATTATATGAAGATATAGGAAATTAAAGGATTTCATAGACCAACATATGTTATTAAGATATATAGTTTCCTTAGATAGGTTGGTATTATCATCTTTTTTAGAAAGATTCTTATGATTTTAAAACCCAGAAACATAGATAAATCCAAAGAGACTAAAGTATTTCTAGACTAATGAATGTGAAAAGAGAAGAAAAAAGTTCAACAAAAGACTAATAAATACACCGATGATCAAATTTCATACTATATTTGATGGATTTTTTATTTAAAATGGTGTGTCCAAAAAATATTGGGATGTGCAGTCATTCGAAATGGTAAAATGATAGCATATACCTTCTGTCATTCAAAAATCCATGAGAAAAAGTAACAAACTAATAATATAGAATTGGTTATTTTAATCTTCAAATTCAATATTTGGAGAAATTTTCCTTGTGGTGAGATGTTTTACATTATATATATTTTAAAATATTCAATTATTTATTCACACAAAAGGATCATAATATTCACAAATGAAGGTGGTTAAATCTAATAAAGGATTATGATTGTTTAACCCCTTAACATCCTCTGAAGAGGATAAAATGGTTTATTATCTATGTATAATGGATCCTGTAACCATATAAATTGTGAGTACTAAAAGGAGTACAAACATCCTGGACATGAATAAGATGTACATTAGATCATAAAAGGAATTTCATCCTATCTTTATTTAATAATTGATCAATTATCCATTCCTGAGGGGACTAGGGAGGCCCAAAAAGGTAAAAAGGACCTATAAATAAAGATAGGAATTTTTGGAGTATTATACTAGTATGGATGGAGATATAGGTTTTGGAACATAGATATATGGCCCATCAATACCATATATCAAGAGGGAAATTATGGATGACGTGAATAATTCAACCTTCTCTTCATTTAAGAAGAAATAATATATAGATATATCTAAAGAAAAATAGTTGGTGGGTTAACATTAATAAGGGTGTTATAAAAAATTATATTGATGCTTGATATACAAAGAAGTCATGGATAAATGATAAATGTATATGGGTATGCTAAAATTTCTGTCATTATAGATTTGAAATGGTAAAACATAACCATTGATTTTTTCATTGGACCCCCTTGGATATCTAAAGGTTATAACTCCATTTGGGTTATAGTCAATCCTCTTAAAATGTATGTGTATTTATTTAAAATCATGTAATATTTTTTTCCTTGTCCAACTCACTATGAAATAAATAAGAGAAGTGGTAACACTTCATCTGGTACCACTCTCAAATTAATTTTATCAAGATCTAATGTTTACCTTGAGGTTTTAGATAATCCTTCATCATACATTAGATATAAAGTCGAGTTTCAACGCAAATTATCACCCTAGATGGATGGTTAGTCTAATAGAACAATTGCAACTCTAGATTATATTCTAGGATCAGGTTCAATGTATTTACAAGAATGTTGGGATCATTAACTTCCCATAGTGATGTTTTCATATAAATTTTTTTCAATTATTTCATTCAAATAGAACCTTGTGAGGCAATGTATAGGATAAATTGTTTGACTCTAACATGTTGGGATGAGGTTACATAGGATAAGTTGTTGGTACGTGATCATATACATGAGATTAAAACGAATGTGAAATTCATTCATGATCCAATGTTATCCGTGAAAAGAAATTTAAAGAGTTACATAGAATTGTTTTATGAAACCTAGAGTTTGACGTTAGAGATAAATTTTTCCTCCTCATACCACCGTAGAATAAATTAACAAGGTTTGGTTGGAAGAGGAAGCATATTTATAGATACATTGACATCTTTTAGATCATTGATCACATAGTAGTTTTGGCCTACAAACATGAAAACCAACTAAACCAATCTGAATGAGAAGATATGTTAAATGTATCCATATAAAATAAATATGTATGAGACATCTCACATGTACTGAATCAAGTGTAGGAACTATGGGAGAATGATATTTAATATAAGGTGACCCATGTGAAGATCATAGATCATAGAGAAAAATATGTACGAAAGGATAAAATTATCCTAGTCAATGTAATGTGGCTGAACCAAAAATTTGAGAATGAAATGTGGGAACTAGAATAGGTGGTGAAATAATAGTACCTCATCTATTTTAATGAAATTTCAATGGATAAAATTATAAAGGGAGACTAATTTAATGACTAAAACATTTGTAAAGGAAATTACATTCCTAATGGATAAATACATTATTTTATAATGTTTTTATAGAATATACATGAACTATTTTTAATTTGTTATAAAAATCACCAATAATATTTTAGTTATTCATAAAATAAATTTTGGAATCGAAACCAACGTTAATATAGTAATTCTATACTTATCATTATTATTATTATATAATAAAAGTAATAATAAAATCTAAATAACATGAGTGGTATAAATGATGGATTCGACCTTTAGGATCATGCCCTACAATGCTTATTTTCTAAATCATTTGAGGGAGATGGAATCACTCGTATTTTTCCTTTACAAATCCCAATTTAATATTCAACAAATAAAACTAAAGATAAACCATTTGTGGGAGAAGTTTAATGTTATATACATCATTAATCAAACCACGATCATCAAACCACCCTAATAAAGTACTGATATCTCACACCGTAACTATATGGTGTATACTGGTGTAATCATGGGTTTGGCATCTAAACCATAGAAGTCCAAATTTTTTTATTAATAAAATAATTATTATATTGACCCATTTTCATTATTACTTTACATATATATATATATATGATTATATAATTTCATAGGTAAAAATTATATTTCGACAAAATAAAACCTAAATTATATTTATTTTGGAAATATATAGTTTTAATTAAAAGAATTTTTTATCTTAAACCATGTGTTTCCAGAAAAAATTATTTTCAATTAATTATTTTATTATATTTCAATTACTAAAAAAGGATGATGTAATTTAATGAAGTACCATGTGGGTCAGAAATAATTTTGTGTCAAAAAAATATTATTTTTTCAATAAATATGTATCTTTTCATGAAGTTCTAATTGAAGTATTGATAAAATTATTTTCATATAATAAGTATCATTTTTTGAATTATTATATAAAAATTAGCCAATGAAGAATTATTTTTTTAATTTTATGAGATACTAATTTTTTTAATGGAAAAAATATTTTTTTAAAATTTATTAAAAGTATTATTATACCACAATTGTAAAAAAATGAAGTAAAAAATAAAATAAAAAATTTCTTGAAAATAACATTATTTCCATTTTAATATTATGTGTTTATAAATTTACTTGGTTAATTTTACATACCTATTCTTTATCCTCCAAAACAGATATTATATTTTATGGTTTTAAACATGAATTATTTTGAAAATGAACCAATTACACATTATGAAGGTAATTATTTTAATGATTTGAGATATTAACCTATAAATAAATTATAAATCACTCATATTTAGATGAAAACATGGGATAAAACCAATATAATGTTTTTTGGTTTTATTTTTTTTTTATTTCGATTCCAAAAAATATGTTTTAAAATTTATAAAGAATTCCCCTCTTTTTATTATAAATATTTACCCAAACACCATTTCGTAATCACTAAAAATACCATATTAATAAATTTCCTCTTGTACACCTCTATAAATACCTCTAATGTAATCCCAAATCTCTTAAAATGGTACTCCCATGATTTTGGAAGTATCTTCTCAAGTAAGCGATTTTATTCTTCTTCCTCTTCATTTAAGAACCTTGTTTTTATATAGACATTTAAATATATATTTATTATGATTTTATGTGATTTTATGTAAATCTTTTCAATCCATTTTTTTAGATGAGTGAAATATTATTTATCCACTGTCATTATTTGATTTCCCTAATATTTTACTATGTCTAGGTAATAGATCTCTCCCCCTTTATTTCCATCCAAACATCTTCATTGAATTAGGACTTTGGGTTTGTAACTGGTCATATTTTTATGTGAATTAATAAATCACCTTATTATACTTAACATCCCTAGTTATTTTTATACCACAATTAAATCTAATTAATCCCTTCCATTAACCTTTATGTAATGATAGTATGCTACCAAAAGTATCTCATGATTTTTCTTACCGAACATTCGTGTTGTGAATACCCATCCCAATTTACCCTAAAATGTATTCACTTAGTTTTATCTATCCTCTATTTATTTTTGAATTCTATTTATTTAACCCATAATTCCTAATCTGTGGATTAAATGTTATTAATTTAATTCTTATGTTTTATGATCTATGTGGAAAAAAATCCTTGTATAATACATTAATGTGATGGGTGGGACTAAAATATTATATCTCTATAATGAATAGGTTAACTTTTTTATATCACGTGATACTATTTATAGTTCATTTGTTTTTATCCGTGACATAGGATTAGGATTTAAAATTTTATAATTATTCCACATTCCATTGATTAATGGATGTTATCAACTAATTTAATGATTGGATGTTCCTGATTATCATTATGATATTTCTATGTCTCTATGTAATACCTCTTGAATCACATATAAAAATACATATTATTTTATGAATTGATCATTAATTTTATGAGATTTATAGATCACCCATTCTTTATTTACTTACCTAGGTTATCTTGTATAGTATTAGAAGATCAACTAAATTTAAGGGCATGTTGTGATGTTATTAAAAAATATAATTGTATCTATTTTTCTAGATAATGTGTTATGTGTGTAGTTTACCAAATCAACTACGCCTCTTGATCTTATTGTATTCTATTATGTATAGCATTTTTTCATAAATCATAAAATAAATTATATAAAATATATGAGATTATACATCCTAAAAGACTATTAATATGATAAATTTTGTACATTAGGGAAGATAAATGTTCTAGAATATTTCCCAAATAGCAAATTATACTTCAAAATTAATGAATATGTGTCAGAGCAGTTGGCCTCTTTATAGCTATCCCTTGTAGAGGAGAGAGGGAAAACTTATCTATACTTGATGGTGCTGACTTCATAGCTTCTTTCACATATCCTGTAGGCTCATTAGGAGGCATAGATTATATATAATAATGGGACTAAATATTTTTAAGTCATTCACAATATTAATTTTATTAATGTAGGGACCACAAAATTATTTTTCTAGGTCAACCTATGGTTTCAGTCATGTTGTCTGAATAGGTGTAGAGAGTGTTTCATACCTCCCATATAACATTACATCCCAAAGTGTTGAATATCTATAATTAAATTAGTTGGGTTAATTGGTGGGAAGGTAAGAGATAAAGTGTTTCATTTTTTGATTCTCGATGGATCTCCTGCTAAAAGCTAAAGGTATATTATTAATTTTTAAGAGGATTAACTCAACCTCTTGAGATCCTCGATTACAATGGTGATTTCATGTAGATAGATTTTACTATGGGGATTCCATGGACAAAGATATTCCATGACACTATCTAGGTCATTATTTATAGACATACCAAGTCAAATCACATTCACACTAATCATGAGATCTATTTGGTGAAGTGTGTGATAAAATTGAATATGAATGAGGTCATCTTGCTTTGTTGGGTACCCTTAGTGATTTTATCCAATTGTGATTCCCTTTTCAGGTTATAGTTGTTTTGAAAATTTTAGTACCTAATTACAGATTATAAAAACATTTCACCCTAAGAAAAAATGTCAATATAAAACAATCCATAGTGTATTGGTGGATATTTTGAGAGACTTCATTTTGTATTTTAGTCAGATTTTGGAGGGTAACATAACCTTTTTGGAATTTTCATATAATTAAAGATATCACTCCACTATCAGTATGATTTTTTTTATGAAACTATAAGGAAAACTCTATTATAATCCATTTTATTGGAAAAATATAGGTTATTCATTGCTTATGGGAATAGATATTTTTGAGGAAATTATAGATAAAGTTCAATTGATCTTGGGGTGAATGGAAATAGCCCTAAGTTAGTATAAATATTATGCATTCCAACATCAAAGAAACTTGTAATTTGAGAAGGGTGACCTTGTTTTCTAGTTTGACTCTATAGAATGAGGATTGAGATGTATTTTTTTGGTTGAAATTTATAAACTTGTTTTTTGGGCCATTCCATTTTCTCTTTATGGTAAAAAACTTGATTACTTCCTAGAATAATAGTATTAGTTTGACAAGGTTCTTGATGTATTACATGTGTCATAATAGATGATATATATTCATTACTCATCATAAATTACATACTGGAGAGTACTAGAACCCTAGAATGTAGATCGCTTTTTGGAGTATCTGGTGACAATAAAAGATCGTTAAGAGAGGAACCATCCCAGGAAAACTATCTTAATATTGTGAGTTATTTTGTAGAATGAGAACCTCCAAGGGATCATGTGAGAGCATGAGAGCCATATGTGGTCCCATTAACCACACATTTTCAAATATAATTTTTTTTTACTTTGTGGGTGAAAATCCTTGAAGGTAACATAAATGTAATGACATTAGTTTTAATAATTGTACCATTATGGTGTTTCTAAATAATAATTTTGGTTTTCCTATAGAGTTTTACTAGTGTTTTGGGTGTAAAAGTAGCTCATAACTGATATTTTAAAATTATAAAATATATTAAACTATATAGGTACATAGTTTTTTGAAATAATGGAATTCCCATTGAACAGAACCTCATATGGAAAATTTTATACCACCTATGGACTTATAATGTGGCCTTTACCCTATGCATGATATAATGATCATTCAAATAAAACCTCTACTCATTAAAATGTGACAAGATGTTTTTGTCTAGTATAAATATATTAATTTAAGTTTTTAATTTATCTATCTATTTTAGTTTTTCTAATCCAAGTTATTTATTTTTAAACCATGTTATGTAAAATCAACCAAGTGAACTATATAAAAATGATTTATTTCCAATTGTGGGGTATTTCTCTCATTGGGAAGATATGAAAATTCAAAAGAGAGGATATTAAGATCATTTTTCAAATTCCATAGGAATCGTTATCAATGATGGAATTATTTAAGATCACTGACGACATCATTCCATACTCATTATTTACCAATGGTTGATCCAACAATAACATGAGACATTTTTTTGGAATATTTTCCTATTACATTCAAGGTTCTCACCTAGATCATGGTTTCAAATATAAGTCCCAAATTTCATCACCTTTGGAATGTTCCCATTGACTATTTATCTATATAATTAATGTAATTATTATGTATAATTTGTTGTCTACTTTGATTTCCACATACATGATCATTTTTCAGGCTCACAATTTTCATCAATGAATTCACTTTATTTATTGTTCCATTTCACCTCATTATTCATGTGTTTCCATATATTTAGGTAGACCATTGATATGGATACCAGTATAATTAAAAGTTTGATATGACCTTAGATCTACATTTTATGTGTAATGGAAATATATATGGTGATTTAGGAAAGTGGTGATGATACACAATGTTATTTAAATAGAAGATCAAGTGTCAAACCCTTGGATGGAAATAGAATACGTGATGGACTTCATGTGGGTAGAAGGGAATCCTAATATATACACCCCAGTGGTTGGATATCAGAAATTACAGTATATTCATTCAATTTTATAGCCATGGATGAAGAAACAAGTTGGATATTTAGTGGGGTCGATGGACCTAGTTATTATTCAAGAAGCAGATGAAATTTCAATGAAATTATATACTACATATTGTTGGTTCTAAATGAACATAGATATTATAGACAACATTTTGGGATTTCTAGATTTTCCTTTTGAGATAAATATCACATGGTTTTTTAGAGGTCCCAAATATGATGTGGACCTACCAAGATAATAATTTCATGTACATTGAGTAAATACTTTGGATATAGGGTGGTTAAACACATCATGTTTCCCAGATAATACACCATGTATATATATTTTCATAGACTATTCCAAACATCCAAACACTATCAAGAGAGTAATTGGGAGTAAACCATGTGTATAATTAGAGAAATCATATATACTTTTGTTATGATTTTCATCACCCTCCCTTTATCTCCTCCTTTGAGACTCATATTTGAAAAAGTGATATATCCTTTATAGTTCATAATCTATATATGAAAAGATAGTGACTGTTGTTTCAACATAAGTGACACATCGAAATGTTTTATGAGTGATTTCATTATTTAATCATGGTTGGATGGTGTTTAGAATGGAGATAGACTTCCTGAGTTACATCAAGGTTGGAAACCCTATTGATGAAATCATTAGGTAAGGGTATGGGTCCCTCATTTCTTGTATTCTTTGTATGGAAAACCCCTCCACACACACACACACACACCATATTTCTTATTTTTTTATTTGTTTAGTGAAAATTCATCAATATTGAGTGAATAAACAGAAAGTTTCCTCTAAACTCTTGAGTTCTACATGCCCATGGTTGTGATGTTTATTAGTGAACCTTGGGTCTCCCATATTTGATTAGGTTTACATTAGACTATTGTAATTACTACACCATTAGATATTTTAATTGTAAAGAGACTCATAATATTGATCTCACTATAATGAAATATATCCCCTCTCTCACTTCATTTTGTAACACCTATGATCATTCCTGTTATTATGATTTGTCCATCCTTCTTATATTTTGGGTTAAGATCACTATTTTATTCGATTTATTCTCTCTTGGTTTTTGGGTCATCATAATACTTATTTTTTACTGACCCCTGCATGGTATTTATATGGATTTCACATGTCTTATAAAGATAAAAAACCCTTAGATAGTGTACATCATAGGCTTGGTTTTATTAGATCATAGAATTATCTGGTGATAGTGTGATCACGTTGTGGGTATACCTATAATCCTATGTGGGAATCTTACTCCACGTCTACTATTTATTAGGGGATCCCTTTTTTTATTAGGTAATGAATTTATTTTTTCCATCACTATTTTCTTGTTATTATATTGATTTACTTCAGTTACTATTAATGGATATCACATACAATGTTTCCTCTTACTATGGTATGGTTATATTTAACCTAAATGGATGTGATGTACTTGGTTTTGTGCTTGCATACAGATCCATTATTTTAATTCATCGCATATATGTTGTGTTCATACTCGGTTCTAGTAACTAGCTCTTGTACTATTGGTGACAATCTTGGGATGTCACCCTTCTCTTCCCACTGGTCTAGGTAGGGCCCTGAATGGTCAGTTCGTAATCCTCTATTCCCAATTATCATGGGTAGAAGGTTATACACATAGAGCAAGAGTAATGGTGTGAAACAAAATTTCACCCCCGTTGAGAAAGGGAATGAAATATCCATGAAACTTACTATGTCATATTTTATTATAAACATAGTGTCCTTTTATTGGGATATTTCATATCAAGTTTAATCATGGTGCCAAAGATATATTATTTATTATTTATAAATGGAAAAAATATTTCTCACTCATCTGATTAGAATTATGTCACTCATGTTATACCATACATAAGATACATTACCCTGAGGATACACACACAATAGTACATGGTGAATGAATTTATACAAACAACTATAATATTTGGATAATTTGGAATAACTCTATTTCTGTTGAGCTAGTGAAAGCTGCGGATCAATTCATTACGTCCAAGGTTAATTTAGGTGGTAGCTCTTTCTTCTTCACCTATGTGTATGGGAGATGCGACCCCCTCTAGAGAGCTAAGCTATGGAGTTATCTGAATGGGTTTAACCCGGGTAAAGCCCCTTGGCTTGTTAGAGGGGTCTTCAAAGTTTTTGCTTCCCTGAAGAGAAGAAAGGTCGGGGACCTTTTTAGAGGAATTCCAACAGGGGTTTTAATCAGTTTATGGCAGGGAAAGGCCTGTCTGACATGGGTTACTTAGGGGATGATTTTACCTGGTGCAATAATCATGGAGGTTCTCAACGATCATGGAGTTTTCTTGATAGATGTCTTGCCAATATGGAAGAGATTTTTATTTTCTATTCCTCAAAAGTTCTTCATCTAGCCCGAGGTATCTCTAATCATTCCCCTCTTCTGGTCCCGGTTTCCTCAGGGTAGGATCATCAGGAGAGGTTTATTTTTCAGCAACAGTGGGTGTCTAAGCCAGGTTTTCAGGAGCTGGTTAGTGATATATGGAATGCTCAGGGGAAAGGTAACCCTTGGACCTCTATTCATGATAAACTACGTCATCATAAGAGTCATCTGATTTCATGGGAAAAAGACTTTCCCCAGATTGATAATGAAATTGATGGAGTTATGGGGGAAATATAAAGTCTTGAGTTAAGATTGGAAGATGTTTGGGATGATCAATCCTCTGAGGAGCACTCTAGAAAAAAGAATATCTAGATGATTTTCTCCTTTCTCAGGAACGGCAGGCAAGGGAAGCCTCTAGGATCAAATGGCTCAGATAAGGGGATAGAAACACTTCTTTAATTCACGCATGCATTAAAGAAAGAAAGAGACCCATCAAGCCTAAAATTTTATTGGATGATGGATCCTACAGGGATGACCGAGATGTGGTGGGTGTCTTGGACCACTCTTATTTCAAGGAATTGTTGATGGGCCCTTGTGATTGTATGTCCAGCGGGTATCCTGGAGGGGAAAATGGTTTATTTAATGTTATTCCCAAATGTGTCTCATCTCAGGAGAATGAGAGACTGAGCTCTATTCCGAATGAAAAAGAAATTTTCTCAGCCCTGATGAATCTTCAACCAGATAGTGCTCTTGGACCAGATGGCTTCATGGGATCCTTCTATAGTGGCTCTTGGGAGGTAGTGAAGTCGGATATAATCGCAGGTATTGAAGACTTCTTTAGGTGGTAACCTGCTGAGGGTTTCCTGTGCTACTACTATGGTTCTGATTACAAAAAACCATAGCCCCTCTTCCATTATGCAGTATAGAATTGTGAGAATGTGAAATTTCCTGTATAAAATCATTGTGAGTTTGATCAATTATAGATTATCTACTTATCTCCCACGATGGATTTCATTAGAGTATCACAGTTTCGTGTGGGGTCGTTCTATCCAAGGGGAAATTTCCCATGCTCATGAAATGATAAGTGATATAAACATTAAAACTAGGGGATCTAAAATTGCTCTCAAGTTGTACATGAATAAATCGTATGACCGTGTTGAGTGGGGCTTCATCAATATGGTATTGGATAATATGGGTTTTTCTCCTTAGAATATTGACCTTTTTATCAGATGTTTCATTTATCCATGGACGGCGGTTTCTTTTCTAGGGAAGTCCTATGGGTTCTTTAAGGCCATATGTGGCCTCTACCAAGGAGATCAACTATCCTCTAGTATCTTCATCCTCACCCAGGAAGATTTGAGCAGGCTCATCTGTAGAAGTATCCAGAATGGGGAGGTTCTTTCATATCATAGGTCTATGAGAGCCAAGTCCATCTCCCATCTTATGTTTGCTGACAATACTCTCATGTTTATTAATGCTGGGAAAAAGTCTATTTGTGGCTTGAATAAGATTATGGAGGAGTACTTCTATTGGACCAGTAAACATATTAACAAAGAGAAAAGATCATTTTTCATATCAAATAAATGCTCTTAGAGTCACAAATTTGATATCCAAAGTAATCTTTCTATGCAATGAGGATGTTTTCCCTTGCACTACCTTGGGGCTCTGATCTCCCCTACCAGGCTTTGGATTCATGATTTAGATTTTCTTATAACGAAGATTGCGGCCCATATTCATAACTGGAAAAAATAGGTACTTGTCATTTGGTGGCCGTATTTCTCTCATTAATAGTGTGCTTTCAGCTATGCCAGTTCATGCACTTTTGGCGGTTGTGGCCCCAAAAGGTGTTATTTCTTGTATGGAAAAGCTACTGGCCGACTTTATTTGGGATCCTCAAGCAGAAAAGAAAAAACATTGGGCTGCTTGGAGTAAGGTGGCAAGGCTGGCTAGGGAAGGAAGTATTAATGTGAGGAGTCTAGCTGATACTCTCAGTGCCATGCAGGAAAAACTGGCATGGGAAATTGCGGATCAGAGTACTCTTTAGGGTCAAATGATGTATTTTTTGTATCACGGCCAGCCCTCAGGCAGAGAAAGTGGCCCTGTGCTATGGACTAACCTACTGAATCGTGTTGATGTGGTTCGTGACCACTCGCAATGGATTATTGGGAGGGGTAACATTTCCTTTTGGAACCATAACAGGGCAGGGAACGTGATGGGCTTTCTGGGCTGTCCTTCTCCTTCTATTTCTTTCCAGGAAGCATGTTGATACCCGGTCTTGATTAACATGGTGCTAGATGAAGAGCAGAATGACTTATTTAATCTCATCACACTTTCTTAGGCCCTTGATCTGTGTGTTTTCACTGCTTCTTCTTTATGTATTTTTTCATCTCAGGAGCTTCGAGGTATTAGGAGTTCTCCGAGGTCTATAGATGTGTGGAATGAGCTTCTGTGGACAAAAGTGGTGCCATCGAAATTTAATTTTTTGGTATGGAGGATTTGTCCCCAGGCCATTCCCATTGATGATAATATTTAACATTATGGTATCCTGTTGGTTTCTAGGTGTTTTTGTTGTACAACTACAAAGGAGGAAACAAATGATCATTAATTCTTCTCTGGAGAGTGGGTGGGAGAAGTCAGCTGCTACTTTGGGGAGTTTACAGGCTCTAGCATTCTTTCACTGGAAGGTCTCTTGTTCTTGGATAGATGGTTCCATGGATCGGGTGATAAAGGGTCGGAGAGAATGGCACGCATGATGATTTTATCTACTGGTTGTTGGGCAATTTGGAAATCCAAAAATAAGTTTAAATTCAAAAGGAAGTCTACTTCAGGCCTGTCCTTTATCTATAGGACGAAATGTCTTCTCTTGGATCTGGTCAGCCTCTCCAGCTCCTGGCGTGATGCTCCTTCTCTCAGCTTGATGGGATCTCACTCCCGTGGTGTTTTGTCGAGTGGCCGCAGAGGATCCTGGGTATGTTGGTCTCCTCCTGACAGCAGTATCAAGCTCAAT
Organism: Viscum album; assembly: GCA_963277665.1. Classification (NCBI taxonomy): domain Eukaryota; kingdom Viridiplantae; phylum Streptophyta; class Magnoliopsida; order Santalales; family Viscaceae; genus Viscum; species Viscum album. The sequence goes on from OY728151.1 coordinate 177,994,977, forward strand.
ATCTACAGATCATGTATAATTGGTGTTCTGCACAGAGGTGGTGTGGTGCGGGACCAGTGGGGATCAGTTCTTCGGGGATTCTCTTCTCAGTTAGGGTATGGGTCCTCCCTCCAGGATGAATCCAAGGCTTTGTATACATGTATTTCCCTATGACACCAACATGTGCTGGATATCTCTGAAGTTGAAACCGATTCGAAAATTCAGTACGATCCCCTTAATGATTTTTGTTCAGCGCCTTGGTCCATCCTCTAAATTGTCAACAAGTGCAAAGGTGTGCTGTCTAATGGAACCAAAATTAGTCATATATGGCGTGAGTGTAATCAAGTGGTGGATCACCTCGCTTCTATGGATTTTCGGGGTCTTGATCTGCTATAGCTACATGATTTTTCTTCTTTGAAACCCAACGGGGTTAATCTGATTAGAGGGGATGCCCTCGGTTTTCACTATTTATTATATCTATTATATAATTTTATATGCTCATTATTTATATAAATAGAAGTAAAATCAATTTTTTATCTTAATTTTCTAACAACCAATAAAATTATAATGATATAAAATCTATATGATATGTTTATAAGATATTATTTGTAACTCCCCTATAAATTTGGTAACTATAATTTTAATATTATATGAAAATATTAAATTCTTAAGGATATTTGTATTTTCTACATGTCATAGTTCTCATGTACTTACCTTTATATGATCAATATTATTACCTAAAATGGCATATATTATATATTCAAAAAAGTGTAAAAAATCTATTAATTTTTCTGTTTCTATCTGGTGTCCAATGAAAAATCTTTTAGAAAACTTTATGCAATGTAACTTTTTCTAATAATAAACTCATCATTGTATTATCTAATATTTATTGAAACACTCAAGTGTATTTTATTTTCCATTTTCAAAGAATCTTCCTAGATCCAATGAATTAAAATTCATCCTAGAATACAGGATCATTTACCTATATCCTTCATGGAGGCACATTCAATTAAATATGATAAAAATAAGTATAATATTGCTATATCATTTTATATTAATTATATATCCTCAAATATATTACTAGGAAAATGATTTAACTCATAAAATTCATTGTATAGAAACCTGGAACAAATTTATTCATAATGAAACACAATTCATATATGGCCTCATATACATTACCAATCAATGATTTCAATGTATAATTCATACCATAAATAGATCCACATAATATTTAAATTTCATTTTCATTGTTTTATGGAAAAAAATACATCTGTTTGTTTCACACACACACACACACACATATATATATATATATATAACAGATTCATTCCATTCAGGTGGGCTGTATTCATACCCATTTATCATATTTTATGACCAATAAAATATTCCAATCAAATTAGAAATATATTATATTTTATCATAAAAATTGTCAAATGGTTTCACTATAACACATTGGTTAACATTTTGTGGAACCATTTGTAACTAATCAAACTTTATAGGGTTTTGAATTAAAATCCATGTTCGATTATTCAAGAAATACCGATCGTCTCCCAATTATATTTTTAGTAACTAGTGGATCTATAAAATACAAAACTTATTTTGATAAAATAATTCCATTGATGTATTCCTAGATTAATTTAATTATTATCTATTTATTTTTATATCAATTTCTTCTAGGATATATGTCCATGTTCCACTATGAGTCACATGTCATCTTCTACTAGGATAAGAAAAACATATCTATTTTATTCTGCAATATACCTTGTCAACCATTACAGTATATAAATTTATTAAACAACATCATGTATGATGTTTTATGAATCATACCAAGTTAAATATTTTATACCACATGATAAAGACAAGCTAAACATATTTCAAATCTATCATTCTTCCCTAATATTGTTTTGGAGATGTTATACACTTCTATAAGACATTCTCATTACTCAACTATATCATTTTTTATCTACGGTATTTACTATATAAGATTCAATTTCCTCTATAAGATATCATAAAAGGATTCCCATTGTCAATAATTATGTGAGTTTTATTGATGGATTATATGTAACTAATAATACACATCCCCATATTTGAATATATTATAACAATGAATTCAGTTAATGGATTACCTTTTATGTGATTCTGTCATCATCATTTTTTAGATCACAATTATGTGTGTATTTCAAAAATTTAAATGAACATTCACAAAGGAAAATACAATATCCCTATGAATCATCATTGATTTCTCATTTTTGAAAATGATATATATAGATATGGTATATTATGTCACACCCTTGATGATAATTAATGATTTATTGGTCAAGTTATTATCCACATCTATCATATAAGAGTTACATTATCATCTTGTCATATTGATTATCATCTTGATTATTATACCCCTTAAATATATTAAATAACTATATTTGTCTTGCATAAAAAAGAAATACTAATATATATATATATATATTATCAAAAAACACTATGAAACTTTAAGAATATACCATTATTTTATAATTTAAATTTCATGTATATAGTTATATGAAATACTTATAAATGAATTTTTTATTACTTTACTTGAATACAAAATTGTACCTCATCCTTTTTTTACTTACAATCATGATTGAAAAATTTCAATATATTTGAGCTCATAAGTATCTAAAAAACAATCATAGTGAACCATTGTCAAACATATCTAGTTTACATGACCATGATGCAAATATAAAAACAAATAGAATTGTGATTCATATAAATTCACATTTTCATTTTAAATATGGTATAATTTTAAATTCGAGTATAAAAAACAATTTATTATATGTTTTCTAACATAAATGACTTATTTTAAAGTTACATTTCATTTAATATCCATTATTTATTTGTTTTGGGGGTTTCCCATTCATTTTGGTGGAAATAGTGGGTTTTCAAAATTAGGTAAAAATCGTGAGGCCATTTCCATATTTAAAAATAAAATTTATTACTTTTATAAATCTTTAAATTTACATCATTTTTCATCCATTCCAATTTCTACTTGTCCAACCCTGACATATTAACACTACCATGTAAATTTGGAGCCACTATAAATCCATAATAACTATGTATTCGGGTTTTTATTTAAGGAGTTGGGCCATCCCAGAAGACCATTTCCAATTTTTTTTTAAAAATTATTTATTTAATATCATTTTAAATGTTAATGATTTTTTGGTTATTCTACCTCTCACCCAAGAACACTAATCCAAGGTGCACCTTCATTCACTTATCCCCCTCTTTGGTGCTCTTTTTCCTCGTGTTTTAGGTTGAAATATCTGAAGCTTTTACAATTCATCCAGATTTAAATATGTATTTTGGTTCCTTTATAACTCCTTCATTTTTAACTTCCCCCCCATTACAGTTCTCAATTAACATTCCCTTACTTTTTGCAACCTCAATTTCATTTTTGGTTGTTTGAAAATTTATTTACTGGTGTATTTGGGATGATTTCTTCAAGATCACTCAAGTAAGTGGGTCTCCTTCATTCTTCTTTAAATTTTCATAGGGTTTCATTAAATATACTTATGTTTTCTTCCTTTATATGTGAATTCCCTAATGAAAAGAGGGTAAGATTTCTATCCTTGGGTTTTCTTGGTCCAATATTTTGTTTTTAGTCTTGATTTACCATCCTTGAGGTGTGGGGGTGGTGCGTTTGAGTTCTCACATAAAGGATTCAAGGTTTTTATTTTGTTGGTAGGTGATTCTATTGTTTAGTAATTTTTTTGACATAGGTTGATCTGTATATGGCTGTTTAATATTTAATTTATTTGAATAGTGATGCGAAAATTGGTTTTATTTCTATTTATAATGAAAATGACTTTTTTTGTGTCACTTTTTTGTGTAATTGGGGTTTTTACAAAGAAGTCATTCATTGCTTCACATGGGGATACTATATAATTTCTTAGTTTATTATATTGAAATGTATTAATGCTGAAAATATTGTTTTGAATGTCTCTCTCCTTTGGAAGTTGTTTCAAAAATATGAATTAATGTGGTTTGTGTAACACATAAATTTTTAGGTGCTATGTTTGTTAAAAATTAAGGTTCTACAATGTTGTAACTTCTTAAATTATATGGGGCTTCCCTAATTTTTATTATTTGGTTTAATTGGATGGTTATGGACTACCATTTTTTTTGGGAACTTAAAGGTTTCATATGATGTTCAAAGTTGGGGTTTCAATGAGTTTTGGGTATAAAACAAGACATGATTTTGAGAAGTTGTCTATTAAAAATCAAAATGAATTATTGTGTGTTTTAAGTGGTATAAATTGTTTGTCGATAGTGTACTATTTTTAAGTGACCAGTATTAGTGTTTTTACACGCAAAGGGATGTGAATTTCTTGCAAAAATTGTTTGAGCACAAAATGGGAAACCCGGGTACCTAGGTGGGCGTATATGTAATAGTATAGCTAGTGAACCAGATGGGTGTTGTCTCCGTTTCACTGAGAAAATTGATAAAGACCACTCTAAATAAACTATATAGATGATAATGGGAGACCACTATGTTATGGGCATGTTCCCTACTAGTGTCTCATTCATGAGAACATATTTTTATACGGTTACTTTTCACTGAGGTATGAGGTGCATAGGTCTCGAGACTATCTAGTTGCCTATGGGTGTTCCCAGTTTTGGTTCTCATTGGAATTGTGGTATTTAAACTTGTTTTAGGTTTGTTTGGTATTAAAATTATAAAATAAAACATTTATTATTTAAATTTTTAACATTCTGATTTTTTTTTTAAAAACTGTTTTCAATTGAAAGTTGAACTACATGGGATTTAACGCTGTTTTTACATAGTAAAACTGCGTTCTTTTCACTTTTTATTGAATACCCTTTGGAATATTTGGGTGTTATTTTTCTGTGATTAGGATCACGCCCTTCTTACATCACTTGGGTGTAAGTATACTTCATTATGTTTGAATCCGGTAAAGGTAAAACCTCTGGTGAAGGTGGTTTGGTTGTTAGTTCCCTCTTGGTGTGGTGTTGTGGGTATAGCTGGGGGTGATGACCCCTTATCATGTGAAGTCATTATGGATTACTTTCTACTGTTTTTAATATTATTTGGACCTCTTGTTATTTGTTAAAACAATGTGTTCAGTTATGGTTTTCTTAAGACTTATTTGGCATGAAAATTTCACAATTTTAATATTGATTGTTTTTAATGATTTATGCTTTCACACTCGGCTAAATCATTGCCAACCATAATTTCTTGATAACCAAGAAGTTTTGAAATCACGTGGGGATAGGAAACGCCCTTCAGGTCATTTCTTGTGATGGATTTGGTGTCAGTATTAGTAGCAACCAGATTCTGTTAGGGACCAAATGCTATCAAATGAAGGTTAATGTTTTCTGTTATCTTTCTATTTTTGGATGAGTTGGGAAAGACAGGAGCTAGGACTGTTGAGGATCAAGGATTTGGTTGGTAGTAGGGTGCCTATCCCACACCTCCCATGGAAGACCTTGAGTTATCAGGGGATGCTAGAATTGACTGATTCACTTCACTTCAGGTGAGATGTGTATGCTGCATACCACACGTGGACATCAGGCGGGGGTGGAGAAGTTGTTTTTTTATTATCGTGATGTGATTGGATTATTTATATTTGATTTATTTTATTAAAATCTTTCATAATTGTGGTATTGAATATCGTTTTGTGACAGTTTCATTTTTTAGCAACATGCCTCTCTAGAAAGCTCCCACGCACCCACAAGAGGATACCAGAGAGAGTTCTCCCACACCAATTGACTAGAGGCATGTCAAGGTCATGGTTCGGGCTATCCATGATCTAGGATACATACCACCTCTTTTTTAATATTGTATTAGAGAGAATGAAATAGGTCCTAGAAAGGAAATTGCTTAGGATTTCCTAAAAACTAAGCCTCTCAGCTTCTGAGGCGGCATAGAACCCAAGGAAGAAGAGGAATTTATCGAGAAGATAGAGAGCTTGTTCGAGTTCCTATATACACATGAGAAGAATGGGGTGAAGTGTGGATTTTTTTTGTTGGAGGGTCCCAGTAGTAGGTGGTGGGAATCAGTTCTTTAGACTGGGAAGAATGGGTAAAAGACCTGGGGTGATTTCAAGGTTTTCTTCAACGAGAAATACTACCCTGAGGTCTTTGCATATTTCAGGTCCTAAGAGTTCATGGATCTTGTTCAGGGGAATATTTCTATCATGGAGTATGCCAACTATTTCATTTAGTTGGTTATGTATTCCTTTTAAATCGTCTCCAATGAGAAAGTGAAGTCCTAGAGGTTTGATAAAGGCTTGCGACCATAGATATACTCTTAGGTGTTCTTGTTTGAGCCAAGGACCTATGATGAGGTTGTTTAACAGGTGTGCATGGTGTAGATTCACCGGAAGTGTAGAGATGGTTTCTCTAGATCAGTATCAGTAGTGGGTAGTGGAAAATTTTCAAAGAATAAATGGAAGCGGGAGGAATAGGCGATGAAAGGAGTTGGCAGTTCATGCCACTCCTCGAAGCCATTTTCGTCTGCGGATTCTGATGCAAGACCAGTCATGTTCCACTAGTTTCGTAAGTTGGGACACATCTGACTAGCATGACTGATTCCTCTGAATCCTTGTTACCACTATGTAGGTATGGGAAATTTTCAGTGATTCTGTGGGGGTGGCACATCCACTTCCGAGTGGGGTAGGGTTAGGGGCTTCAATAGGAGTGCCAACACAGTCCGAGCAGTCGAGGACTAGGGGATATTGATTTGGTGGTCATGGTGGTGGGTATTGGTCATATTCTGGTAATATCTAGTTAAAGGAATAAACACATACTAGCAGTCTCCCTTAGGTAGAGACCAAACATCTCCATGAAGTGGATCAGGCACCAACAGGATCAAAGGGAGGACGATCAGCAGTTCGAGGTACTGTTTTGATTTCATCTTCTATATATGATTCCCTTTTTGATACTGGTGACCTTTTTTTATTCATTTATTCCCATTTTGAGGACACTCTGAATTTTTCAACCGAGTTTTTTTTCTTTTGTGATGGAGTTGGTTACACTGCTTGGAATAAATAATGGGCAGAGACTTCTATGCATGATGTGTGTGCTCTCTGTGTCAGCTATTGAGATGGATTGGAACCTTTGTGTCTTAGATATAGTTCTTTTTGACGTGATACATGGAACGGATTGGCTGGTACACTTCCAATCACACATTGATTTCTACAGGCGATGAGTGAATTTAGCGACACATGATGGGAGTCATTGGGCTTTTTGTGGAGAATGGGATCCTCATTCGGGTTGCCTAGAACCTCCACTTCTAGAGATAAGAAGACTTATCTTCCATTAATCATCTCTCATGAAAGAGGATGATGGTCCATCACATGAAGGTTCACTAACTCATGTAGTGAATGTGTTTCCATAGGTAATCCGAAATTATTTTTTTGGTTTTACCCAAGAGTTAGATGTGGATTTATAAATTAAACTAGCACCAAGAACTCAGCTGATATCTATTCCCTCATATTGCATGGCCCCTTCCAAGATGGGGTAATTAATGATTTAGCTAGATGACTTGGAATCCAAATAATTCTTCCTCCCAAGAACTTCTCCTTGGGCCACACCTATGGTGTTCGTGAAAACAGCTGACAGATCCCACCCGTTATGCATTATCTATAGAAAGCTAAATAAGGTAACATTTAAGAACAAATACAGTTTCCCCAGAATAGATGATTTGATAGATAAGTTTAAGGGGGAAAATTTAGTCTCAAAAATAGAATTGTGTTCGGGATACCATCAACTCATGGTGAGAGAGGTATAAATCCTGAAGAGAGCCTTAAAAAGTAGGTGTGACCACGTTGAGTGTTCTTTTTCATGCCCTTTAGATTGAGAAATGTTTCTAGGGTCTTTATGGAAGCCATTAACAAAGTGTTCCATAATATTATTGATTCCTTCTTTGTGGTGTTCATGGATGATATTCTAGTATACACTGTCTCTGAGGAGGAACACGAACATCACTTGAGGATCGTCTTGGGTACTTTGTGGGATCACCACCTCTCTGCGATGTTGTCAATGTGCACTTTCTGGATCAGGTAGGTGATGTTTTTGGGGCATTTGATCTCAGAGCAGGGGGTTCCAATGGACCCCAAAAATATTAGTGTCGTCATGTCATGGGATCAACCGAAGAATTTGTTCGAGATTAGGTGTTTCCATGGTCTGGATGGATATTACAGGCAGTTTGTCTAGGATTTTTAATGACTTTCATCACCGATGACCACAATCACTCAGAAAGGGGTGAAGCTTGTATGAGGGCCAGAATGTAAGGCATCATTTTAGGAGTTGAAGTGGTCGTTGACTAAAACCCCTATGCGGATTTTCTCTATGGATGGGATAAAGTATGTGGGCTATCGCGAAATTTCAGGTATGGGACTTAGGTGCATTCTTTTTCAGGATGATCATGTGTTGGTGCATGGCTCTTGGCAACTCAAACCAAATTAGAATAATTACCCAAACCAAGACATGGAGTTCATTGTGATGATGCATGATTTGAAGACATAGAGTCTCTATATCAATTGGTAGAAGTTTTTGGTCTACTCTAATCACAAAATCTTGACATATATCTTCTCATTGATTGAACTCAACTTGAGGTAGTGTCATTGGATTGAGTGCATGAAGGGGTTCAATTTTGAAATTTTCTACACCCCAGTAAAGGGTAATGTGGTGGCCTACACCTTGAGTAGAGGAGTTCCAGTGCAGACATTGTGGAAGTCTAGTGTTGAGTGGACTTTTATGGGACTCTTTTCTCAGATGCATGTGGATACCAGGGAGCATGGTGGAGGTGCATTCTTGGGAAGTGTTCAGTTGACTACTTATATCTTAGAGTTTATTCAACCAGAATAGCCTAGTGATGAGCTTTTTCAATAGTCAAGGTAGATTCTTCATGGTGGGGATATGTCCACTAATTGGTCATCATCTCCCGAGGGCATCTTGTACTTCATGGGCCACAGAGAAGTGTCATCGTCTCTGCAGAATATGGTGATGGAGGATATCCACCAGTCTCATGGGGCTATCTATCCAGGTTCCACCAAGATTTATTATGATCATTGACGATAGTTCTTGTGTCTAGGTATGTGATGGGACATAACAGAAATTTTGTCAGGATACTACACATGCCAGCAGGTGAAATCAGAGCATCAGAGTCCCTCTGGTTTGCTCCAGTCATCACCCATTCCTACCTGGAAGTGGGAAGATGTTACCATGGACTTCATTGTTGGATTACCTCATACTCCTTAGGTTAATAATTTCATTTGCGTTGTGATTTATTGTCTGACCAAATCAACCCACATCATCTGGATTAGAGAGAAAACTAAAGTAGATGAGTTGGGCCATTTGTATCTTCAGGAGGTGGTGAGACTCCATGGAGGGCCATCAGAAATTGTCTTATATAGATCCCCCTATTAAACTAATTTCTATAGGTAAAGCCTTCATAATGCCTTGGGGTCTCAGATAATGATAATCATGACATACCACCCTCATACGGATGGTCAGACATAGCGGTAAAATTTTGTTTTGGAGACATTCTCCGTGCATATATCATGGAATTTGGAGGTTCTTGGGATAGACATTTGGGATGGTTTGAGTTTTATTATAATAACAGTTTCCAATCCTTGATTTGAATGGCACATTTTGAGGTGCTCTATGGTCGACCTTGTTGGTCCCCCTATGTTGGTCTGAGGTCCTCCCTACTAGGTCCAAGTCTAGTGAAGGAGACTTCTGAGAAGGTCAAATTGATAAGGCAACATTTATTGAGAGATCAGAGTCACCATAAATCTTATGTTGACTAGAGGTGTTGAGACTTGGATTTTTCTGTGGGTGACAATGTATTCTAGAAAGTGGCCCCTCATCGGGGCCATCGTCGACAGGGAACGTAAGGGAGGCTGACGTTGCGTTATGTTTGACCTTTTGAGATCCTTGAGTGTGTTGGAAAAGGTGGAATCCATTTTGGATTTAACTTTATAGTTGACATCAATCCATGATGTCTTCCATGTCTCCCAGTTGATGAAATACCACCCAGATTCGTCTCATGTGCTGAGTTGGGAATAAATTGAGATAGAGCCTGACATGTTCATTTTTGAGCAACCAGTGAAAATAAAAGACTCCCAAAAGTATTTGCTTTAGGGAAATTATATTCCACTGATCTGGGTTCTTTGGAATCATTAATATGATACACATGAGACATGGGAGTGGAATTCATGGGCTGAGGAAAAGTATTCATTCCTATTTTCTGATCAAGATTCCGGTAGACTTTCCAGGGCATATTTTCTTCATGGTTGGGATAATTTTCACATACATGAATTATTTAAAATATATTTTCCATTAATTTTCTATAATTTTTTTTGTTTTGGGGGTTTCCCAAGCATATTGGTGAAAATTGTGGGTTTTCAAAATTTTGGCCAAACAGTGAGCACAATTCCAGATTTAAAAAAATTTGTGTCTTTTATAAATCCTTCAATTTTCAAGATTTTTCAACCATTTCTATTCAAACATATAATCCCCTGATGTATTAAGACCACCATGTATATTTTTATCCTTTATAAATCCTTAATCATTGTGAATTTATTTAAGGAGTTGGGCTTGCCCTGAAGCCTATTTCCAGTTAAAATATAATAATTTATTTAATATCTTATTCAATGTTAATGATTTTTCATTGAATCTACCTCTCCCCAAGCCCACTGAACTTAAGAGCGCCCCCATTCACTTATCCCACTATTTATAGCTCTTTACCCTCAAGATTTAGGTCGAGACATCAGAAGCATTCACAATTCAACCCGATTTAATAAGATAATTTGATTCCATCATAACTTCTTAATTTTTCAATCTATCCCCCCATTCCAACTCTCAATTAACCTTAATTCCCTTGTTACAACCTCAATTTAATTTATGGATGTTTGGAAATTCATCTACTAGTGTATTTGGGGACATTTCTTCAAGATCCCTCAAGTAAGTGGGTCTCTTTCTTTCTTCTTTAATTTTTCTTTGGTTTTCATTCAATGTACTTAGGGTTTCATCCCTTATCCTTGATGTCCAAAATGACCAAAGTATAGGGTTTCAAACCTAGGGTTTATCCTTGTATTTTTGTGGTCCAATATTCTATTTTTAGGCTTGATACACCCCCCCTTGATGTGCGACGGTGGTGCATTTGATTTTTTCTTAAAATATTGATGGTTTTCATCACTTTGGTCGATAATTGCATTTTTTGTAAACTCTTGTGACTCAGATTGTTGTGTTTATGGTATTTTCATGTTTATTACATTTGAATTTTTCCGAAAAAAAATTGATTTTAGTGGTACTTATAATGAAAATGAATTTTTGGAGTCAATTTTATATTAAATTGGGGGTTTTACAAAGAAGTCATTCATTGATTCACTTAGGGATACCCTACTGTTGAACACACCTGTTTTGATAATCTCAAATCATATTTCAATAATCCAAAATCATGTTTCACTTATTTGATAATCAGGATTTCATTCTATGTTGATTATGTCTCATTAGTGTTTCTTGTTTCTATAGAGTAATATTCTTGTACTCTCAATCTCAATGCTTGATTGGTTAAGCTTACAGTTTAGAATTTATCTAGGTACAAGGTCATCGATATAAGGTCACATATTCAAATATCACTAACCTAAGGTCACCAATACAATGTCATTGATACATGGTCACCGACACAAGGTCACCGATACAAAGGCCACTGATACAAGGTCACCGATACAAGGTCACTGATACAAAGGTTTCAAATACAAGGTCACTGATGCAAGCCTACTATTGAAGGTTACCATAGAAGGTCACTGATGAAAAGTTACAGTTGGAGGTTTCCAATGTGAACCTTCTATTGATGCCAACCAATGAAAAGGCTTCCATAACCAGTCTACAATACTCTTCAACTCCTTTTTCAATTTCTTGATATTTTTCTAATGGTCATATTTGCTAACATTAATGATTCTAACTTAATTAACACTTTTTGTAGATGTATCATGAGACCATATATTGAAATTACAAGGTACGATAAAGATTGAACGTGATGTACTTAATTCTATTTTCGGGCCTCAAATATGAATGAAAAAGGCCAAGGAAGAAAGATAAATAAATCTATAGAGAAAAAAAACAAGTCCAGAAGTTAAATGAATAAGAAAGAAAATATTGAAGAACAAGGAAGTACCATTCGATCATCTTCACTGCGAACCCCAAAAACTTCCAGAAGATCATTTTAGGAAAAAACATGAGACATACTTTTATTCCTCGTAAACATTCAATCATATCAAGAAGCAGAACACTCAATTCTATAAATCTAATTCCTAGAGTTGCGACACTATGTTTTGAAGACAACTTCTAGAGATAGACTCAAACTTCAAATTCCACACTTCATGGAGTTAAGAGATGAACTGCAAACACATATATCCTTCTAAAATCTATCTCATCATTATTTATCTTTTGTGTTTCTTATTTTTACATTTATGAGAAGTGTGTTCATTTGCTTCACTCACTATCTTCTGTGCTATAACTGAAGGATATTGATTATCCTTACATCGAACCTCACATACATTTTGTTCCCACGTAAAACTGTGGAATAGACAGTGTGTTGTCTGTATTGTTTGTCATTCACACAAAGAACAGTGGTAGAGGGTGTGAAACTTGGACAGTTTGTGAAAACTTTTGTAAATCTTGATACATGGTATGTATCAATTTTATTGCTAATATAATCTACTTAGTGGTAGGTGATCACCAAGTGGAGAGAATTATATCTCCTCTTGAGATAGGTCCTCTTGTTTTACTTCACTGTGAACTATATATTTATATACTCTTTTTTATCCATTTACTACTACTTATATGTGCTAAAACATACAACTGTTTTTCTTTCACTTTGATAGTTAGTTTTTGTTAGTGTGTTTATATTTTGAATTCGGTAAACTAGTTTCAAAAGTTGAAAAATTGTTTTTACACTGATTCCATTGAGGACTAATAACCCTTTGAGAAACCTGTTGACCAACTACACATTTAAATCTATACTGCCTTAATTAACTAGGCCTTTTTAAAATTGGGGGATCTTGTTAAAATAAGGTATTTAACAGAAATTTTATGTTGGAACTCAATTAAACCCCTTCTAGAGATTCCACTCTAACCAAAATTTGGTATTTGATGATTTGGATTAGTCTGTTTTTCTACTACCGGTACTATTTTGAAAACTTTAAAATTCATAAACTGTAATTTTAGTTGTATCTTAATGATCATAAAATTTCTATCATATCTATATTTTCAGTTATTGAATTATATGTAACTATAGAAAATAGTGTTTTGGGTGCTTCTACTAACATGCCACCTTTCGTTAATTGTAATAACTATGCTAAGTGAAAATTAAAATGAAAATTTATCTAGAGAGAATGGGACCTGAAATCTGGGACATAATTGAAGAATAACATATATTCCCTACTACTACTAGGGACATATGGTATCAGTTGACGAAAGCTACATATAATTATAACTCTAATGAAATGAATGGTTTGTACTATTCTTTAGGTGATGAATAATTCAATAGAATATCTTATTGTAAAACTGCATATGAAATTTGGGATACCTGATCTATTTCACATGAGAGAAAAACCAATGTTAAGGAAATGAGATTAAATACATATACTATTAAATATGATAATTTTAAAAAGAAACCTGATGAACATATTTCTAACATATATCTCAGGTTCAATGAAATAGTGAATACCATGACTCTGCTTGGAACACAAGTAGATAGCTAGGACCAGATTAGGTGGTTGCTTTGATGCCGACCAGACAGATGGAGAGGAACTTCTATTTCTATTTGAGAATCATGTGACATAGGCAAACAACCATTGAAGGAACTAATTGAAAAACATATGATATACGAAAAAGTTCAAGATCATGGAGACACTTCCACTAGTGAAGGCCCATACTCGGACAGTGATGATGATATTTCTCATCTTTCAAGGAGTTACAATAAGTTCTACAAGAAGAATTTTTTTTAGAAATTCAAACTAAAAATGAAAGTATGATAATAGAGGACAGTGGAAAAAGTAAAAAAAATGGAATGAAAACAAAATAGATATAATCTATTGTGATTGTAAACATAAAGGTCATATGAAGGCCAATTTCCCCAAGATGAAATTTTAGAAGAAGTATGAAGAAAAGGTAAAAGGATATATAAAGGCTATGAAAGACACCTGGAGTGCTTAAGAACATAGCTCATGTGGATCTTAAAATTCAGATATTGAGAAGAAAAAACATGCAAACAAGTGTTTCATGATAGAAACATTGGAGGTAACAACCAATTCTCTTATAGATAATTTATATTATTCTATGAATGAATGTGAATTAAACAATGGTGAAAATATGACTAAGGATGAACTATTTGAAAATTGTGGAATGATTGAGGATACCTATATTGAACTCAAGGATAAATATAAATAATTGATAATGAAACATGTTCTCCATGACATTTATAATCTTCATCTGGATGTTGAAAAAGAAAAATGTGCTCAGCTGTTAAAAGAAAATACTGAACTTAAATTTTCAAATGGGAAATTGAAGAAATATCCTGAGAAGTTTACTGTAGGTAAAGATACCTTGACTCAGTTACTAGGAAAAAAAATGCTCCAAAACATACAACCGGTCTTGGGTATAAACCAGGATAGAGAAAGATTATTAAAACTAAATGTATTCCAAAACATGGATATTTCATAGCGAGTTCATGTTTTGGACTATCTTTTCAAAAAAAAATTCTATAAAAGACCAAATAGAGTGTTTATGTCTCAAAATATATCAGTTGATTATATAAAACCTATGATACAATTATGGGATCCCTATTGTTTTTTTCTAACCTCTCTGGACCCAAGAAAATATGGGTACCAAAGTTACCCTGCACTTAATCTGTTATCAGAAATATTGTCTAAAGAGCTCTTATAAAACTCTGTGGTACTTGGTGAATTGATGTTCAAGACATATGACAGGATACTACTCATGTTTCAAAATCCTAATCAATTTTGATGGAGGATATGTCACACTCGATGATAATCTTAATGGTAAGATCATCGGCTTAGGCCAAATTGGTATCCCTAATGATGTATTAATTTCAAAAGGACTTTTTGTTGATGGGTTGAAATAAAATATGTTATGCATATCTTAGTTGTGTGATGATGGATTCAATGTAAAATTTTTAAATGATGAATGAAATGTTTTTAATTCTGAAAAAGATTTAATATTTAAAGCTCTTAGAAATGAGAATGTATATGTTTTTGATATAGATTCTTTATTTTGGAAAAATGTTTCTTATTTAAATGAGTCTCATAAGGAATCCTGGTAGTGTCATAGAATACTAGGACACTACAATGTGCACTGGATTAGGGGACTGACAAGGAAAGGTTTAGTTAGATACTTAACTAAATTGGAATCCCCTCTTAACAAATTATGTAATCCTTATCATAAGGGAAAACAACACAAAGTTTCTTTCAAACCAAAGAACAATGTTTCTACATCTTAATAGCCTGATTTAGTTCATATAGTTTTGTTTGGACCATCAAGAGTTTCATGTTTAAATGGTAAGAACTATGTTTATGTTCTTGTATATGATTTTTCTAGGTACACATGGGTATTCTTTCGGGCTCACAAATTTGAAGCTTGTTCATATTATATCAAGTACTCTAAGTTTGTAGAAAATATTAGTGGACTTATAATTAAGACCATGAGATGTGATCATGGCCTTGAGTTTGAGAATCAAGACATTGAACCTTTTTGCTAAAAAAAATGGATATACACACAATTTATCCTCTCCTAGAACACCTCAACAAAATGGAGTAGTAGAAAGAAGAAATAAAATACTTGAAGATATTGCTATGACAATGCTCAATGAATCTGATCAACCTATTTATTTTTGGGTTGAAGCAGTTAACATAGCTTGTTACATTATCAAAAGAGTCTTCATTGGATCTTTTCATAAGAAGACCCCTTATGAGCATTGGAATAATAGGAAGCATAATGTTAATTACATTAAAGTTTTTGATTTCAAAGCCATTATCCTTAACACTAAAGAACATCTTTATAAATGTTTCTCAAAAAGTAATGAAGGGAATTTAATAGGTTACTCAATCTCTATTAAAGCTTATAAATTATTTAATAAAAGAGCCAAATGTGTGGAAGAATCAATTCATGTAAAATTTTATGAGACTGATCCACATGAATCCAAAACTAATCTTGAACATCATGAGGAAGATATGTCAATTCTGGACCTTAATGACAAAGACAGTGATCACTTAGTGAAAAAAAACCAATTATGGAAATTTTCTAGAATCTATGAATGGTGAATTTGAACCTATATATAATCATTATAAGTCTAGTAAAACTCTTTCTAGGGTTATAAGATCTCTCAAAAATCATTCTTTAAATTCTGTAGTGGGTGATATAAATTGGGGGACACAAAATATACCTTCTCTGAGAAACCAGGTTGAACATCAAGCTTTTCTTTCTTAGATTTAACCTAAAAATATCCATGATGCAATCAGTGATGAATTTTGGGTGATATATATGCAAGAAGAATTAAATCAGTTTTAAAGGAACAATGTTTGGGAATTTGTGGACAGACCTAAAGACACCTTGACCATAGGCACTAAATGGGTGTTTAAAAATAAAGTTGATGAATCTTAAAATATAGTTAGAAATAATGCTAGGTTAGTTGCACAAGGGTATAGTCAAGAAGAAGTAATAGACTACGAGGATACCTTTTCCACTATATCTAGGTTAGAGGACATTAATATACAACTTTCTTATGTAGATCATCTGAATTTTAAGCTTTATCAAATTGATATTAAAAGTGGTTTTCTATGTGAGTATATAGTTGGGGATCTATTTGTTGAACAACCCCTGGTTTTAAAAATACCCTTTTTCCAAATCAAGTTTTTAAATTTTCTAAAGCCTTATATGGTCTAAAACAAGCTCCAAGAGCTTGGTATGATAGACTTAGTTCCTTTCTTATCAAAAAAGGTTTTACAAAAGGAATAGCTGATCCTACTCTCTTTATTAAAATAATTTCCAATGATGTTTTAATAGTACTAATTTATGTAGATAATATAATTTTTGGATCCTATAAAAACTTTCTTTGTACTGATTTTTCAAGAATGTTGCAAGATGAATTTGAAATGAGTCTAACGGGGGAATTAAATTTTTTTATTGGATTTCAAAATTTTCAAAATAAAAATGATATTATTTTAAAATAAATGTAAATATACTAGGGATATTTTGAATCATGTTGGTTTGGATATTAATAAAGGTAGTGATATGAAAATGAGTACCACATGCAAGTTGTATGATAATTAAAATGGTGAATCAGTTGATCAAATCAATTACCGAGGTATGATTGGGAGTCTGCTCTATCTTACTATTAGCCGACCTGACATTATGTTCAGCGTATGCATGTGTGGTCATTTTCAATCCAATCCGAAAGAGTTTCACTTAAATGATGTTAAAAATATTTTTAAATATCTCATGTATACTATAAAGTTAAGACTATATTATCTAAGAGGACTGCCATTTGATTTAATAAGTTATTCGGATGCTGACTTTTCTAGTTATAAGTTAGACAGAAAAATCACCTCTGGAAAATGTCACATTTTAGGAAAGTCACTAGTATCATGGTGTCGTAAGAAACATAATTGTGTTTAATTATCTATTATAGAGGCTGAATATATAGCTCCTAGTAGTTGGTGTGTTTAAATTCTTTAGATGAAACACACCTCACTAGACTATAGATATCAATTCAAACATGTCTCTGTAAACTATGACAACACAAGTTCTATTAACATCTCTAAAAATAATGTGTCTCATGCTAGAATAAAGAATATTGATGTAAGACATCACTTCTTGAGTGATCATTTTCAAAGAGGTCATATCACTCTTGAATTCATTAGTACAAAACACAAATTGATGGATATATTCACAAAGCCTTTGAAATATTAGAGGTTAAATTTCATCAAACAGGAGTTAGGGATGATAAAATACTAAGGATAGGACCTCACCGTTAGACCTTACCGATAGGACCTTAGTGTTAGACCTGACCAATAGGACCTCACCGATAGGACCTCATTGTTAGAACTCACCGATAGGACCTCACCATTAGACCTTACTGATAGGACCTCACTATTACACCTTACCGATAAGACCTCACTGTTAGACCTTACCGATAAGACCTCACCATTAGACCTTACCGATAGGACCTCACCATTAGACCTTAATGATAGGACCTCGCTGTTAGACCCTACTGATACCTCCTCGCTGAAAGATGACTTGTGTTTGGGACTTTGCGTTTATGAGTTCTCATCCAGAATCTGAAACATTTTCTGCATATTACATATTTATTTTATCTATTTCATTTTTAGATCCCTAATTGATAAAAATAAAACATAGATCACATTTCAATCCACATGAAACCATCTCTTGAAACTTTTTCTCTGCAATCTCAAAACCAAATCCTCTACTGAAACATTGAACCACTCCAGATTGATGGCTGGAGTCAAAAGGCCATCTTTTGCTGATAAAGGAGATGCACCCGATCTAAAGAGACATAGATCCGAGTCAATTAGTGGAAGCCAGATAGTGGAAATGGTTCTTAACCCACAATTATCAAAGAGGGAAATAGTGGTAGACAAGGAGTTATGCTCAGAGTGGCTGTTGTCGAACCGTTCAATAGTACTGACGACACCTGAGGCTCAGGGATGGGTTAAGTGTTTTTCAAACAATAATTGACCATATTACCTGAAGTTAGTTAAGGAATTTTATGAGTATATCATGATTGAGTAGTATGTGCATTAGCACCGAATGAAAACCAGAGTAAATTAAGTAAGTGTGAGTTTCTTCTCTACAAAATGGGCTGGCTACTTGAGGGTTCCACATGAAGGTATTTGTGATTATTACTCAAAAGTGGTGCAACCAACTAGTTAGTTCTTTTGATAAGAAGAATAATTAGATGAATTGATAGGGAATTGAATTCTTAATAAATTCCTTGCTGTAGAAATGATAGGATAAGATAAGATGATTTTCATGTTTATCCACCATGTTTTAAGTCCACGGAGAGGGGACTTTGCAACTTTAAATTATCAAGATGTTTTTATATTGTATCTTTAAAGCATGACCAGAAGATCAACTTATGTAGGCTGCTGATGATTTAACTAGAAGATATGACCATGACCAGTTCCAAATACAATTCCATATTTCATGCTAAGTTGGTATCCCTTATATTGAAAGTTAAAGGAGTTCTAGGAGATGAGGAGGAAACAATTTTTGTGAAAGATACCCATTGCATCACCCAAGTGATTTGCAAGATCATTAAGATCAACTAGAATCCATGGCTAAGGAGATGGGTTAATAATGAGGCTAAAGTGTATAATTATTTTAATCCTATTTCTCATCCCAATATCCCAAAAAATAGAGAGATCATAGCCTTCTACCTGGCGATGTAGAGCTTGCTTATTCATATGAAGAAGGAGATGTCGTTTCTATTGTGGAAGAAATACAGGATTATCATATAGATGATATGAGTGATCCTAATCATTCCTCCAATCCTCATACTAATACGGTATCCTTTCATGGGCCTAGCCCACCAACGATATTGCTTATAAGGGAGACTATCCTTGGGGACAGTGATGAAAAAACCAGTGAAGAAAAAGGGGATGAAAAGTTCTGAAGAGATTTTAAAGATACCACAGATGAGGATGAGGAATCTAAATCATGTCATGCTAACGTTTAGACAACTGCTGTTAAAAGTGAAGAGGTATGTTTATGTCTCAGTCCATTAATTGGATATACAGAATGGGTAGAATGTATAGATGAATAAGTCATTGATTTAGTAGAATCTGGACTAGTTTTTTAAGTAGTTAAAGATTAAATAGAATAACTAGCAATGGACCCTCCTACTGAAGTATTTTCCCAAGGAGATATGGCAGAGATGGATATGGTTAATCAAGAGAATGCTCTCTAAGTGAGGGGGAGGAACCTATTGCAACAGGATCAGATGTTGTTGCTCATGAGATAGAGGACTGGATATAAGCTCTTGGATCTGTGGTTTTAGGCCTTGATTATGGTGATTTTGAAGATTACTAGCCTATCAAAATCCCTCTAATTCCTACTGTCACAAAAACTACCATTTTGTAGACAATGTTTTTCTTGCCTCGAGCCTATGTAAAGAAGGATTAATTGAATTCTTTTAAATACGACCCAAAGAGGAATATAGATGAGCAAACCATTGAGGTAGTGAGAACAATAGTTCCCAATCAAGGACACGTTAAATCTACAGTGGAAAGTATATTCTCTTCCTCTCACTCAGTTGTGTTACCTGAGGTTAAGTAATTTCAAAATTAGGTAAGGACTTTGGTAGTTTCTATATAATTAGTGAAATTGTCTTTTTCCATCTTGGAAGCATATATGGCTTCAAGAGCTCAGGTGTAAAGAGACCTTATATATGTTAAATGTGTGGTTAAAAAATGTTCACATTGTTTTAGGATTTTAAGAAGTCTATGGAAACTCACGTGAATGGCTAAGATGATGATGTAAAAAGGATGATCAATGGGATAACCAAATCATTTAAAGATATTGTTTCTTTATCTATGGAACCCTTGGGTGCATTTAATTCTTCTTCAGCCTCTCCTAAAGTTGACATTGAAGCCTTCAGGACCGTTGTTAGAGAAGAAGTGGAAAATTTCTCTGGTGCTAGTACCTCCGAATCTTAGATCATTTCCATTGCTACGGAAATACATAACCACGTGGGAAATGATTTAAGGGGAGCTGCTCAAGATTAGAAGGAAATCCAGGATCAAGTTGTATTTTATTAAAAAATTATATACACTATGCATCAGATGGATGGCCACTTCATGTTGCTATTGGTGAACTTGAGGATTCCTCCTATCACCAATGCATTTATGGATCAAGTGAGCAAGCTTCGAGAGCTGACTCCTGCATTAGAAAATTTAAAAGTGAATAAGGATGATTTTATTTCTACTATGGAAAGAGGAGGCTATTTTATTATGGACTCCAGAATCTTCTCTTACCTTTCCTCCTTATGGATTGCACTACCATCATCGTTCCTCCATCCTTGCCCTCTACCTCAGATGTCTCAGGATCTTCCATTATTGCACCTATGATGACTCCTAAACAGGCCATTAGATGCTTGATCCCCACCATTACATAGAGATCTACTCACTACAGGTTTACTAGTGTCTTGGTTGCAGCTCCTCCTACACTGCTAACTTCCATCCCTCAGCCTATCACTCGACCTTCAGAACCTACATCCTCAGATTCCAAGGGAAAATATCAAATGTACATATCTGATGTGGATTGAGTATAGACAATCTTAGATAATAGGGATCGGTGTATCTATTTTTGTATATTGTACTACTGTTTTATTAATACAAACACTATCTTTTAACTATTTTTGTTATGTACTCTTTTTTTAATCAAAAAGGGGGAGAAAATATTCAAACATAAATTCTCTTCATTACCAGAAGGGGGAAAATTTCGTAGAGTGTCAGATATCTATCTTCAATTTGTATATGTTTTGGATTCACTAAATTTTTTGTACGCTCACATCACTGATGAATTTATCAGATATGTTTAAACTTGATTCAAATATCGTAAACCTAAATATTCAATGACATAATTTGTGATTATCAAAAAGTGGGAGATTGTTGGAATCAACTGTTTTGATAATACCAAATCATGTTTTGATAATCCCAAGTCATGTTACATTTATGTGATAATCATTTTTTCATTCTATGTTAATTATGTTTCATTATTGTTTCATTAAGGTTTCTTGTTATATAGTTATATTCATATACTCTCAATCTCACTACTTGATTGGTTAAGCTTACAATTCAGAATTAATCCATGTACAAGGTCACCTATACAAGGTCACCGATATAAGGTCACCACCACAAAGGTAACTGATACAAGTTCACTGATACAGGGTCACCTATACAAGGTCACTGATACAAGTTCACTGATACAAAGGTAACCAATACAAGGATATCGATGGAATCCTTCTGTTTAAGGTTACTGCTGAAGGTTACTGATGAAAGGTTACAGTTGGAGGTTGCCGATGTGCACCTCTTGTTGAAGCCTAACGATGTGAAGGTTACCATTACCAGTCTTCCATACTCTTCTACTCCTTTTTCAAATTCTTGATATTTTTCTAACGGTCATACATTCTAACATTAAAGCTTCTTACATAATTAATACTTATTGTTGACGTATCAGGAGACCATATTTTCATAGAAAAATGAATTAGAAAGATTCCATGTGATGTTTTCACTCCTATTGGAAAACATAAAATATGAATTAAAATTACCAAGGAAGAGAGATAAATAGAGCCACTGAGAATGAAAAAAGAAAAAACAAGTCCAGAAGTTAAATGCATGAGAAAGAAAATACTAAAGAACAAAAAAGAACCATTCGAGCACCGTCACTGTGAAACCCAAGAACATCAAGAAGACCATTTAGTCAAAACAACATTCATATGCCTTCTAGGTCTCATAAACTTTCAATCATCTCAAGATGAAGAACAATCAATTTTTTAAATCTAGTATCTGGAGTTGCGACACTCTGTTTTGAAGACAACTTCTAGAGATAGACCTAAACATCAAATTCCTCACTTCAAGGAGTCAAGAGATAAACATAAAACACATAGATCATTTTAAACTGTATCTCATCATAATTTTTCAATTGTGTTTCTTCTTTTTAAATTTCTAAGAAGTGTGTTTGTTTGCATCACACACTCTCTCCTCTGATAGAACAGTAGGATATTAAATATCATTACATCGAACCTCACTTACATTTTGTTCCCACATAAAACTATAAAAGACACCATGTGCGGTCTGTAATGTTTTTCATTCCCACAAAGAATAGTGGTAGAGGCTATTAACCATAGACAGTTTTTGAAAACTGTTGTAAAGCCGGATACAGTCTGTGTATCTAGTTTATTGCTAATATAAACTACTTGGTGGAAGGTGATCACCAAGTGGAGAGGATTACATCTCTTCTTGAGACCAAACCTCTTTTTTTTACTTCACCATAAACTATATTTATTTATACTCTATTTTATCTATTTCTTGCTACTTATATTTGCTAAAACATAAAACTATTTTTATTTCACTTTGATAGTTTGTTTTAGTTAGTGTGTGTATATGTGTAATTAATTAAACATGTTTCAAATATTGAAGATGTGTTTTTAATCCAATTAAACTGAGGACTAATCACGCTTTGTGAAACCTATTGACCATCTTAGCATTTACATCTCTACTGCCTTAATTAACTGGGACATTTTAAAATTGGGGAATCTTTTTAAAATTAGGTATTTAATAGAAATTTTAAGTAGTAACTCAATTCACCCCCTCTTGAGATTCCACTATGACCAAAAACTATAATTTCATAGTTGATTTTATTGAATTTTTTATTTCTTAAAATACTATTTCGAATGTCTGTCACCTTTGGTGGTTGTTGAGAAAATATATTTTAATGGTGTTTGTGAAACATATTAAATTTTAGGTTCCATGTTTGTAAAAAATTGAGGTTTTACAATGTTTTCACTTCTTAAATTACATGGGTATTACCTAATATTGATTTTTTAGTTTCCTTGGATGGTTTTCGAATTCCATTTTTGTTTTGGTAACATAATGTGTGCACATGGTGTGAAATGTGGGGGTTTCAAGGTGTTTTTGGCATGTAACAAGACACTATTTTGAGATGTTGTTTATTAAAAATAAAAATGCTTCGTTATGTGTTTTCAGCGGTATACAGTGTGTGTAGCTACTGTACTGTTTGTAATTTACTAGTACTAGTTTTTTAAATGCAATGGGATGTGTGTTTCTTGCTGAATTGTTTTGAGCAAAAAAGGGCAAACCCGAGTACCTAGGTGGGCAGATATGTACCACTACTACTAGTGAACCAGATTGGTGTTGTACCTGTTTCATTGACCAAATAGATAAAGAAAACTCTAACTAAACTATATGGATTATGATGGGGAACCAATAGGTTATGAGTATATTCACTACTAGTTTTTCATGTACGAGAATGGATTTTTCTATGGTTACTTTTCATCGGGGTACGAGATGCATAAAGCCCGAGACTATCTTGTTTCCTAGGGGAGTTCCTAATTTTGGGGATCATTGGATTTTAGGTATTTACCTTTGTACTAGGGTGTTTTTGGATGAAATTTACTATAAAAACATTTCTAATTTAATTGGGATAAAATTCTGAAATTATTATTTTAAAAACTTTTTTAATTAAAAGTTTCAATACGTGGAATTTGTCGTCGTTTTCTTTACATAGTAAAACTAAATTCATTTCACTTTTTACTACATAACCTTTAGAATAATTGGCTATATTCTTACTAAGACTAGGCTCACACCCTAATTTAACTCCTTAGTTTTATTTAGAAATCATTATGTTTGTCTTAGGTAAAGGAAAAACCTCAGGTGACGGTGGTTCGGGTTGTTACTACACTCTTGGTGTTGTGTTGTAGAGACGACTCGAGGGAGATGATCCCTGGTCAAGTGGAGTCATTATGGATGAATTGATTCTGCTTTAATTATTATTTGGACCTCTTTTTATTTTTATTAAACCATTTATTCTATTTTGGTTTTTTATGACTTATTTGTCATGAAAATTTCAAATACTTATTATTTTTTGTTTTTAGTGGTTTATGATTTCACAGTCACATAAATCATTTAGAAACCAAATTTATTGATACCTAGGAACTTTTGGTAGCCTTTGGGGGTAGGGAACACCCTTAGGGACAAGTCATGGGCCGGATTTGGTTCTGGTATTAGTCGAAAACAGATACGGTTCATTACATGTTATATTGTATAACATTTTTTTCTATATAAAATAAATTACTCCTCTTTTCAGAAATAAAAAAAAAATTCATAAATGTAAACCCACATAATTTTCATGGTAATATGAATAATGCAATAAATTATCTTTATTAATAAAATAATTCATATAGGTATTCTAAGAATAATTTATATTTTATAAAATGTAGAAATCCAATCTATAATATAATCATAAATATCTATCTAGATTCATCTAATCATCTGCAATATACTAGTTTTTAAAATTTTAATAAGATTATTTGATTTTTAATATCTATAAAATAAAAAAGTCATTAAATATAAAACTTTTAATTCATTGAAAAACTTACATGAAACATAACCTTACTTTTTTTCACTGTATTATAGTTATTATTATAGTTTTAATTAATTTCCACATTCAATGTTAAAAAACTGATATGAGTTTCTTTTTTAACTAATATTTATCTTTATATATGGATTTACCTAGAAACCATGGAAATTGAAAATTTAATTTAAAATTCAATTTTTTCAATTTCTAATTTTAATTTTGAAATGAATACTTTTATTTATATCCTAATAATAATTTTTAGCAAAAAATATATTCTATATTAGTGACATTTTCAAACCATTCTGGTAAAAATGAAAAATAAAATAGGATGATCTATGTGTTAGGGTTTTGTAAATGTGTTGATGAATCATGTGATGAGGACTTATTAGTCATTATTCTTCCACTCATTTATGATTACCTTTCCATCCATGATGTTTAGACCTCTGAGCCCTCCCCCTATGTAGGGGGGAGGAATGCCCGCTTCCCATATCATCATATTCTCTTCCTAGGTGTTTTTCTGACTTCATTTTAATGAGTATCCTCCAACCATTTATGGGAATATTGATATGTTTAAAGGACCCTGACCTTGAAAATGGAATCCTAAAGCTACTGATATTTTAAGTGGACTTTATAGTGGGATCAAAACTACATAATTTTTCCTTAGGGGTATTTTTGGCCACTAGTGGTCATCAACAGACTCTCTAGGTAGATTCTTCAGTTACTTATGGGATTCTGACTATTGTTATGGTTATAATTCATGACTCAAAACACATTCTGATTTGGTTTTCTAATGAAAATGATCTATATATATCTTTTTCATAAGGAAACATTTGATCAATGGATTTTAGTGATTTCCATTTTATATCTCTTATGACATTCATAAGTGTCTCGGCCATTAAATGGTGCCTATATGTGTTTTCTTTCTTTTATTATGGACCCCATTTCAAAATCTAACTATTATATCCATTCTTATTAATGTAATTGGTTTTATATTAAGATGAAAATATAGGTTGAATGCATGGTTTCATACCATTGTGTGTTGTATCTGTGTTGGGATTCATGTATCCACACTCTTAGTGGAGTCCATGTGTCTTGATGTTGGAAAAGAGTTCATATGATCTTAGGAGTGTCTTCAAAACCTAGTGTAGCTTTTGTACTTCTCTTAAGAGGTTGGGTCATTGAATCTTATTGTTACATGGAGGCTATTCTTGAAAACATGATGTGTCTCAAATGTATAGTAATGATATTTTTGATTCTATTTTTATTTTCCATTTAAAGCATCCATCTTTGAGGATTATCCTTTTGGTCTAGATGAAATCTTTTGGCATTACCCTATCTAAATGTAAGTGGAGGTGTTTGGTGGGAGAATTCTTCCCTGAACTTTACCAATGAAATCATAATGAATCTAGTGTCTTATAAATTCATGGTAGGACCAGTATCAAACTCAATAAATCTATTTAATACTTCAAGTTTGTGGTTATATAAGAAGGATAATGCTATATGAATCAAAATTATTAAAAGGTTTAGAATCGTAGGTGATGATGTTATGGGAAATGAGGATGTATAAGGGGATAATATGGCTCTAGTGAATGAACTCAAGAATCAGTAGAAAAAAATATGAAAAAGGAAAAGATTGAACTAGAGAGATAATTTTCAAAATTATCTAGATAAAACATTAATATTATTATAAAGGTAATATGTGATATAAGAGGATACATATTTTACCAGAGTAACTGAAATTTTCCTAGGAAAGAATAATTAAAGATTAAAAAACAAATGGACAAAAAATAATCAAATAAATTATTTATAATTTATCATTTCAAGGTTGATGGAATGAGAACAATGAAGATGGATACTACCCATGAAGGGGATTCTGATAATCCAAATCTCATTTATATGGTTTTTGAGACAAGTAAATGTACTTTTCATTAGTATATGAATGGAATTTTAAGGGAGATAAAATGGTAGATGAAAAGGAAATGGGTTAATAGGATGTGAAAGATGTTCAAGATAATATAGAAATTAGAAATAATTAATATCTATCTTTAGAAGTGGTTATCATTTTATCAATCGAACTATAACTTTTTTCACTCTAAGGGAGAGATGGAGGTTTAGTCATTTCCCACCCAAGACCTAAAGGAAGATATTGGTAGAGTAAATTAAAGGGGGGGTAAATTATACGTGAGTAACTAATATAAAAAATGGATCAATTAGAATTACAATATTTTAGTTTATGGTTTTTAAAAGTAAAATATCAATGTGGTATTTTATATCATAACCTAGGAAATTTTTTTTGACATCTTTAAAGAATTATTAAAATGTGATCCAAAAAATAAGGAATTAACCATTTAATGGATTTGACATAGAGTGTGTGGATATAGAACGTTAATATTTGCCTATAATTACCTTATGATGTGTTTTTATAAAACAAAACTATGCTCATATTTTGTCTCATTGTGAGGTTCACACTTAACCTATAAAATTTTCCATTTTAGAATAAATTTTTTCAATTTTTTGGGTGATGCTTTTTTCTCAATACATTGAATACATTTAATATTCCATAAAAAAGTGGAATAAATATTTCTATTATTGATCCACATACAATAATATTTTGATTACAAGAGATAAAATTTTGATTGTTTCTATAAATACACATATAATGTGTCTGTTAGAGGTCTAATTAATTAAATTTATAAATTCTTACTAATATTTGTGTCACATTATAAATTTTATTTATTTTTATAACATGATCCATGGTTCACAGTGTTTTTATTCTCTTGGAAAAATTACCACGTTGTTGGGATAACTATGAAAACTATCATGTCATTTTAATATGATAATAATCGTGAATAGTCGATTAGAAAATATATTATGAAAAATAATGTTTAATATCATCCCAAATCTATTCCTAAAAAAATAAATTCCTATTTTTTTCACAAAACCATGTCAAAATGAATGTTCACAATAATTTCTATGATTCATTTTCCATGAAATGTTGGTAGATCCAGAAGACCCATGACCTTAGGTACACCTTCAAACCACTAGATATAAGATGATAGTTTTGGTGATCTAGGATTCAGTAATAGAATATAGATTTTTTACAAATGAGAAATTTATAAAAATATAAATAATAGAAATTATGTGAAACCAAAATAAATTTAATATAGAATATGAACACATCTAACATGAAATAAAAAATGTAAGGGACTTATTAAACATGCATGGAAGCATGAGAATCCCAATATCCAATATCATGCTTCAAAACCATGTCAAATAGACCAATTTTTACAATGATAATTTTCATTAGAGAAAAATAGTTAAGATATATACCAATACATATATATATCCACAAAAAATATTTTAAAACTACATGTCCAATAGATTAAACATGCACGATGAGATCATATGACATTAAGTGGAAAAAATCCAATATTAAAATAGATATGAAAGTCACACAGTCAGGTGATTTTGACCAATATGCTAATTCACATATTTGTTTAAGAGAACAAAATTATAGTTTGATATAAATCAATGAAAAAAAATTTATTCCAATATTTTATATATATAAAAATTCAGAATGAATATGAACACCCTATATTGTGAGGATTTATAAATGTCATAATTTCTTAAAGGCTTAGGGTGGAATGTTTAAAAATTTATATTATAAAATTTGGAAATAGTTTCTTCAAAATAATCATAAATTAGTATTCTTGATTTACCAATCCCATAGGGTGTATGTGTTCATGTTTATTTTTTTCAACATGATTAATGAGTTTTTATCTTTCTATGTAGGGGAATGTGTATTATAGAGGTGGATAAATTTTGTAATTGTTTTCATATTTTTTATTTAGACTCCACTAATTAAATGATTTCAAATAATTTAAATTACATCAATACCAATATATGGTGTACCTTTTTACCCATCTCTACAATGATATAGAATACCTCATCATGTTACAAAATAGTATTACCAGATATAAAATCACAATCCTTCTTCAAGGTACATCACTTTTTAACAAATCCACATATTTGGTAATAAATGTCTTATATATGATAGACATAAATACCATACATTCATGCTCATATAACAATTAAATTATAAATAATCTAACAATGGAAATGAAAAAATATATTCTTACACGAATAAGATACACTAGATATCATTACCACTAAGTAAAATTAAAAATTAAAAACAACATCAATATATCATGGGTGACCCCTGGATAATACTTAGTAGATCCAAACATGTACACAACATTAATCCACACATTGAGAATATTGGGAAATGAAATAATATCCATGTTATTCTTATGGATTATTATAACATCATCATTATATAATGAAAATAGTTGTAAAAGATTTATTATTATTATATAAAAATGATGATTCACTCATAAATTCAATGTAACTAAGGATTAAATTTAGATTATTATGTCATAAAAATGTGTATTGTTAGTCATGTCCAATACAGATTTGAATCATCAAAGTAAATAAGATAAAAAAGACTATGTACCAAAATAAAAAAATATACTTTATAATATTTTCTTGAAGGACAATTTTCTCATTCAAAATTTTTACATAATTAAATGTTCATTTATAAATATTATCATTTTCAAAAACATTACATTAATCCATTTACAATATGAAGAACTAGGATATGAAAAATATTTTAAAATTAAAATCAATTTAATAAATAATATTTTAGATAAATTATTTTCTAAAATAAATAATATGCCCAATTATTTTTAAAAATGGATCAAACTGATATTCAATATTAATGATTCTACATTAGAGTAAGAAAATATTATAGAAAACCAATTATGTATACATATTATGAACTTATTTCTACATGTACTTCACAAAACCATCACCTCACCACTAATTTAATTATTAACTATGTTTATAATTAGATAATAACATGTTACTCATGCATATTTAGTTACTATAGTATGTTTTCGTTAATATTCAAATTTAAAGTCACATGAAGTGATTATTATATTTAATGGGATGTAGCTCTGCCCTAGTTTCCAAATTACTCAAGAATGTGAGATCATCCCAAATTATTATGGGATTATAAGGATTTAAGAAGATAGCTTGAATCTCTATGGGAATGTTAAAACAACTCTCAAAGTACTAATTAACAACCTTGAATAAATTAAACATTCATATTATGGTTCTCCCAAATAAATTATCTTTATTTCCTTATTTCCACCTAATATTATTCAAAAAAAATTATTTATCAAAAACATCATTCGAATTTCATTCCAAAATAAAATTTAAAATGTTTAATATAATACTTGATTTGGATAAAATATTTTCAAACCACATATAGTAATAATTATTCAATCTATTTGAAATATCATATTCAATTTATTTTTATTACATTAAACATGGTACTAGGGAAACAATTATACTAATATTACAATATAAAACCCCAATAGTTTTCAATGTGTCTCCCTTGAAAAACTATATATTATTTTTTTAAACCAATGTTTTCTAGAATTTTATAACATATAAGAAACATAATATAAACTATATTTACTATGATAAAAATGTAGAAGAAAACTAAATACAAAATAGAAGGAATTCTCACACAACAAAAACAATAAAAAAATAAAAAATCAAAAGAGAGATATTATTCATTACACCACTTGATTTATGGATAATATATATTAAAAAAATAATAGTAAGATTAAATCAATAGAAATAACACATAGTGATGTTTTTGTTTAATGACAAAATATAGGTATTTTTTAAAATAAATCACACTAATATAATAGATAATCATTATTAAAATTTTATTATCTATGATGTTAATGAAGTGTTAACATACTCATTCAATAAAGTTATATATTTTAAAAATGAGTAATTATTAATAGAATTTAGTTTCATATTCTCAATCAAGAGATATGATTTCTTATTTATATTTACATAATTGTCATTAATATATATACAAATGAAAAATATTACCATATATATATATATATATATATATTTCTTTTTTATTTATCATAAACATCCAAATGATTACAATTACACTATTAAAACACAAGAATGTAGATGTCATATCATATTGTATTACTATTCATCCCTAAAAGTATCTACATATAATTTATAAACTATAATAGAATTTGGATCTCAGTTGATCCCTATACACAAACATGTTTTTACATATAGTCAGATGATTTATTAATACTAATATCAATATTAATACTTTAGTGCAATCCTCATTAAATGAACATTTAAGGATATATTAGTTTAAAATATAATGTAATTTCCCTTTACATTTGATGGGTCAATTCTACTTTCTTGATAGTAAAATTTCTAGTATACTTTAAATTTTTACAATCCCAAAATCATTAAATCACTGATGAAATAATTTCCCTTTCACTATAAAACATTGTAAAGATTGTCTCCCTAATCCACCATAGATTACCTGAATTAGGTCACCACATGACATCAGCCACACCATCCAACCACTATAGGTTAGTGAAATGAATTTGGGATCCACTAATGGATTGTGATTTTTCCCATATGATAAATATATCTAAAATTAAATGAAACAATTACTATCAAAATTATGTCAATGCCAAAAACATATGAACACATCCCTTGAGAAAATAATAATATTACATTTTTCTTTGAAACACATTTATTATAAGGCCCCAGATTTAAACATTACTTAATATTGAGTTACATCAAGAATACACATTCAAATATTTTCAGGTTTAGTGTTTTAGAGAATTAGATCATAAAATATGCATTACATTCCACATTTATACAAAGTGGTTACATAAAATATAGTACACATTTTTCCCATCAAAGAAAACATATTTAAAATAAAACACAGATTCCTTCTTGACACTTCCTTGACACTATCATCACATCATGTACCTTTCCCTTGACTAGTGAAAAACATTTCAAAAACATGGGATGAGCATAAAAAGATTAGTAAGGGATATAAAAGTACAAAATGAAAACATTATTCCATGTATGATATCATACATTACTCATAAAACATAATAAGTTTAACATACCTAATCAAATCATGAATAAATCATATAAATCATAATACATAAAGGTAACTTGAGGCATTCATAACAATCTTACGTAGGGAGTAACCCTCATGGTTACGTTTGGAATACCCATCGCAGTATATTCCCTAAATATCTTCGGAGAAACCTTAACGTTTAACTCCTTCATGTTACCCAATGCATTGGAGAGCTATATTGGGCTCACCCGCCCTTAGTTTATCATGGAACCACCCGTCTTCATAACAATGCCCAAGAACCATAACATAATCATATCACATAAAACATGCATAAAGGAAACAAAACATTTCCACATTTCAATCACAAGATATCAATACAACACGTTGATATAAATACATTATGAAAACCATTTTCAATTCCAAAATAAAAGAAAAGTAAAACATGGTTTTTATTTTTTATTCAAAAAACTTTATTGCTTGTAGAGGCAGACGAAACTCAAATAATGGTCATGGTGGCAGAGAAGTCATTGTCGCCGTATACGTATGACAAAAAAAAATCCCTT
The DNA here is from genome assembly GCA_963277665.1 of Viscum album. Lineage (NCBI taxonomy): Eukaryota > Viridiplantae > Streptophyta > Magnoliopsida > Santalales > Viscaceae > Viscum > Viscum album. The sequence continues at coordinate 178,027,710 of OY728151.1, forward strand.
TTGTCGTTTAGTAAACGTTCCGTATAAAAATATTCATTTTGAATAAATGTAAAAGTCAAAGGGATTTACACAACATATAAAAGAAAGTTGTGTATAAAACAAAATATGCCTCAATTAAAGGAGATTGAGACGATGTCCCTTACCTCGGGTCCGACTTGACTCGATCATTCTTTAACCTCCTAAATAATAAACTTGAGTTAATTTCTAATTGCTTGAGAACCTTTTTCATGTTCATTATTCCTTTTATATCACTTATTACCATGTCATGAACACTATGCAATTATTTAAGTTAATAATGGTCGTTTTGTTGATCATTGGTACTTGAGTCAAAAATAAACTCTTTATAATTACAAGTTGTTCATGTGGTAAAATATCCAATATATCCAGAATTATATTCATGTTTTAGATAACATATATATCATATATATCTAGTATATTCATTCATTTATAATATTACATAACATTTAGAGGTAAGAAATGAAATGCACCGTTCATCGAGATGGTAAGCCGTACGTATGCATGAATGCTACTTTCATTTCTATTTCGTATTTAATGGAATAAAATCATAATGAAATAAAGATATAATATAATTACATTATAATATCATATATAATATAATTAACTCTATCTTTTATATGTCCCATATATGGCATTAACGAATCAAATCACTTTGAGGGGGCGGTAGTCCGCACTTCCTAAAATGAAGATATCACGTTTACCCATAATGGAAACCATAAAGGTATGACATAAATGAAAAATAAAGAAGTTTAAGGAAAACATAGACATATTATATATCATATATAAATATAGTGACATCTTAATGGCCACCTTTGAAGGTGTTAGAAGAATATTGAACAATCATCGTTTCATGAGGCAGAAATTCACCATCCACAGAAACAGTATGCTCATTAACCATTAGATGTAGGTGTGTTTAAGTGTAGCTTGAATCCTTATTATAAAAAAATACTAGTATATGGAAGATACTGGTGTTGTTACAAATGAAATGAATAAAAAGTGTTTAGTTGGTTGGAGAAGCAAAATAAAACAATACATCATTAGAGAAGACTTTACCTTTGTATTGGGTAACTCCCTTCAGTTTGAAACAAAAGGGTTTCTTGAAGAGCTTACTGACTATGGTAAGTCTTCTAGAAATAGGAGAGGGATGTGGAGAGACAAAATGAGCAGATCTTGGCCATGTCAAAGGATTTAGAGGTGTGGGTAAGGAGGTAAGGGTGGGGGCCTTTTTTAAGAGGAGAGGAGAGGCACTCTTGGAAAGGTATAAAATGTTACTTTATTTTCAAATGAGTTTCGGATTTTAAAGGTACCAAATTGATGCATTTCAAGGATAAGGTGATAAGGGTTTGAAATATTCTCATCCAATAGGTCTTTGACAAGTGTAAGTCTTATATTTTACATTTTATTTTCATTTTATTTAAATTGTTCATTAATGAGGTAATCGCTGCATCATCATGATATCATAAATAATTTAATTTATTTAATGTGTAAAATTATAAAAAAAATAATATGATGTAGGAAATATTTTTATAATTCCAATGAATATTTATAGTCTAATAGATAATTTATGTAGACAAAATTTAAAAATATTTTACTCAGGTGATACATTCTTTGTTATATTTTACCTTCTTTAAAAATAAAAAGATAAAAAGTCATTATCACACAAATAGTATTCGATGGGGTCCCCAAGTTTGGAACAAGGCATACCATGGTCGGACATGACACAACAAGTAGTATTAGGAAACATTTTGTTGTCATTTGTTATTATTATGATATTATTTTATTATCCTTAACTACCCGATTACTAATTAATCAAGATAATTAAAGATAATTACCGTCGTTACTATTCATAATGTCCAAAAACAAAAGAGTCTTTGTTAAATAATTTGGACCTTCTGATTACAAATATTTATTCCATTTTACCAAATTACAAACACATAAATTTCAATAATTAATTTAAAAATAATTCCAGTTGTCAAAAAAATAGCGGGTTTTTTAGAAATAATATCAATGAAAAGTTTGGCACTTGTTTATGCCCAATTCCAAAGTGAAATTAATCCCAATGAACACCATTTGATTAAATGGTAAAAATATATTCTATTTAAACATTAAAACTAATTTTAAAGATAATATAACCATATAATTAAATTATATGAAATGCAGTTTTGATGTAAAATTCAATATTTTTCACTATTCATTAAAAAATGAACATTGTTAGAAAATTACCAAAAAATTATCCAATGTAAATTTCAATGTCCCAATCATAAATAATAAGTTTGTTTTGAAAAATATAGATTATAAAATTTTCAAAAGTTTGATTTAAAAATGGTTTTCCATTAAAAGGATGTAAAATAATCTTTTAAAAATATTCGTGTATTCCATGCTTAAGATTGGATTTATTCTCATTTTAAGCCTCTAAAAAACTATATAATTCATGAATAGACATAGATAAGAATATATATTATTCATTACTTACTTGGGATGTTACATCCTTACCCCTTTAGAAAATTGTGTCCCCATAATTTATTTACTTATCGAATAAGTGGGGGTATTTATCCCTCATTGCATTTTCAGATTCCCATGTTGCCTCTTCACTCATGTGGTTTTTACAAAAAACCTTTACTTGATGAATCAACTTATTCCAAAACACTTTCTCCCTATGGTCAAGAATCTGGACTATTTTTTCCTCATAAGATAGATTCTCTTCCAGCTAAACTATCTCTGGACTCAAAACATGAGTTGGATCTGGCATGTACTTCCTTTAACATTGAAACATGAAAAACATTGTGTACCTGAGATAAACTCGGAGGTAAAGCCACTTGGTATGAAACTGATCCAACTCTCTCCAGAATTTCATATGGTCCAATGAACCTTGGACTCAGCTTTCCTTTCTTACCAAATCCCATCACACTTTTCCATGGTGAAACTTTGAGAAAAACATGATCACCTACCTCAAAAGAGAGATCCTTCCTCCTGTTGTCCGCATAACTCTTCTGCCTGCTCTGATCTATTCTCATGTGTTTCTATATCAGCTAAACGTTTTCTGCCAACTCTTCTACCAATTACTATCCCATAAATTTCCTTTCACCAACTTCATCCCAGAAAGCTGGAGTTTGACACTACTTCCCATATAATGCCTCAAATGGTTTCATCTGTATACTAGAATGAAAACTGTTATTATAAGAAAACTCAACCAAAGAAAGATGTTGGTACCAACTTCCCTGATAATCCATCGAACAAGCACGTAGCATATCCTCCAAAGTCCGAATTGTTCGTTCTGACTACCCATCTGATTGAGGATGAAAATCCGTACTAAAATTTAATTCATTACCCAATGACTTCTGAAGGCCTTTCCAAAAGATAGAAGTGAACCTGGGATCACGATCAGATACAATGGAGAGAGGAACTCCATGTAACCTGACTATCTCTTTAAGATACAAATGGGAAAGGTGATCTTGGGAAACATTATCTCGTATAGAAAGGAAATGAGCATATTTATTCAAGCGATCAACAATAACCCAGATTGCATTATTACCTCGAGGTGTCTTCGGCAATCCCACAACGATGTCCATGGATATATTCTCCCATTTCCACTTTGGTAATGATAAAGGATGAAGAATCCCTTTCGGTAACTACCACTCTACTTTTACCTATTGACAAGTCAAACACTTCACAGTAAAATCAGCAATATCCATTTTCATTCTGTCCCTCCAGTAATACTCCCGAAGATCTCTATACATCTTAGTACTTCCTGGATGAACTGAAAACGGAGAACTATTAGCTTCACATAACAACTCTCTCTTCAACTTTGAATCACAAGGCACACACAATATCTTCCAAAATATCAAAACACAATCATTATCAATGTTGAATTCATGCAACTTACCCTTCTGAACCAACTCTACCTTTTCCTGCAACTCATTGTCTTGCTTCTGTGCTTGCTTAATTCTGTCTGATAGAGAAGATTTCACTGATACCTGAAACAAAATAGAAGGAAATCCTACACCAACAAATTCTATGCCAAAGTTTATCAAATCCTTAACAAAAGGATCATGTTCCAAACGCAAAATTGTTAATGAAGCATTTCTTTTTCAACTCATAGCATCAACCACTTTATTTGCTTTTCCCGAATGGTAATGAATTGTACAATAATAATCATTGATTAATTATAGACATCTCCTCTATCTCATGTTCAATTCTTTCTGAGTGAATATATACTTTAATCATTTGTGATCGGTATATATTTCACACTTTACTCCATACAAATGATTCCTCCAAATTTTTAAAGCGAAAACAACAGCAGCTAATTCCAAATCATGTGTAGGGTAATTTACCTCTTGAGTTTTCAACTGTCGTGAAGCATAAGCAATTACCTGATCATTATAAATTAGGATGCAACCAAGTCCTTTAAATGAAGCATCACTATAGATAACAAACTCACCATTCCTGAAAGGTAGTGCCAAAACTGGAGCATTCACCAATCTTCTTTTTTGTTCCTGAAAACAATCACCACATTCTTTGGTCCAGATAAACTTAACACCATTCCGAGTTATCTAGTCATTGGACTAGATAACTGTGAAAATGTTTTAACAAACCTTCGGTAATATCCTTCCAAACCAAGGAAGCTACAAATCTCAGTTACATTTGTGGGTCTTGGCCATTCTTTAACAACCTTTGTTTTTGAAGGATCTACAGTTATCCCATCTTTAGAAACAATGTGACCAAGGAAAGAAATTTGTTGCAACCAAAACTCACACTTGCTGAATTTCCCATACAATTTCTTTTCTTATAAGGTTTTCAAAATAACCCTTAAATGTCTTTCATTCTCCCCTTTACTTTTAGAAAACACCAAAATATCATCAAAGAAAACAACCAGAAAATTATCCAAGAACTCATGGAAAATTCTATTCATCAGGTCCATGAATACAGCAATTGCATTGGTTAGCCCAAAAGGCATTACTATAAATTCATAAGGGCCATATCTTGTTCGAAACGCGGTCTTCGGAATATTTTCTTCCTTTACCTTCAACTGATGGTACCCCGATCTCAGGTCAATATTTAAAAAAAATGATCTCCCTGGAGCTGATCAAAAAAATCATCAATATGAGGAGAAGGATATTTGTTCTTAACATTGATGTTATTAAAGGCTCTATAATCAATGTAAAGTATCATTGAACCATCTTTCTTTTTAACAAATAAAACAGGAGTATCCCATGGTGATGTGCAAGGTCAAATGAAACATTTCTCTAATAAATCTTGCAATTGATCCTTCAACACTAAAAGTTCAATTTTAGCCATTTGATAAGGGGGTCTTGAAATTGGATTAGCATCAGGAACAAAGTCAACAGTAAACTCAACATCCCGATCTGCTATTATTCCAGGAAACTCATCAGGAATAACATCAGGATACTCATTTACCAATGGCACATCATTAATCTGAACAGTTCCCTTGTTTTCACCGATATGTGTAATGTAACATTCATTTCCATCTTTTACAAGTTTCTCGGCCTCTTGATATGTTATCAACAGTAAGGGTTCATTATTGTACACAAACTAAAAGTATTTCTGAAAATAAACTTCTTTAGCTCTATAGTCAATCTTAGCATGGTAAATAGAGAGCCAATCCACACCCCTGATAACATAAAAATCTACTAGAGGTAAAACAATAAGGTTTTTAAGTAGGTTCTTTCCACAGATAAGGATGAAAAGATTATTATAAATTCTTTTTTCTTAAACATTTCCCCCATGTGTTTTTTACCACAAGTTCAAGAGTCAGTTCTTGAGTTGGTATTCCCATTTTACTAGAAACGTTTTCAGAGATGAAATAATGTGTAGACCCCGAATCAAACAACACACTGGGATAATCTAAAAAAACAAAAAATGTACCTGATACAACTTCATTTGATGGCCCGACATCTGCTAAAGTAGTTGCAAAGGATTTCACCGCCCCTTTCTCCTTGTAGTCTAACTGCTTCAAATAACACTAGATCTTTGTCGGACACTCATTTGCATAGTGACCCATCTCATTGCACTTAAGACATTTCACTAACTATAAATCAAATTTGGTCTTACCATCACCCTGATCTTTTTCAGTGCAATCACAAGCCTTATGTCCCATCTTACCGCATCAGTAGCACTTTCCAGAATTTAGAAGACATTCCCCAGCAAGCCTTTTACCACATTTATCACAAACTGGAAACTTAGTTTTCTTACCATCAGACCTTTTGAAGAATTATTTCCTTTCTCCTACCACCTCGGTCTCTTCTTATGCTGGTTGTTATAGAACACTTGACCATTGGAAAACTCCATTTCCACCTTCTCAGCACATCGAACAAGCTTTTCATAACTCCTAAACTTGCGAGAACCTAAATCCCATCGATATTTTGGCTTTAATCCTGAGTAAAAACGATTGATTTTACTATCAAGGTCTCGGATAAAATTTGGAGCATACCTTGCCAATCGAGTGAACCTTTATTCATAGGCAGCCACTGAGTCTTCCTCTTGCCTCAATACCAGGAATTGTTTTCCCATCCTAATTCGAACAGCCTTAGGAAAATACTTTTCAAGAAATATACCTTTGAATTCATCCCAATTGAGAGCATAAATCTCATCAGCATCCCTGATATTTTTAAACATTGACCACCACTGATCTACTTCACCCTCAAAACGGTAAATAGAAAGACTAAACTTTTGAATGTCTGAACACCCCATGACATCTAAAATCTTCTCTAGTTCTTTAATCCACCCTTCAGCTAGCACAGGGTCAGATGATCCTCTGAATTACGGGGGATGTTGCCTCATGAAATGTTCCACCACTGACATGTTCCTCTACGGTTGATCTAGCTGATCTCGTTCATGGATACAACCACCATATATCGCTTGATTCAACTACTCCATTACTGTAACAAACTGTTCAGTTCAAATTTCGACCATCTCAGGATGCTGATTTGGAATGTCATTTCCTTCTGTATGCCTTCCTAGCACTGCTTCCCTGTTTCCTCTGCGGAAAACCATTCTGAACAAACATGTCTTAGATGAAGCAACATGGTAATATTCAAATGCTATATCATTTAAATTTGACCATAAAAAAATTTTATTGGATAAAAATTTAATATAATTTTAACTCCTAAAGTTATCTAAACAGACCTCTAATACCAACTATAAGGCCCCAGCCGTAAACATTACTTAATCTTGAGTTACTTCGAGAATACACATGGAGGATCGTTTCGGGTTTAGAGTTCTAGAGAATTAGATCATAAAACATGCATTACATTCCACATTTAAACAAAGTGGTTACATAAAAGATAGTACTCATTTTTTCCATCAACGAAAACATATTTAAAATAAAACATGGATTCTTTCTTGACACTTTTTAGACACTATCATCAAATCATGTACCATTCCCTTGACCTCTGAAAAACATTTCAAAAACTTGGGATGAGCATAAAAAGCTTAGCAAGGGATATAAAAGTACAAAATGAAAACATTAGTCCATGTATGAAATCATACTTTACTCATAAAACATAATCAATTTAACATACCTCATCAAATCATGACTAAATCATATAAATCATAAGACATAAAGGTAACTTGAGTCATTCATAACATTCTTACGTAGGGAGTAACCCTCATGGTTATGTTGGAATACCCATCACAGTATATTCCCAAAATCTCTTTGGAGAAACCTTAACATTTAACTCCTTCACGTTACCCAATGCATCGAAGATCTATATCGGGCTCACCCGCCCTTAGTTTATCATGGAACCACCCGTCATCATAACAATTCCCAAGAACCATAACATAATCATATCCCATAAAACATGCATAAAGGAAACATAATATTTCCAATTTTCAATCACAAGATATCAATACAACACATTGATATAAAAAAATTATGAAAACCATTTTTAATACCAAAATAAAAGAAAATTAAAACATGGTATTTATTTTTCATTCAAAAAAAAGTTATGGCTTGTAGAGGAAGTCGAAACTCAAATAATGGTCACGGTGACGGAGAAGTCATTGTCACCGCATACGTATGCCAAAAAAACATTCCCTTTTATCATTTAGTAAATGATTCATATAAAAATATTGCTTTTGAATAAACATAAAATTTAAAGGGGTTTACACACCATATAAAATAAAGTTGTGTATAAAACAAAATATGCCTCAATGAAAGGAGATTGAGACGATGTCCCTTACCTCGGGTCCGACTTGACTCGATCATTATTTAACCTCCTGAATAATAAACTTGAGTTAATTTCTATCTGATTGATAACCTTTTTCAAGTTAATTATTCCTTTTATATCACTTATTACCATTTCATGAACAATATGTAATTATTTAAGCTAATAGTGGTCGTTTTGTGGATCATTGGTACTTCAGTCAAAAATAAACTCTTTATAATTACAAGTTGTTTATGTGGTAAAATATCCATTATATCCAGAATTATATTCATGATGTAGATATCATATATATCATATATATCCAGTATATTAATGCATTTATAATATTACATAACATTTAGAGGTAAGAAATGAAATGCACCGTTCATGGAGACGGTAAGCCGTACGTACGCATGAACGTTACGTTCATTTCTATTTCATATTTAATGGAATGAAATCATAATGACATAAAGATATATTATAATTACATTATATTATCATATATAATATCATTACCTCTATCCTTTATACTTCCCACATATGGCATTAACGAATCAAATCACTTTGAGGGGGCCGTAGTCCGCACTTCCTAAAATGAAGATATCGCGTTTACCCACAATTGAAACCATAAAGGTATGACATAAATGAAAATACAGAAGCTTAAGGAAGACATAGACATATTATATATCATATATAAATATAGTGACATATTAATGGCCACCTTTGAAGGTATTAGAAGAATATTGAAGAATCATCGTTTCGTGAGGCAGAAATTCGCCATCCACGGAAACAGTATGCTCATTAACCATTAGATGTAGGTGTGTGTAAGTGTATCTCGAATCCTTTTTATAAAAAAATCATTGTATATGTAAGATACTGGTGTAGTTACAAAAAATATTAATAAAAAGAGTTTAGGGGGTTGGAGAAGCAAAATAAAACAAAAGAGCATTAGAGAAGACTTTACCTTTGAATCAGGTAACTCCCTTTGGTTTGAACCAAAAGGGTTTCTTAAAGAGAATCTTGCCTAAGGTAAGGCTTATGATATGAGGAGAGGGATGTGGAGAGGCAAAATGAGCAGTTATTGGCCAAGACAAAGGCTTGAGAGGTGTGGGTAAGGAGGTAGAGGTGGGGGCCTTTTATAAGAGGAGAGGAGGGGAACTCTTGGAAAGGTATAAAATGTTACTTTATTTTCAAATGAGTTTCGGATTTTAAAGGTCCCACATTGATGTATTTCGAGGATAAGCTGATAAGGGTTCAAAATATACTCATCCAATAGGTCTTTGCAAAATTTATGTCTTAGATTTTACATTATCTTTTCATTTTATTTAAATCATTCATTAATGAGGTAATCGCTGCATCATCATGATGTCATAAATAATTTAATTTATTTATTGTCTAAAAATTATAAAAAAATTCTATGATGTAGGAAAACTTTTTATCTTTCCATTGACTATTTATAGTCCAGTAGATCATTTATTTAGACTAAATTTAAAAATGTTTTACTCCGGTGACACATTCTTTGTTATATTTAACTTTCGTTAAATATAAAAAGATAAAAAGTCATTATCACACAAATTTGATTCCATGGGGTCCCCAAGTTTGGAACAAGGCATACCATGGTCGTTAATGACACAACCAGTAGCATTAGGACACATGTTGTGGTTATTTGTTATTATTATGATATTATTTTGGTATTCTTAACTACCTGATTACTAATTAATCAGGATAATTAATGATAATTACCGTCGTTACTATTCATAATTTCCAAAAACAAAAGAGTCTTGATTACATAATTTAGACCTTATGATTCAAAATATGTAATCTGTTTTACCAATTACAAACATAGAAATTGAAATAATTAATTTAAAAATAATTCCCGTTGCCAAAACAAATAGCGTGTTTTTTAGAAATAATATCAATGAAACGTTTGGCACTTGTTTATTCCCAATTACATAGTTCAATTAATCCCAATGACCACCATTGGATTACATGGTAAAAATAAATTCTATTTAAAATTTAAAATAAATTAAAAATATAATCTAACCATATAATTAAATTAGATGAAAATGCAGTTTTGATGTAAAATGCAATATTTTTCACTATTCATTAAAAAATGAACATTGTCAGAAAATTACCAAAAATTAATCCAATGTAAATTTAAAAATCCCAATAATAAATAATAGGTTTATTTTGAAAAATAGAGATTATAAAATTTTCAAATGTTTAATTTAAAAATGGTTTGCCATCAAAAGGCAGTAAAACAATCTTTTAAAAATATTAGTGTATTCCATGATTAAGATTAGATTTATTCTCATTTTAAGCCTCTAAACCACTATATAATTCATGTATAGACATAGATAAGAATATCTATTATTAATTACATACTTGGTATGTTACATTTATAAGTGTAAACCACAATATTTGGTCTCTAGATCAAACACTACGAAGAACTTAACCCATATACAACTCTATCAAGCATTATGAGAATAAATAATCAAAATATCTATTGGTACTTTTATGGACCAATAAAACATAATATGAAATTGAAAGTCCATAAGAGTGTAATAGTAAGGTGTTAACATAACATACTAAAAATAACACCACAAATATTAGATGGTATATAAATACACTTATGTGTCTTCTTCCAAAAAATATACACATTTACATTTATATACTATAACATTACTCAGCTTGTGGTTATCAATTCACAAATAAAAATGGTGGATAACAATAAATTCTTTGTATCGTAATTTACAAATAAAATAACAACTTTTAAAAGGAGGACCAATAACTATCTTACGTATATTTTTCCTTTTCTTTAGAGATGATATTATCATGATTAGTAAATCATGTATTTATTCATACAAAATAAGAATAATTTAGTGTGTGAAATACGTATCCCATATGGGATAAGGGATACAATATAATCAATTCAGGTAAATAATATAACCCCAACCTTAAATACCAGGGGAATAAATATAGTATTTTCAGGTAAATATTATACCCCATCCCTTATGTCCAATTTAGACACCACCAAATGGATACATGCATAAAATTTATTTTATAATAATAGAAAAAGATGATTTCATTTTGATGCTATTTAAGAAAAGATATGATATATCAATTTTTATTTAAAATATAGACAACCATATATTAGATAATTATCCACAATCAAGGCACATCAATAGTCATAAGAATCAATATAATCATAATCAATGAAGAAATAATGAAAAATATATTAACATAATAATCATGCTCATGTAAAATTCCATCAAAATGATAAAAATGTTAAACAAAAAAACTATTACCAATTTTTATAATTTATAATATTTATAATATCAATAAAACATAATTCAAAGTGAAAAATGGTGTTAATATAACATTTATAAACCCTAAAAAACATATTATGGTATCCAAACTGGATTAAAACATCCATAAAAACAAATAAAATTTTGTCAAATGGAATTCCATTCATGTTATTATAAATTTATATTAAACCAACATCATGAAATAATGAAAGAGTAATTTCAAGTTAATTAAAATCATATCCAAATTTGGTTTAACTCATACATGGTCTATAGAAAAATTATACTAGTAGATTAATGAGTGATTGAACATGTTTATTGATTATCATGTCCAATAAAAATATGTTGTATCCTAGTATAAATGATATAGAACTAAAGTTACGAAACTGAAAAACATTTATTTAAAATTGTATTATCCAAATTATAGTTTTCTCATATATAGAGTTTTCATGATGAAATATATTTATATAAATATTTTTTTATAAAAAATGTTATATTAAACCATTAACTATAATGTGAAATATTATAATATCCCAACAAAAAAAAGAATATTATTTATTATATTTTTTTGATAAATGGTTTGTCTAAAACATAGGACATGTCAAAGTATTTTTAAAAATAAAATAAATTACATTTTTAAAAATAATATTTAATTTAGGTTGAGAAACTATTAAATAAAATCAATTGTGTCTCTATATTATGACACTCCAATCCAGAAAATTTCAACCATTCAATTATCTCAGCAAGAATACAACTCTCATCCAAGTTTATGTCTGGATCCTGATATATAACTATCGGTGGATTAAGTGGGAAGTAATTATTTAATGAAAATTGATTTACAAAGTTGAATTCATAAATATATCTACTATAAGGATATTTAAATAAATATTATTTATAAATTACGCCATAATGTAAAATAGTTACAAATTTTTTATGATTCTTGGTGGGTTTAAGAAGACAACATCAAGTTATATGAAACACTCTATACTACAGTCAGCGGTTTATTAAACCCAAATGAACACATGAATTCTTCATATCTATAGATGTATAAATTATTATTCCTAAAGAATTATTAATGATTTTTGAGTGTTAAAACACATTGATGAAATTTAGAATCATGTCAATACATAACCATATTACTAATAATATTTATAGTCAAGGTTATCCTTCATTGTTTATATCCATGTTATTATATATATAGAGAGACTTATTAATTACATTAAATTTATGTTATATGCACAAGGGATGTGAAGGAAATAAATTTTGGACATGATTCATGTATAATTAGAAAAAACATATAATAAATGATCTTAATATCCAAAAGTTACAAAAAATCATAATTCAAAAATTAGAGTTTATCAGAAAGAATTTGATACAAAATTTAAATACAAAGAAAAAACGATTTCACAATTCATTTTCCGTTTTAAATATTTTATGAATACATAACACTTTTTAGTAATAAACTAATGTATTCAACATAAATATTTAATTTATAACATTATAATGAAAATCAATATTTCCATTAAATTATAGAAATAAGTGGAAAACAGTTAAAAATAAATTCATTGGAAATTTCATGTGGGCATGAATCAAAAAATGCAATAAAATTGATGATATTACACCCATACTATAATTGCATCATTTAATACCATAATAAATGTGAAAACATAACTTATAAGAATCTACATAAAATACATGAAGTTTTAAAAAGCATCCCATAGGAGGCCAAATTACTCTATGATTAAACTAAATTGACGATTATCAAAATTATTTTGATCATTAGTAAATAGAAAACCATGATTAAATTTGTAATTTTATTACATTAATCAATGAAATAAATCAAGAAAAACCTCGTTAAATTGATATTGTGATATAATTTTTAATATATTTATAGAATGTTAAGAAAAAACTCACCCATATATTGAAAAACCCTAATAAGAATAACCCATGCATCAGAAGATTTATTATATAATATTTTATAGAAGTTAATTTTATATAATTCCCATTTAAAAAATATAAAAGAGTATTATGGAGAAATATATGGGGGAGGAGAGATTGAGAAGGTAATACATTGGATTTTCCTTATAAAACTATTATGTTTCAACTTGGAATCAAATATCAATAGGAAGGGATGTAAGGGCTGAGATTATAAATGTAGGGGACCTCTATAGATTAGAGAATATGATGGTCAATATAGGGGAAAATGTTAGAAAATGTTTTAGGATGAAAATAAAAAATATCATTTTTTAATGATAAACTAGAATGCCAATATTTAATACCTTATAGAGGGACATCATGTATATGGTTGTCCCATAGAGACCACCCCCACTAATAGATCAAGATAATGGGTACCCAGGACTACATACATTATACATCAGAACCCTTTCTATTATAAAAATATAGTTGGTTCAACCACTTTACCACGTGAATCCCTACTAATTCCTCTAATACATAAATCTTAGAATAAAACACCTGAATTATTCACTAATTATATGAATATAAATATGATATACATTGTTAAAAGTGACCCATAATAATTAGAATTCAAATTTACATGAAACATTATGAAAAATAGTTTTTAAAAATGATGATAAAGTTGGAGGTTTAGATATTCATAGTGGTATATGAGAACCTAATACAATTTTGTTCAATGAACACTTTTAAAAATTATATATGATATTATATGGGAACTAAAATTTAACATTAGCATGTCATTTGGTAGATGGTGGTCATGATATTTTCATATGCTATATGGATTCTATAAATATGTATTTTTGGTTTTTAAAATGATATGATAATATAGAATTTTTATACATATTATACAACATCGTTATCAAAAATCCCATATAAGTATAAATGATTGTAAGTATTGAAAATTATAATCATATTCTAATATACATATTTAGATATTTTAATCATGTTATTTTATAAACATTACATAATAAATAATTTCTGTTATAAATAAATAATAATATTTTGATATTTTTTTGTAAACATAACCTTAACCATCATATCAAAATGATGTATGAATATATATTCTTATAATGGATCTTGATTATAAAAAAAATTATCATAGTGTTTATATTTTATTATAAAATAGATGTCTCAACACCTCTTTATTTTATATAGAAATGATCCCAAATGAGTGGTGGGTCTAACCCAAATTCTTATAATGCATAAAATATAACACCCCAAATAATTTATAATTAATTAATTAATTTAATTAAAAAAATATATATAAGAATTATGAGGACTCCTTGTGTTGAAATTATATCAAATTTAACAATTATTTTTCATTATCATAATTATATTCAATGTTATTCCAAGAAAAAAACACATTATATTCGAGTTATGAAATATATAAATGAAATAAAAATAATTTAAATTCATATATAGAAATTTTTATAATATAAAAAATTAATATACATGAACAATAAAAATAGAGAATAAAAAAAGTAACATTTCAAATATTTGTACATTGTATATTTTAATTTATTTATAATATAAACATACCATATATTAAATATTCAAATGAGTTTAATATAAAAAAATTTATAAAAAAGGGAAAAAACTAGAGACCTCAAATAATATATATATTTTAAAGTGTAAAAATTCTATTATAAATATGATAAAATCATATATAATAATTAAATAATTTATATTTATAATTTATTAATGAATTAAATGTCTTCAAATATTTTCTGGAAAGTGTTACACCCCTACCATTGTTCTTCTATTATTTTATTATTTTCATGGTGTTGATTTTTTTGATTGAGGATCGGGTCAAGTTCCTGATAAAAAAAATATGTTTTGGAGGTTTTAAAAAGATTTTTTTCCTATGCAAGGTTTTTTTTCATGATTTGGTGAGGAAATGATAGAGTGAGCCTTTAGTTTATTTTTTTCTTGCATTGTTTGACTTGCATAACATATGCATGGTTGGGGCCAACCATGTATGGATAAAGAGAGAAAGTGTATAGTGTGTGTTTGGTGTCAAGGAAAAGGTGCACAACTTGCTCAATGTTAGAGGAAAACAATTTAAATGTGCGTATAATGGCTCTGTCATTTGATAGAGATGAATTTCATGGTTGGTAGATAGTTTCCCAAAATGTGTAACCCACATGTGCGGGTGTCCTACTTCTATATTAGTGTGTGAATGGTTAGTGTTTGGTTTGGAAAACAATGTGTCCAAACCATGTGAGTTTCCTAGGATAACTTTAAACATGAATTTACAATATTTCACAACATACTTTTTAATATAAATTTGGTATTATTCTTCCTTGTTTAGTTTTGGTGCATTAGAGGGCTCCTAAAACCTTCCCCCTTTGGCTCCCCTTGGATTTTGATGATCCTCTTTCAAATATAGGTGAGTTCCTTTGGATTTTTTTTTCATTTTATCTTCTTCTCCTATTCCTCCCTTATTTCATGGTTCCATCTTGGTGGGGTTCTATCATGGTTGAACCACATAGGATAGAGTTGATTTATTTATTTTGTTACTTTCATGTTAGTGGGTGTTTATTATTTATTGGGATTATTTATTCTTCCTCCAAGAGTTTCATCATATTCAAACATCATTGAGGTATGTGTTCCCATTATTTTCTATTATGAAACATATCATTAATTATTTATGTTTCATAAATTTTTTCTAAATGTTACTATTATACTTGTTGTGTATTATAATAGTTTTTTGGTGTTTTCTTAATGGAAATTCGATGAAATTGGGGTTCCAAATAAATTTCATGATTATGACTATATATGTATGTATGAAAGATGTTTAATGAAATTACAATTGGACTTCTAAAATGAAATTTGATATCTTGGATTGTTTTTAGCCTTATTTATTCATTGGTAGTTTGGTTTCTTAGTGATTTGAACCGTGGGTATGGTTTTTGGTGACTTTGGTTCTTATATGTGATTGTGGTGATTGGTGGTATAAATTTTATTTTGGATGTATTTTGGTTCACCTTGGGTAAGGTATTGGATGTGTTCATAACCATTGGTGTATATTGTGAACCTATGGGTAGGTAGAAAAATGATTATGGGTTTTATATCAATGTTTTCACCTTGGACCATAGATTTTCAAACATGCTTCTTCCATCCCGTCCTATCATTCAAACCATATTTTAAAAGGTTAATTTTAAAACCCATGATGCTTTATAAGTCGTTTATTGGTTCCTGTAATACCCTAATGTTTTAATAATGTGTTTTTAGATCCCAAATTTTTTGAAATGTTGTTTCCCAATGTGTTTCGTAATGTAGGGTCTGTTTGACACCTTGAAATGTGGGTTGGTGTCTAAATTACATAAATAAACATTTGTAACCTTTTTAGAATGTGGAATTCATTCACCTTGGTTTTGGAAATGGTTTATTAAGTGTACATGAATTATATACGTTATGGAATGATTTAAACTTATTGATTCTTTGAAATATGGTTTTAAAACTCATAGGATGTGATGGTTTGGTTGGTACTTTTTTATGGCTTGACTGGGGAGGGAAACCACTATGGCTGTCCCTCTAAGGGGAGGGCCATCAAATAGGTGGTGTTAATGTTTCTTCTCGGAAGACATGGAAGTATTTTTGGGTTAGTTTATTATGCCCCATGTATGATGAACACCTCATTATCTAAATAAAATTATAATGGGATTCATAGAGGTCATCTAGAGGGTCAAGTGATGGATTCTTTCTGAACCCGATTAAATGGGTTTTAAGCCATGGATTTGTGGAGTTTCCAGGTGGGTTGTGCTGTTATTGAGGCATTTTTAGTGTATCTTGTGGGTTATTGACTATGTAGTTTCACAATATGCTAATAGGTGACTATGAACCAATAATGTCCAGTGATTACTTCTATAGATGTTTAAAAAATTCCCATGATTAAACATCTTTATATTATGCATTATTTTATTACCCATTACATTATATGTCCTCTTAGTATTTTCATTATTGAACCTTTACTATTTAACATAATTTTATACCATATATTTTGATCACATTTTTTAGTTCCCCTTTGTGTTATTAGGTTATTAAATTGGTCTTCTAAAATGGAATCCTCTTTTGAAAAGACGAATGTGGTGTGTATTGTTTTAAATAGGGAAATTTTTGTTTGGTTATTTGACTGATAAAATACCATTTCAAATCAGTTTTTATGGATTTATTTGGGAAAATAAATGTATAAAATATGTGTTGCTTATCTATTGAGTTGTTTATAATATCACCCAACTTGTTCCACTCATCGTCAATAGACCCATGTTGTTTTTTTGGTTCATGTTTATTGTTTGTCTTTACCTTTGGAGTAGGTTTGTTCTTATTTATAGTGGGGACCAAGAGCTCACATTGTGGTTGTTTCTTTTCATATTGGATTTTAGTTTCATTTTGTAGATTTTATTTCCTATATCTATTTTTTTTAATTGGTCATGTATTTTTTTATGTTTAGTTATTTTAGGTATATGTTGTGTGATTAAATTTGGTCAATTTATTTCTGTTTATTGTTTTTAAAAATAATTTCAATATACATTATTATTGATTCCCAACAACAATTTCTAACCCTGGAAGTTAGGGAACACCTTTCGCGCCTTATCATAGGTATGGTTAGGTGTTGGGATTGATGGAAACCTGGTCTGGTTGATAAATATATGGTATCAAAGAATCCCTTTTTTATTTGGGGAATTATGTGGTTTGGATATATAAATCTCATGCCCTAAATGGTAGGAATAGGATAAGAGTCACTAACTCTTTTTGAATCTAATCATTTTGTTACAAGGGGAAGTTAAACATTTGAGTCTTTTGTTCTGTTTTTTGGGGTTTTTTGGGATATGACAATAGAGGTGAACTTGTGTTACATGGTAGGATTTCATAGAGAAGAAACCCATATAAATCATGAGGGAATGTTTTAGGATAACGCCAATGGTTGGTGCCTACTCAGGGAATGATCTTCTAAAGCATGTCATTGGTGTATACATGAACACTAGTTCTTGAATCCCAGGGTTTGGTGTGAGTTTTGTCTTGGTGTGGTTTTGGTCAGTGTGAGTGGATTTTCAAAATGAAAATAATTTTCATGAAAACAGATTTTTGGAAGGAAAATAATATCAGAATTTTTGTTTTATTTAATTATTGGTATTTGGTGTTTAAAAAAAGATTTTGGTTTTTTTAACGCATCCTTTGAAAGAGGTTTTTATGAAATTTAAATGGAAGTTGTGGATTTTGAAAGTGGATTGTGGAAATATTTTTTGATATTTGGTTTATGAGCATGGTATTTTGGATTTGAATGTTAGTTTTTTGAGTTTGGTATTTCTGTGGACTAGGTTTTGTGTTATTGTGTAACATAGAGTATACTAAATAGAAATGTATCTAGGGTTTCTAGTGGATGTCTTCTAGTTATTAGCCCCACCTAGACTCTATGTAAAGTGGTGGAGGCATGTTATTCTCAGTGGATGCTCATTTTCCAGTGTTATTGTGTTTTTGTCACGACCCGCCCTCGGGGCTCGTGCCGTGACTACCCCAAGCCCGCCTTCCATAGGCCAAGGGCTGGAGACGAGCACCAAGGCATAAATCTCGGTAAAAAGGGAAGGCATTGCCTTTGTAATGTAAACAAGCACCATAGAGTAAGAAAGCAGAAAAGTAAACACTAAGTAAAAACAGAGTACAACTGAAAGTGAGGAAAAGTAAATGGGCCAGTATACAAACCCAAACTAAAAGTAAAGTACAAATCGAAAGGGAAAACAACAATTGTAAAGTAAAAGCCGCTACGCCGAGCTGTCCACTAGAAATTCCACCTGAAGGGTGGGTACAGATAGCTCCACTACTCCTCGGGTCCCGCCGTCCGCTCCGAGCACGTCCCGCCAGTTTTCCACCTCCAGGTACCGTCCTGCTCTGCGAGCCACAACCATGATCAATGTTGTTTTTCGTCTGCAACCAACACAACGTAGTGCAGGCATAACCCGTGCAGGGGTGAGTATAAGCTACTCAGTACGGACCCCGAGACCCCCGAAGGTCTCCCAAAATCCACAAAGGATAATCCAAAAAGGAAGATACAAACACGAAGTAACAACCGACACTGCTTAGGTATATTCCCATACATATACCTAAGTCATCAATCCCAATACGCTCCAACCTCCGAGCCCAAGTACAACTCAGTCCACACAGGAAAGTAAACGTATTCTACACAGGAAAGCAAAACGAAATCCACACAGGATAGCACAATACAATCCACACAGGAAAGCAGCAGGATTCATCTCACACAGGTATACTTCTTCGAAAGATGATAGAGATGATCACAAAACCATCTAAGTCATCGGACCCACAAAGGATCGATAGGTACTAACCCGCACAAAGACCCACAGAGGATCGGACACACACAGGATCTGTAGGCGCTGTTTCACATAGGACCGCTGAGCGCTGACCCACACAGGATCGGACCCACACAGGATCGGTAGCACTGATCCACACAGGATCGCTGAGTGCTGTAGTCATCGTCGTCGAATCCACTGAGGATCTCTGCACAGTCATCGTCACAGTCATAGTAGTCGTCGCAGCCAGCTCTAAGGTTCCCGCACACAGCAAGCTCGTTCGGGAGGGTCCGTTCCACGAGCCGAGAGGTTGATACATCAACTGTCACATAGTCCAGAGTTGATGTATCCAAAAGTTCCGTATCGTCAATAGGAACTCAACGCAACAGACGGGGCGTCAATCAGACGCCCGGTCTGAGAGTTATTGGCTTTTTTGTCCTAGGGGCCAGGTTGGTTTTTAAGGCAAAACCAACCCGACCGTACTATGCCTACGTCCAAAACTCGTGCGGAGTATGCCAAAAGATCCGTCTCACTAAGAAGAACTCAACAAAGCTGACGGCACGTCAATCAGACGTCCGTAGCTCAAGATATGAGCGTTTCCGCTCCGAGGGCTCGGTTGGTTTTGTGTACGAACTAACCCGGCCGAACTCAAAGTACTCCAAAACCTTGAATGCGATATACTGAAATGACCATCTCAATCCAATGATCGCATCGCCGCTGATGGCGCATCATTGGGAAGTCCGTAGCCCGAGTAATGGGCAATTGAATCCAAATCACTCGGTAACAGGGGTTTCGGGCCCGGGCCGTCTAGGCACGAGACCCCCCGGTTGGCCCGAACCGGGTCGACCCACCCCGAACAGGGTCGACCTGGCCCGGCGCGGCCCGGCCTGGCCTGGCGAACCGGCCCGGCACGCTGGTTCGGCGCAAGGCAGCGCGCTGGGCGCACTGCCAGCTCGGCCGAAGGCCGAGCTGTTTGGAAAATGAGGGGCCGCCTGCCCCCCTTTGTGAAACCGGACCCCTCATAATGGGGGCCGTTTATTTGCTGGATGGGGGAATTAATTGCCCCCGGTTTGCCTCCCTTCCGGCCGGCCTGACCTGGCCGGCCGTTTCTTCCTCAACGGGACCGGCAAAGGCCGGTCCCCCTTCCAGCTTCCGACACAGGCGGCCCAGCTGCCCGCCGGTCTTCTCGTTCCGCCGCAGCCCAGAACCGGCCGCGACCTTCGTTGTCCAGCGCGGTGCGACGACACCGCGCCCCTCCGCCACGGCCCCGCTCTGGCCGTGGCGCCTTCGATTTCTTTTGACGCGGCGCGACGGCGTCGCGTTCTTGAATTTCATTCCACGGCACGGCATGACGGCGCCGCGCAATAATTGTCGTGCGATTCCCACGTGGTGCGATGGCACCACACCATCCCGTTCCATCCGCAAGGAAACAAAAATGAACATAGGAGGGGGGTTCGGCCGTGTTTGTGTGGTCCGGCCTCCCTCTCGTTAATCGATAACATTTATTCGTTATCCTCGAGGTTCGACATTCTAGAATCAAGAATGGAAATAATTTAATAAAACAACAACAATTCCCTACCTCGGTTTCAAGTGCGGAGCTCGTCAACAAGCCGTGGAAGACAAGCGTCATGGAGGTCGGGCGTCGCGGAAACCGAACGTCGTTTCCGTTGACGTCAAGGTGCGTCCAAAGAGGTACATCGCTGGAGAAGCTTTGAAAGCTAACGGAGAAAGTCCGAGGAGGAAACGGTGTCTCCTTTCATTGACACGGGAAGAAGATCGAAGATGCGGCGTCGTCGATCTTCGGAAACACACCTGCTACGAAGAAGAGAAGCGACGTTCTTCGTCGGAGCTTAATTGTTCTTCGTGTTCTTCGTCAAGGTTGAAGAAGGTGGAGAGAGATTCCCAAATCCTCTCAAGGTGGCAAAGAATACCAACCAAAATAAAATAAGCTAAAAGCTTATTTTATTTACACAATTAAACAACTTGAATTTCAAAAGTTTGAAATTAAAACAACTCAACTCAATAAATAACCCAAGTTATCAAGATTAATTAAAGAGGAGTTATAGGGAGTCTAGAGGGAAGATAAAGTGTTAGGGTTCGTGTGGGACCCACCACACTTAATCCTCTCAAGGGAGGTTAAGTGGATGTGGGTCCCACCCCTAACTCCCTTTGGGAGGTTATAACCAACTTGGATAAAATAAAATGTGTGTCCACATTTTATTTAACTTCTTTTTAAATTCCCAAAAACTAACTCTCAACCAGCATAAAACGCAACCTCGGAAAAGTTCTCCTTAAGCGAATATCGGCGCTGCGAGTTCATCGGTGCCCTCGGAATTCGATTCCGGGCACCGGTTCAAAAGATAGAAATTCCCGCTCATTCATTCCCTGAACGTAACTGAGCCAAACTTCGGAAATTGATTCCGGGCACACTGGGCCTTGGAATCAGGTGTCGTCAGAAACCATGCTCTTGTAAAATTATAAAGAAAATTAAGAAAAACTTTCCCTTGAATTTCACGGGTATTTACATTACTCCCACCTCAGGGCTTTACGTCCCTGTAAAGATACATCAAAACTAGGGAAACAAATGAGGGTACTGAGCACGCATATGAGCCTCCCGCTCCCATGTGCTCCCCCGGAGGTTCCCGTGCTACCATATGATGCGCACTAGAGGAATCGACCATCCACGTAGGACCCGCTCTTTTTGATCCTCGATCTCCACCGAGACCTCCGCAAAAGTCGCCCCATCATCAACGTCATGCTCCCCATGGTCAATGATGTGCATCGGGTCGTGCACGTATCTCCTCAGCTGAGACACGTGGAAGACGTCGTGAACCCGGTGCAACTGAGGTGGTAGAGCCAGGCGATAAGCCACCTCGCCAATCCTGCTGAGGACCTGGAAGGGTCCGATGAAGTGCGGAGATAACTTTCCGCCTCGGCCAAATCTCTGTATACCACGTCGAGGTGAGACCCGCAAGAAGACGTGGTCGCCATCCTCGAACTCTAGTGGCCTCTGCCTCCTGTCAGCGTATGACTTCTGCCGGCTCTGAGCGTTCCTCATCCGCTCCTGGATGACCTGGACCTTCTCTGTCATGTCCTGGACCATCTCCGGTCCCACAAATGCTGACTCCCCAGGGTCTGTCCAGCACAAAGGAGATCTACAAGGTCTGCCGTACAATGCCTCGTACGGTGTCACCCCGATGGTGGAGTGGTAGCTATTGTTGTATGCAATCTACACCAAGGGTAGGTGGTCCTCCCAGCTACGACCAAAGTCGAGGACACATGCGCGGAGCATGTCCTCGAGAGTCTGAATAGTCCTCTCTGTCTGACCATCCGTCTGAGGGTGAAAGGCTGTGCTCAAACATAGCTGCTTCCTGAATGCCTCCTGCAAACCCTTCCAAAGCCGGGAAGTAAAGCGAGCATCTCGATCGTAGACGATTGAAGATGGCACACCGTGAAGCCGCACAATCTCCGGAACGTAGAGACGTCCCAAGCTCTCCATTGTGCCTTGCTCTGTAATGGGTAAGAAGTGAGCCGACTTGGTGAGTCGGTTGACAATCACCCAGATGGAGTCGTGACCTCTGGAAGTGCGTGGAAGTCCTGTCATGAAGTCCATAGATATCCCATCCCACTTCCACTCCGGGACCTCCAAGGGCTGTACCAAGCCTGCTGGTACCTGATGCTCTGCCTTCACCTGCTGGCAGGTGAGGCATCGAGAAACGAACTCTGCCACAGCCTTCTTTATGCCCAGCCACCAGTGATATCGCCTGAGATCATGGTATATCTTCGCCACTCCAGGATGTACCGCCAAAGGAGAAGTGTGAAACTCTCTCAGCACCTCCTCCCGTAAAGCGACGGGTACCATGGTACGTCCTCTGAAAAGGATGTCGTGCTTTGCTCCAAAGGAGAAACCATAAGGTGCATGTCCTAAGGATATTTGTTCACGCTGCGTCTCACAGTCAGCGTCCCCACGCTGTGCCTCTCTGATCTGCTGCAGAAGTGGAGGAGTGACTGTGAGAGACTGAAGGAAGGCTCCTCCATCTCTATCCACAAAGGATATCTGTAAAGAGGATAGCTGCTCCGTCACCTCCTCAAGTAGTTGAATGCCCGTCCTCCTGCTGAGGGCATCAGCTACTACGTTTCCCTTCCCAGGAGTATAGACTATCTCAAAGTCATAGTCCTGGAGGAACTCGATCCATCGCCGATGTCTCAGGTTCAGGTCCTTCTGCGAGAAGATGTACCTGAGACTCTGATGATCAGAAAAGACTGTAAAGTGCTTGCCCATCAGGTAGTGTCGCCATATCTTCAGAGCGAATACCACTGCTGCTAACTCCAGGTCATGGGTAGCGTAGTTCTGCTCATGCGGCCTCAAATGACATGATCCATAGGCGATCACTTCCCACTCTTACATCAGGACACATCCGAGTCTAGTCCCTAATGCATCGTAGTAGACTACATACCCTACTCCCTCCTCAGGGAACCTCAAGATAGGTGCGCTGGTCAATCTCTGTCTCAGCTCCGGGAAGCTCTGCTGACATCTGTCAGACCACACGAAGGGTTTACCCTTCTTCGTCAAAGCTAAGAGTGGTGCTGCAACTCTAGAGAAGTCTGGAACTAATCTATGGTAGTATCCAGCTAGTCCCAAGAAACTCCGCACCTCTGTCACGCTCCTGGGTGGCTCCCAAGCTAAAACTTCCTCGATCTTCGCAGGATCCACTGCAACTCCCGCCTCAGAGATGACGTGTCCCAAGAAGTGGACCTCACATATCCATAACTGACACTTTGAGAGTTTACCATAAAGCTGGTTCTCTCAGAGTGTGTCTAGTACAACTCGCAAGTGGTAGGCGTGCTCCTCCTCAGTCGTTGAGTAAATCAGAATGTCATTGATGAATACCACGACAAACCGATCAAGGTATGGCTGAAAGATCCTCTTCATGAGGGCCATGAACACTGCTGGAGCATTGGTCATGCCAAAGGGCATAACCAAGAACTCATAGTGTCCATACCAACATATGAAGGCCGTCTTATGCACGTCCTCGTCTCTAACTCTGAGCTGATGATAGTCTGACCTAAGGTCTATCTTCAAGAACCACCGTGCTCCCTTGATCTGATCAAAGAGGTCATCAATCCTCGGTAGTGGATACTTGTTCCTCACTGTCACCTGGTTCAGGCGACGGTAGTCAACATAAAGTCGCAAGCTCCCGTCCCCCTTCTTGGCGAACAAAATCGGGGAAGCCCAGGGTGAAACACTGGGTTGGATGAACCCCTTGCCCTGCAAGTCCTCCAACTGTACCCGTAGCTCTCGAAGCTCGGCGAGGGCCATCCGATACGCTGGGGTCGATATCGGGGTTGTCCCGGGGTACAAGTCAATATAAAAGTATACCTCTCTATGAGGAGGTAGCCCTGGAACGTCGTCGGGAAAAACGTCCGCAAACTGATCCACCACTGCAGGAAAACCAAGACTCCTCACGTCAACTACTCCTAGGATGAGGCTAGCCAACTGATGAGTGATGGGTTTTCCTCTCCTCCGCGGAAGTCCATCCTGTGCTGCTAAGGCTCCCTTCTCACCGGTGAAGGTGAACCTGCTCCCGTCGGTGCGTACACATCACACCTTGCGCCTAAAACAGTCAATCTGTGTATGGACCATAGATAACCAATCTATTCCCAAGATGACGTCGTAAGGCCTCGACGCTGCTACAAGAAGATCCCAGCCGAAGCTCTCACCTCCTAGAGTAAGCTCACCCTACCAGCAGCAGTGCGTAATCGTCGAGTCTGCTCCCATAGGAGTCTCTAGCCGTAAGGATTGAGCCAACGGCTCTGTCGGAATCTCCGAGCTCCGAACAAGGGTAGCGGCTATGAAAGAGTGACTCGCTCCTGTGTCTATAAGTACTGCGGCAAGGGTGGAATAGACACAGATAGTACCTCAAATCATCTCTGGCGCGCCGTGGTCATAGGCCTCTACTGCCTAGAGCTGTGTCTGTCTCTGCCTGCCAGCTCCCTGTGGTCGGGGTGGACCTCCTGGTGGTGATGGTGGTATAGCATAAAAGCGTCACCCACCACCTGCTGCTCGGCCAGCTCCTCTTCCTTGTCTGCCTCCTCCCTGCGGACCGCCATGGTCAACCCTCTGCCTCTACCTCTGTGGTCCCTCAACCGTCTGCTGCTCCTAGGCACGGCGGGTCAGGCAGTCACGAGACATGTGGCCTTGTCCGCCGCACGAGTAGCACTGCCAGCCTCTCGAAAGACTGGTTCCGCGCTGAGTGACCCGCACTGCTGAGCTAGTGTCCTGAGGTCGTCTGCCTGAAGGTCTGGTCTGCCTAGACCCCTGAGTCATCCGTCGACTGCCTGCTGCAGATGACTCTGCCACGTGCCGCCCTGCGGTGGGTCGCGGCGCTGGTGTAGACTCAGCAAGAAAGCTCTCGATGAAAAGGGCCCTCTCCAGTACTCCTGTCTGAGTCGGTATGCTGAGGGAGATCAACGATGCCCTGATCTCGTGTCTCAATCCCTGCTCGAAGGTCCGGGCCCGGAAGAATGGGTCTCGTACCATGTCGGTCGAGTAGCGCGAGAGATTAGTAAATCTCTCCAAGTACTGAGCGACCTTCATGCTGCCCTGACACAACTGAACAAGCTCCTGAATGCGCACCGCACGGAGGGTGGCTGGGAAGAACTCCGAGCGGAAGAGGCACTCAAAGTCCGTCCAAAGTAGAGATGCCTCATTGTGCACCTGGAGTATCAAGCTCCACCATCGGCCCGCTGCTGCGTGCAGTATGCTCACAGCAAGGATCACCATGAGGTCTGCTGGTGTCCTCACTAGCCTGAAAACTCGTACGACTGCCTCCAGCCAGTCCTCGGCTTCCTGGGGGTCCGTCTCCCCACGAAACCTGGGCGGTCGCTGGCGCTGAAACTCATGCAGTGCGATGAGGCGACGTGCATCATCAGCGGCTGGTGCTAGAAGTATCAGGGGCTCGACGGGTAAAGCTACCACCGGTGCCA